>VZTM01027845.1:21122-77461 GCA_013400555.1 Jacana jacana | reverse complement strand
GCCCCCCTGCCTCCCCCCTCCAAGCCCTCCCCGGGGAGCAGGGCAGTGGCTCTGTGCCCCCCCAGCAGACATGCAGTGCTGGGCTGCCCCCCAGGCACCGGCTCCAGGCACAACCCGCAGCTCGGCAAAGCTCCCCCTCGGACCCTCCTTGCTGGGAGCCGGCGCGGGGCACCTCAAAACTACTTACAGCATCATTAGTATCATCATTATTATTCTTGTTTGTTTGTTTTTAAACACATGCTCATTTATGAAAACAATCACCCTGGCACGGTCCAAGCATATACAGACAAATCTACTCTACGACACGAGGGGCTGCCAAAGGAACGGGGAAAAGCCTCTACTCATCCACTCAGCGGTTCCAGCACAGCCACAGACCGGGGGGAAGGGGGGGGCACGACCGTCCGGGGTCCCTTCTGTCATGGAACACCCCAGTGTCACCTGTACTCCAGCTGCCGGAGCTGAGAGCGGGTTTGGGGGACACCTGGCAGTTTTATCTTCAGACACAGCTTGTCTTTGGGAGGTAATAAAAAAACAAACCCAAAACCCAACCCAAACCAAACCAGAAGATTTTTCTTCCAAATGAGCAGGAAACATTAAGGGAGGGCAGCTCCCCCCCACCCCGTCCCTGGCTGCAGCACCCACTGCCTCCACTGCCCACAGCCCTGGGAATCGTTAGGGTAAGGAGCCAGGGAAGGTGATGCCCCCGCCTCATGAGGAACCCCCACTGCGCTGTGGGGTGCTCGGGTCAGTGTGGTGCTGCGGCTGCCCCCTCTGTCCCCCGCCCTGGGGGGGGCTGGTGAGGGTCCCAGCCAGGGCAGGGACAGTGAAGGGACCTTGTGGGGGGGACAAGGGTGGGGACAGGGACGGGCTGTGCGCTCCAAGGAGCAGGGGGAGAGGAGGTTTTGTACCTCATAGTGTCATTGACTTTGAAGTCCTGGAGCTAGAGCTGAATGAACAGTAAAAGCAGGTTAAATCATTAACCAATTAGGGGATGGGGAAGCAGCTGTAAAAGGAACAGAGGAAGAAGGCCAGATTTTTTTTTTTTTTCCTTTTCTTTTCTTTTTCCCCTCGTCTTCTCTCCTCTTCGCCCACCATGCCCCGATCACAAGCCCTGCTTGGCCAGCGAAGCGGACACTTCGTCGGCTAGCGTGGCCAGCTGGGGGGAGTCCACCATGTTGATGCTGCCGGTGGAGGAGACGTTGCTAAGGCGGCGGGGGGAGGCATCTCCGGAGATGGTGGGGGACTTGTAGACAATTTCGGCACCGTGGTCGGTCTTGGCTTTGGCGTTCTCACGGAAAGTCAGCTTGTGAGTCTCAATCTGCAACAAGAGGAGAGCGTGGTGAGCGGAGAGGGCGCGGGGTGCCATCGGAGAGGCAGGTTTTGCCCCCAAACCCTTCTCTTGGCCAGCATCAGCTGGGAAGAAAGCTCAGTTCATCAGCCCGATGCCCCCCCGGCGCTCCCCGGAGCCTTCCGGAAGCCCACAGAGCAAATGGGCAGGGCTGGAGCATCTCGGGATGCTGCCAAATCCTCCCCAGGAGCCCGGTGTGGTGGTGGGTGCTGGCACAGGACTGGGCTGGCACAACCTGCTCCCCCCCCCCCCCCCGCAGAGATTTATGGAGGGGGTGGGATGCCCAAACGGTGCATCCCTTAACTGGGCACAAATCGCGGCATCCCATGAGCTAAACCCCTCTCTCCCAGTGGGCATGAGGAGGGGGGGTGAAGTGGATCAGGTTTGCTACTTACTGGTGCCCTCCCCAGCCGAGTGCAAGGGCGGGAGCTGGCTCTCCGCAGGGGTGGGCAGCTCCAGCACCAGGGACTGGAGCCCAGCGGGGTCTGGGCTCGGGATCCGAGTCTTGTCTTCCTTGTCCTTCTCTCTCTACAGGTGAAGAAACCCGCCCAGGGCGATGGGGTGCAAAAAACGCATCAGCAACCAAAAAGACAAAAACCACCCAAGATCCAATAAATGCAAGATCCAAGAGATGTCAACCAGAAGGAAAAAAGACCCCAGAAAAAAAGAAAATTGGGGAAAAAAAGATGTGAAAAACAGGGTCATTCACTGGCTCATAGGAAGAAGAGCCTCTGAGGACAGGGCAGGGAAAGCTTTCCCTGTGCAGCACAGGAGAGCAGATGCTGCTGGCACAGGCTCCTTGGCAGAGCACAGAGCACCCCAGCTCCCAGGGCTGGAGCCCCCCTGCTGTGAGGACAGGCTGAGAGAGCTGGGGGGAGTCAGCCTAGGGAAGAGAAGGCTCCAGGGAGATCTTCAAGCCCCTTCCAGTCCCTAACGGGGCTCCAGGAGATCTGGGGAGAGACCCCTGATGAGGGAGGGGAGCCATAGGCGGAGGGGGAAGTGTTGGAACACAAAAGAGGGGAGATGTGAGATGAGATCTGGGGAAGAACTACTTTGGTGTGAGGGTGGTGAGAGCCTGGCCCAGGCTGCCCAGAGAAGCTGTGGCTGCCCCATCCCTGGAGGGGTTCAAGGCCAGGCTGGATGGGGCTTGGAGCAACCTGCTCTGGTGGGAGGTGTCCATGCCCAGGGAAGGGGGTGGCACTGGATAGGCTTTAAAGTCCCTTCCCACCCAAACCATTCTGTCATTCTATGTGTCCAAATCTGGATCTTCCATGCCACAAAGCAAGAAGGGGACCAGGGACACAGGAAAGGCTGGGGAAGGGGCAGCGGAGCCGCCCACGGCCACTCTACATGGAGGGCTGATGGGGCTCAACTGTGTCCTGTCCCCGCCCTGTGAATAGTATCCCACCTTGGAGCAGCACTGTCCAAGGATGGCCCCTGGTGCTAAGGTGTGAACAGGAATGGGATGGAGAAGGGAAGCAATGTGAGGTGGCAACCGAACCCCAGTGACACCGACAGCCTCCTCCAGGTGTGGAATGAGACAGGGTACGGGGTACTGCCATGCAGGAAGGCTGTGGCTGCTGGTTCACACCCTTGCAGATAAATTCCCCCTCCAAAGGGCAAGTTTTTCAAACTATGGCCCAGTGAATTTGCCAAGATATGAAAGAATCATCACTGGGATCATAAAAACAATGAAAAGGGGCTTAGTGAAGCACAGTCTGATGCGTAGCAGTATCGAGAGAAGGGTAAGGAAGGCAAGCGATCCCTCAGCCGGAGGCCAGCGCGCTGCTAAGGAGACGAAGAGCTGGGAGGTGCACAGAGAAAACCCGGCCAAGAACGAAGTGCCAACATACAGGAGCCAAAACAGAACCTTCCCCTCCCACTGAGGAAAAAAGGTGTTTGAAAAACAAGCAAGACAAAACCCACTTTTCCCTGGAGAAATCCAACCACGGGCATCACCAGGCTGGAGTCTCGACTGTGCTCACCTGAGCTCCCTGCCTGCAGGGGACCCGAGGCCTTGGCTGCGTTGTACTCAGCTGAGACTTACACTGAAGTCACCATCAAAGCCTCCAGCAGACATGGCTCATCCCAAGTTCAGTATTTCACCTGACTGGCTTTTGGCTTTCAATTTAAATCCCTCCAAATGCACAGCACTCCATACAGAGTTCTGGGCCAATCTCAGCTGAGACCAAGACTCAAGGGATGAAGAGATCACCTTCCTTCTGAAAGGACGGGCCCACTGCAGAGTCACCTTTTCTAAATAAAGCTAAGCCTTTAATGCTTCGCTTTCACTGGGGAACCAACATCTATGCAGCACCCTGAGCTGGGAGCAACAGGCAACACAGAGCACAAGAGCAGTTGCAGCCCTTAATGTGGGAGGTTTGAGATACAAACATGTTTCTGCACACACTTCAGAGAACAGCAGAAAGAGCAGGAAACCACAGAAGAGGATCTTGCATACATTCACACTCATTCAGGTGGCCAGAAAGGGGACAGACAGAGCCTTGCAGCTCTGCCACAGATGTGCAAATGTCCTCCAGGTTGGCAAATGCAGGCCAGGAGCCCCTGGTCCTTGCCCGCCTGCGGTTCAGCAGCCAGTCCCCAGACAGGGCTTTTTTGTCCTCTGAAGGAGCGTGCAGAGCCCACCCTATGCCAGATCTCCCTGGCGAGCAGAGAGAAGAGGCCACGCAGTCTAAAGATAAGCTGGGGGAGCAGCACCTTCTCCCAGTCCACACTTCAATCACTCTTCCTTGCCCACGGGCTCCCAGGGCAGAGAGATGCCCGTGGCATAACAGCCAACCTGCTCCCATCCCAGTGCCCCTTTACCTTTTTGTTTCCTCCTCCGGGGACGTGGCTGATGTTATCTAAGGACCCGATTTTCGATTGCACCTTATCTTTGAAGTCCAGTTTCTCAGATTTCACCTCCACCTGGCCACCACCTGGAAAGGAAGAGCACAAGCTGGGTTATCTCCTGTGCCAGCCAGGGCAGGCTGGAGAGGAAGTGCTGGGGTCTGAGCTGCCCCCTTGGAGGTGGCTCAACCAAAGCACCCTGAGGCTGAGCAGAGGATCAGGAAAAGGGCAGCAAGAGGGACCCTGTGGTCTGGGACACCCAGGAGCCAGGGCAAATGGGAAGCAGGGTAAAGAGACTGCCCAAAGGATGCTCTGCAGAGCTGACACGTGTCCCAGTATTTTAGAGAACCTGGGGCAGGGAGGCTAATCTTACTGCCCTGAACTCCAGCAGTCCCAGTGATGTGTTGGCACGGACAAGGGCGTCCGTGGATCACACCAGATCCTTCCCCAGCTACTGAGCCATCAGGGTCTGGCAGTGACGGGGCCAGGATCAGTGTCCAGCACCCCAGGGCTTCCTCTGATCACTGCTCCACGAGCCTCCCCTCGCTCCCTGCACCTCTCCCCATCTCCAGACACACACCACCACGACGTCTGCGAGTCCCAAGGACCAGCACCTGGTCCTTTTTTGTTTTTTTCTGAGTCAAAGGGTACCTGGTTTGTGATGGATGTTGCCCAGGGAACCGCATTTGGACGTCACGTGGCTCAGGTCAACTGGCTTGTAAACGATTTGAACCTGTCCGTAGGAGAAAGGAGAAGGCAATGAGCTCATCGCCACCACGAGCAAACCTGGGGAGGGGCAGGCACAACACACACCGGCACCTGATCTGGATTCAAGGGAAAGGACAGCTTAAACCCCAGTAAGATTAATAATGCAAAAGAAATGTCATTGGAAATGGGAGATCATTAATGCCCGTGTGCAGTAGCCTCTCTTAACATGTCAGCATGCACAAGATCACCTCTCCACAGAGGGGGGAAGTAGAGGCATTTTTAAAGTGCTTAAGTGAGAGAGAAAGTGGAGTGGTAATTAATTAAGATTTGCATACACATCATCCAAAAGGAGGAGATATACCAGAGAGAAAATGTAAAAAATAAATACCTTTTCTGGTGTAAAACATAAAGCTTATGTCCACAAAAACTGAAAGAACAGAAATGATCAATGTGCACAGAACTTTTAAAAGAGTGACCAAAATATGCATTTCTGAAAAATGCTGTAACGGAAATAAGGGTTAAAAATAAAAAAAGACAAAGCAAAGTCTAAATAACTGTCAGGAGTTCACATCACATAAATTATAATGGCAGTTATCACACACTGAACCAGAACAGCACTTCACGATACTATGCTCCGATTTACCCACTCCACCTCTGAGCGTGGGTTCCGCTCAAACCAGCGCCCTGGGGCACGGGGCCGGCGGCCTCCTGCGCACGGACAGTCGGGTCACACGAGACGCACACACGAGGGATGGCTCACGGGGGCTGTTTAGTGGTTATGTTAGCTGCCAAACACCACACTGGAGAGGTCTGGGACCACCAGGCGTGTCGGGGATGGCAAGTCACAGCACATACACACCAGCTACATCGGGAGCAGGAGACAAGGGGGTGAGAAAACATCCCCAAACCCCCAGAAATTACCCTGGAGTCTGGTTTTGGACTCACATCTGTGTGTGAACCAGCTGTTGCTGTAGTTAGTGGGGTTGT
This sequence comes from Jacana jacana, assembly GCA_013400555.1. NCBI lineage: Eukaryota > Metazoa > Chordata > Aves > Charadriiformes > Jacanidae > Jacana > Jacana jacana. The sequence goes on along the minus strand of VZTM01027845.1, from coordinate 71,568 downwards.
GCAGGGGAAATCGGATCATCAGCACCTCAAGGCTGGTTCCTACTCACTAGGAAGTGTCTGGTTCTCAGTAATATCCTGGATTTCAAGGGGAGTGTTCGCTGCACCCTGTGTTTTCACCACGTACCACGGTGGGTGTGCCGCTCTCACAGCTCTCGGGAAGGATGTGTCAGCACCAAAGGGACCTCTGCAGAGGAGCTGACATTTCTCCAAGCAGCCAGACAGCCTCTGGGCCAATGTGGCCAAAAGCCAACACGAAGGAGTCACTGTGGCCACTGTTCCCCATCACTCCCATGCATCCTCTGCTGACTCAGAGCCCTGGGGTGAAGGTGCATCCTTCCATTCTCATGTTGGCCCCGCGTCCACCAGACCCACCATCCTGAGAGCTCAGTGCTGGACCGTAGTTGTGCACCCCATTGAGAAGCACTCCCCCCTCCATCACCAAAAGGAAAGGGGGGGGTGAGGGGGAACAGAGGTTCAGAGCCTGCCTTGTCTCCGCTGCTCACGCATACCAAAAGGCACGTTTGACAAGAGAGACAGGGAGAGGGGAGAAGAGCAACCCTGGGGTCCGGAAGCACACAGCAGACACAGACATGAAGACAGCATTGGAGAAAGATCACACGTTTAATGCACTGGGGCAGGAGGGCAGGAGGAGAGCTAGGTTCAGTCAGAAGGCAGGAAACAGACCCCAAAAAGGACATCTGGTGCTCTAATCCTAGCCATGACCCCAAAGGGCCGATGAGCAACTCGGGCACCACTGGGACCTGGGACTGAAAGACCTCCCATTTCCAGAGCAAGCAATCAGCAATGGAAACACTTTCTGCTCTCATTCCCATTCCCTTTGGGGTTTTTTCAGACAGGACTCCATTAACCCCTACCATCCTGCTGGGGAGCAGAGAAGGGTCCTCCCTGTTTTAGCAAGGAAGGAAAAGGGGCACAGAGTCACCTGTCTGGGAAACCAGTGCCAGAGACCTGGGGGATCTCACCTCTCGGCATCAGCAATGCTTAGGTCAACTTTTGCCTAACGAATTACCTTGTCAGAGCATCAACTGGCTTTAAAAACAAAAAGGTACCAACCCTAGTTTACTGTGGCAAGAATTCATTCCTTTGAAGCAGCGATGGCTGGGCAGGCATCACCGCTGAGCGTGGTGGAGGGTTAGGACATGATGGTCATCGAACGCCAGCGGTCTCTTGTTGCCCCTCCAGAGGAGCCTCAAGGGACAGCTTTGCCACCGGGACAGCCTGTGCAGCCATGCTCTGGCCACCTCAGTGCCCGCACCCAGAGCTAAGCTGCTGTTTTCCATGTCAATGCAGCTGGACAGTGATCACACTGTTTTCACTGCCAGCAGAGCCTGGGGGGGGGATGACAACCTCCAGCCAAAAAATCCAGACAATTCTTAACCCACTGCAAGCCACTGTCCACAGTGTGAGCTCTCAGTGGAGAAAAGGATAAGCTCATCACCCCGTGCTGAAGCTAATTACCAGCCACAGCAGAGATGACTTGTGACAAACACTAACTCCTGGTGCAACAAGTGGTCCACCACACACCAGGCAGTCCAGCCAGTGCAGAACCCTGGGGTAAGAAAGAGCAGAACAAGCACAGAATCTGCTTCACAGAGCTCTGACCTCTGCAAAGCAGCTCCTCTGGCCTGTTAAACAAATGCAGGAAGAAATCAAATTTAAGACGGAGGCTGCAAACCCAGTTATGTCCCAGTGGTTGCATGCCAAGCCCTCTGCAATGCTCGGTTTTTTCAGGGAGGACGTCCACAGTGATAAAAAACAGCATATCAAAAAAATAAAAATCCACAGGCAACATCTGAGGGGCACCAGATATCCTCCCCAGACGGTCACAGACCAGGCAGCCACAGACCCTGGGTCACACTCTCTGGGGTCTCAGTGATGCTCATTTCTTGGTTCATCATCTTTCCTGGACCCAAACTCTGTCTCCAGAGACTCTGGACTAAATCCACCAACCTCTGTGGGGTTTCCAGCACAGATAGTGAAAGCTGAGTCCGACTATTTCTCTGACAACGGCTGGAAAAGCCAGCGTTCAAATCAATTCAGTCAATACTACTTCAGGCTCAGCCTCCCTGGACGCTGCTGGGCACACTCATTAGCAAGGAGAAGCTTCATATTTGGACAGAACATACTTGCCTGATGGGAACGAGCAGGAACCTGCGCTTTCACATGTCGTGCAGAGTCATGTGCAATTTAGCAGTACATTAAGCAACTGGGGCTGCGTGTGCTTATAAATCTATCCGTCTACTGCGTCAGCAACTACGTCACTGCCTGCTAGAGGCCACCCGCCCTGCAGACAATGGGGCATGACGTCTTCCAAGTGGTGTAAAAACTTTGTGTTAACAGGATGTTTTGTTACAGACATGGTTTCTAGACGGGTCAGTTAGCTCTGTCCATGGCAGGCATGTACAGGACTCATTAGGGTTCATCTAACCATGTCTTTTGGGTTAACAGGGTTAAAGGACAGCACGTCACCAATCGCTATCTGACGGCGGGGTCACTGCAGATAGCATTGGGGGTTTAGTGTACACAACATGCCACTAAGAATAAGGATTATTACAGTGCATTCAAAGTGTGAAGGTACTCACACTGCCTCCTCCTGGGATGTGTTTGATATTATCCTTTGAGCCACACCTGGATTGAACGCTGCTAAAGTCCAACTTCTTATTAACAATCTGCACCTTTGGTAGCCAGAAAAGAGTCATTGCACGTCACCAATTGCTATCTGATGGCAGGGTTGCTGCAGATAGCATTGGGGGTTTAGTGTACACAACATGCCACTTATTATAAGAAGTATTATAGTGCATTGAAAGTGTGAAGGTACTCACACTGCCTCCTCCTGGGATGTGTTTGATATTATCCTTTGAGCCACACCTGGATTGAACGCTGCTAAAGTCCAACTTCTTATTAACAATCTGCACCTTTGGTAGCCAGAAAAGAGCGTGAGAAACAACATGACCATCTGCAGCTTGACCATGCGTTACACCACTACACCCAGGAACCTGCCTTCCAGTGCCAGGAGCACAGGAGAACCTCTGGGTGGCCACACAGATTTGTCTACTCAGGGGATGGAAACTGAAGATGGAGGTGGGCAAGAGATAGCTAGAGATTGGATACATCTGGCTAGCAAAGCAGCCCTGGTTTCCAGCCCAGAAACACTAGCCAAAAAAAGCCAGCTAACTCCTGTTTTATTTCATTGAACCAAAGAGGGAACTTGCTGGGGAGGAAACATGCTGGAAGGCACCAGCGCTCTGGACTCAGCAGCTGCAGAGCCAGCAGAAGGAGGAAGGATGGAGCCGAGAGGAAAATGCCTGCTCAGCTCCATCTCCCATGCCAGGGAACAGGCTCCCTCTCTAGGACAGACAGACGTGGCCTCGTGTTCCAGCAGCTTGAACAAACTGGGCAAACCGTGGCAGCTGGTCAGAGCAGCAGGTTGGAGAGGGGAGTTGAGTGTCCAGAAGAGTCTGGGAGAGGAGGCCTGAGCTCTGTGCTGAGCAGGGCTCAAACTCCCTCTACAGTTACAAGAAGAAAAAGCAAATGCTGCCAGGCATGTATCCCACACCCGCAGTTTACTGAACTCCTGTCTCTCAATGAGACAGGAGGGGCAGTACAGACCACCCTCAAAGGCTCTACTGCACGTTCCTAATGCCACCTCGGGTGGCTGGAAATGGCCTGGTGCCACAAGGGAACCACATACCATGCTAATTTCACCCTCCAGTCCCAAGGCCTGTATGCCCTCTCCTCCCCCACACAGATTTTTGTACTAATTAATTAAGCTGCTTCCCTTTAGGGCTTCTTTTCCCTACTTGGGTTCTGTAAGGGCAGCTATGTTGGAGTGACCCCTGCATAGGAGCAGCTATTCCAGGCAAGACTAAGATGAAGCCAGTCCCTGCTCCTTTCCCTGTGTGGACTGGATGGGCTTTACAACCTACACAAGTATAAACCAGAGGTAAATGAAAGTAAAACCAGCAGGCACACAGATAGGTCTGTGTTCCCTCCCTCAGGAGAAAGCCTGTTGGAAGCACAACCCTCTCGAGAGGAAAGAGACAGCATCCTGCAAGAGAGTGGTGTCACACCACACCACACGTGTGGTCCCTGGTCCATAAAGCTGGCTGAGCTTCAGCATGTCCCCAGCCAGCTGCTGTGGCAAGGAGAGCTCCTCCCTACACCCCGGTTCTTTAGCGTGAGAAGCACCAAGCCTCACACGTGCCTCCAGCGGCATTTTCCAAGCTCACATCAACTAATCCTGCAAACCAGAACCCGGTTCTGCTGGACCAGGCTTTGCCAGAGCAGCACTCAGGGATCCAGCAACAAAAAAGATGCTAGACCAAGGCAGAAATACTGGAAAAAAGGTGGCCTGGCATGTGTGCCCCATGTACTTTTGCTTCCCTAGGCTGGAGGGCTGAAATCCAGGCCCATCTTCTGCCCACCCTAAGATCAAACTAGTGGGATCAGCCCCTTCTCCTCCAGCTGCAACCCATCTGCTAAGAGCAGCCCTGACAGAGCATCCAGCCATTCTCCCCTGCAAAGAGCACCAAACTGTCCAAATTCAGCTCTTCTTACTCCTCCAGAGTCAACAATAAACATGCTGCCCGAGAGAGGAGGACAGAGAAGAAAACAACAACTCACAAAAGCTGGATTAAAAAGGACGAGCAAACCATTTAACCAATTTACAGTAAATAGAAGGGTTCCTTCTAAAATGCCTTGAAAAGGGGTGTTTTGTGGGGGCAGCAGGAAAACCTTATGTCTTGTCCTGAGCAGGCAGGAGGGCTGAGGTCCCAGGACACAGGCAGCAGGAGGACACGTGCTGCTCTGCTCAAGACCAATGGCTGGAGCAGCCCTGCCCAGGCTCCAGAGCTCCCCTGGATTGTAGTGCAAAGGAAAATGTGCACTGTCCAGTAATTCACCAGCCGTGGTGAAAAATGCACACAAAGGAATGGCAAAGCATGGTGCTGCTTAAGAGGGTGAAGAGAAGCCATCTCAAAGCCTCCCCCCACGCCAAAGTCAAACACTGAGAGGCAAGGAGTTACCTAACTGCACAAAATGGCATGTACCGCACTCGGGGACAATTTGTCATGGCTCTGTCGCATTAGCAGCCGCAGAGCAAGGTCTACAAGGTGGTGTTACCACCACCCTCCGGGGCAGGCAAGCAAAAGCACATGGGGACTCCTGACTGCACCAGCCATGGGGTGTGCAGTTCTGTCAGTTAACATCTGTATAACAGCCAGTGGGCTGTCACCAGTCAGAGCAACCATGTGCTTTCACGTCTCCAGCAAGGAGGGTTTTACAAAAGCCTCAGGACACAGCCACGCAGTGGAATGGAGCGGTGCAGAGAGGCTGGGATGGGTGCTGAGCAGCCAACGCCACACTGGAGCTCCATAACTACATGCTGCCGCTCTCAGAGCTGCAGGGATGATTGAGCTCACACCAGTCCCTCACCCAAACCCTGCTGCGCTTGAATTTAGCACAAGACTGGTTCACGAGCTCTTGGGAGCATGGAGACCGCTTTGCTGCTCATGAAGCTGCCTCTCTGGGAGTGAGAAGTACCAGGGGTTGAAATAGGGCCACCAGCTCTGGCCCTGTCAGGCTGCATCACATAGCAAGACAGTGCCTGCTGACAGAACGCAATCCAAAACCTTGCCAACAGAGCTGGATCCCAAATCACAATGTTCTGAAAAACCTGGGAGGAGACCATCCTGTCTGTGCTTGCTAACGAAGCCGCGGAGGCAGAGTTGAAGGGAGTGCTCCAGATCACGCTGTACGGGATTCAGAAACACAACCCTGATCTTGCCACTGTTTAGGGCTGCAGGTCGCAGAGTGTTCATTCTCCCTTAACTGGCCACCAGGAGGGAAGGTCATTCCCCCAGCAGCCAGTCCACGCCTTGACGTGCCACTCTGTGAAAGCCACACCACAAGCTCCCTGCAGCTCTCCGCAGCTCTCTCTGGGACAGCTCTACAGCACTAAGCCAGGCAAGCAATTTCAGGACGAGCACCCAACCCAATCGACCTGAAAAACCACCAAACCCAGCATCGGGCTGGAGATCAGCTGCTGCATCTCTGGCCCCAGCTGGGCTGCTCTCCCTTCCCAGACACAGCGTTAAGCACCCGCTGTCCCTATGGACGGACCCCTGGAAAGCAGACCCCACATTTTTACCTTGCCACCTCCAGGCTGGTGCTTCAGGTTTTCGGTTGAGCCAATTTTGGACTTGACGTTTTTCAGATCAGGCATGGGGGCAGCTGATGGCTGGATGCGGCTCTTGGCAGAGGCAGGAGATTTCGGTGGGGTGCGAACCACTGCCACCTTCTTGGGCTCCCTGGCTGGTGGGGTGGGCAGAGAGGGGGTACGGGAACGGCTGCCTGGAGTCCCGGGGGAGCCGGGACTGCTGTAACCGCTTCTGTCTCCAGACTTTGGCTGCTCACCTGAAGTTTGCAGACAAGAGACACAGAAGATCAGTCTGGGTGCAAAACCCTTTCCCCACCCGCTGTCCTGCCTCTACAGGGCTGATCTGCCTGGTCCCAGGGCCCACCCACTGCTCCCAGTGAAGGCCATCCCAGGGGAGATGACTATGCTTTCTTCTATTTTATTTTGAAGTGAAAACTGCTGTTAAAGGCAATTTCCTCACATCTCAGGAGGAAGGTGGTCTTCATTGTCCACCAAAGTGTGACATTAGCGTGCACAACAAATTACAGACAAGAGACCTTCAAACAAACCCACTTTTCTATCAGAAATTTTGAAGTATTTTTACAAAATTATTTCATGTAATTAAAGCACCTTAGAACTCACCAGCCTGAAAAAAAAGAGAAGAAAACATTTATACATCACCTTTCTCAGACTTTGCTGCTGCAGGAGGTGGTTTTTTCTGCTCCTTTCTGCCTGTTTGATGAATGAGAAAGATTATTAAACATAATAAAGCTGGAAATTTAATTGATTTAAGGTTTTATGCAGCTCTAGCTAAGTAGGGAAAATATATATCTATTCAGTGAAATGTACCATTTTAATGGAAATTTACAATGCCCGATTTTCTGGGGTTTTCTTCTCTGAGAATAATGGGCTAATCTCCAGTGCTGCAATCGAAGAATTGATCCTCTTGCCTCTGGTCTTTGTGAAATATTGCCAAGAGAAAAGGAATAGATGGATTAAAAAAATGGAGCTGCCTAAATCTTCCAAATTGGAGGAAATTCCAAAGGGATAAATAAAGCAAGCGCCACCTTCTACACACTGGCTCTGCTCCACCCCAAACCAGGACACAAGTCTATGAAGGGAGGCAGATGAAGCAGCATCCAGAAAAGCTCAATTCGGAAGGACTGTCCCCAGTTCTGCACCCACAGCACCGTGACGAGGCTGAGCAGCTCCAAACCACCATGCATCCCCCTTTGCTTAGCAGCGTGCGATGACCCCAGCCTGCACCAGGGTAAATTTGTTCCCTATCTCCAAATATTTCCGTAGAGAACCTGGGAGCACCACCAAAGCAGAGCTTCTGGAGTCAGAGACAACAAGAGAAGGCAGCAGGACACCACTCTCACCATCACCTACCGGAGCTGGGAGGTGTCTTGGGGGCCGTGGGGGTCTTTGCTGGGATGCGTGTGGCATTGGTGGAGTTCCTCTGAGCCTGCCCGGCTGCAGACCGCGGCGTGGCCATCTTCGTGCCACCTCTCATCTCCAGGCCCTGGGGACACAAGGGGGAAAGGCTGATGCAGAAGACACCTGCCTGGCGATGGGCTATCACCCCTCATGGATCAGAGCCATATGAAACCCTGAGAGCCCACGGGAGCTCCCACAGGTTTCCCCACATGTAGGCAAATCCACGGCCTGCCTGTTCACACCCCGATCCCCATCCTTGGCCTGTTCTCCAAATTCCACCTTGTTTCACCAGTCCTGCTGAAATTTTGTACAGAAGATGTATGGATGGACTAGATGGGCTAGAGCAGAGGCTCCACTGAAGAGTACAGGACTGGACTCCAAACACACAGCAGCTCCTCATTTATCCCCACCTGGAAGACGCTACCGTAACACGTGCACAATCTGTAACGCCACGAAAATAACAACATGCTATTTACTTGTTCTGATCCTACAAAAAGGCTTCCCCCAGTCTACAAATTAAGACACATCCACTTTCTGAGGAGTTTCCAATGCTGGTCTGTGCACAAAAGTTCATGAAATTCACAACACACAAGTGACAATTTACACACTGAGTGGTCCCAGAGAACCAGAGCAGAGCCACTGTCATCCCTGCCGTGGCAAAGCCATATCCCATTGTCTGCGACCTGCAATCTCCGCTCCCTCCCTCACTCACCCTGGCTGGTTTTGTGTGACTGAACACCACACAGGAAACTCCAAGCCACTTTTTACACTGCAGAATAACCATGGATCTGCGTGCCTTTCCTGTTCTTTGTGTTGCACCTGGCAGATCTGGCTCTGGCACATCTCAAATACATCTACTGTTTACAGCCAATGCATACACAAAACACAGCATAAAGCTGCGAAACAAAGAGCACGAAAGAGCCTAAAAAGACCTGGAAATGCCTCAAGAGACAGCAGGGAGCACCCGGTTGCAATAAGGTATTTTTGCTGTAAGGCACACCAGGGTGCCTACATAGTGGTGAGATGGACCCAGTTGATCCAAACACCAAAACTGGAGCCACGTTTGGCCATGGCCACTGGAAGGGGAAGGGGAAGCACAATCCCATTCTCTCCACTGAACGGGACATGGAGATGCCCAGCCAAGAGCTGCCAGACCTGTCAGGGATGCCCTGCGGTGTTCCCTGAGGCAGCTTTGCCTCTCTCATACCCTATTTCCTTACCTTGGCTTTCGTTTCTTGTGTTCCCATACTGGCAGGTCGGGATGTGACAGAAGAGACACGTTTGGAGGTGGAAGCAGAGCTGGAGGGTGTTTTCGAAGGGGTTGTGCTAGAGGAGGTGTGTCGCTGGGGGGGGATGGAGGGTCTAGCGCCTGGGGGTTTGGCAGTGGAAGGTGAGGATTTCTTAAACATGGAGAAAAAATAAAATTGGAACACAAAAAATGAGTATGGAAGGGAAACAGAAGGATATCACGAACATGAAATAGGATTAGAAGGTGCAATACATCCCTATTTACTTCCAAACTCTCTACGTGCTCGCTGGCAAAGATGCTGCACGTGTAGCACAATCAACACCAGGGAGATGCAGATGCCTACTCCCAGGTCCCCAGACCCCCCATATCTGCTTTATCATTAATGGATCACTGCTTTTTACCTAGACAATTGCTTGGTGTCATGTCAAATGCCTACTCTGATCCAACCCTGCCAAACTTCCCTACAGAAAGACCCAATTTTAAATTGTTTGAAAATAATTGTATTTGCTCATTTTTAATTCTTCACGCACTAAATTGCCCAAGAGCTTGTCCATCATCTCGCCCAGGCACTAGCTAGGGATATGGCCAGCTGAGCCAAATCTCCTCCTAAGGATATTTGGAAGAACTCATTTGCTGTGAGGGTGGTGAGGGCCTGGCCCAGGTTGCCCAGAGAAGCTGTGGCTGCCCCATCCCTGGAGGGGTTCAAGGCCAGGCTGGATGGGGCTTGGAGTGACCTGGTCTGGTGAGAGGTATCCCTGCCCAGGGCAGGGGGTGGCACTGGATGAGCTTTAAGCTCCCTTCCAACCAAACCATAGGTGGCAGATACCTCTAAATTCTGGAATTTACCCACTACTAAACTCTGTTCCTTACCCAGAACACAGCATCTGCAAGAGCTAGATTATACAGTTTAATTTTTCATTATGCCTCTTGGCCTTTTCACTGTTACAGCACTTGTCCCCAGCACAGCCCAACACAGGTTTGAGTTTGCTTTTGTCCTGTTTTCCCAGCAAAGCCTCCCGCCTCTTTTCCAGTCTCAGGCTGGGAAGGTGATCTCTCCAATCACCCACCCAAGCCCATGAGCCACACATTTGGTTTAGACAGGGTTTCCTTCCTCACCCTCAAAGATCACCACGGATTGCACCATCCAAAACAGGGTAAGAGAAAACAAAAATAAAAAGAATCATGAAAGACGGATGGCAGAATGGGAGATAAAGGGGAGGATTCCTAAGAGGCACAGCTGCAGTGCAGGAGAGCAGGAGAGGGAGTCAGGAAGATGCACAGCTGAGGTCACCTCTGGTTTTATTTCTGAGCTTACCTTCGGTTTCTTTTCCTCAGCTTCAGTCCCCTCCTTGTCTTTGCTGTCAATACGACCTGAGAAATGGAAACAGGCGGATACAGAGGGGTCAGTAAAAGGTCGAGAGACGGTAACGCCTGTGCTGACGTGCTGGGTGAGTTCTACACATCCCTGCTCTCTTTTAAATTAAATGCTAGTTTAGCAACAGTCACTCATTTCTTGCAGAAACACATTCTTTCTGGCTTAGCAGATGATCCTGTGCATGGGCTCTGGTGCGTTGGTCACCAGAGACACACACACCAAAGCCTGTATGAGACCATTTTGCCCAAATTTACACTCAGTTCCATTAGCATCTGTTTGGTTCGTGGCAGAACGGTTCTCTTCAACCCTAAACACAAGTCTCCCTCTCTAAAACACCCATGGGTTCTACCAACCATATATAAAGACTAAATTTGAAGGATGCCCCAATCCTAGCAGCACCAGGCAGCCCGTGATCTCTTTTAAAGTTTTTGTTCAGGCTGTTTTTATGCCTCGTTTCTTTTACCAAAGCATTTTTATACCTGGTTGTCGTTGCTTCCCTTCTCCCCTGACGCACCAGTTTCTGCCTCTCCTGTGCCTTCCATCTGGGTCAGACCCTGCAGGGTCTTAAAGTTTTAGCTGTTATCCTACTAGATTCCTATCCAGCACACAGTGACTGACAGTATTTCAGTGGTTTGTCCCGTCGGTCTCCAACAGGCTGCAGTATGGCTAGCTAGGAGACCAGGAACAGGGAGGAGGTAATGTTTGTACTATACAGCACTCGCAGCAAAGCCCCTTTTCCCAGTCTTCAGCTAATTCCTCCCTAATCTGGGAGGAAAAGCTGCTGATACTCTCCCCAGCATTTTGGAAACTTGTCCTGGGGGAGTCAGCCCTTTCCTAGTGACACAAGGAGTGTTGTTAATCCATCACTGAGGACCCTGACCCATCCCAGCAGCTGCTCCCAGAGCTGCCGGATGGGTCACCCTTCCCAAATTCAGTTAAAACTCCAGATTGGAGCTGAACAGCCAGAAAGTATCTCTGTCTGAAGGAAAAGACCATTAAATAATTATTTTTTTTATCATTTAAGACCAGGCTGGATGGGGCTGTAAGCAACTTGGCCTAGTGGGAGGTGTCACTGCCCAAGGCAGGGGGGTTTGATCTTTATGGTCCCTTCCAACTCTAACCATTCTATGATAATTAAAGAAATTCTTCCTATTGAGTCAGAAATTGGTTAACTCGGGGCAACACATCCCCAAAATCCCATCATTTTCAGGCTCTGACGCTAGGGGTACAGCAAGCCATGCCAGTGCCCCCCAGCACCGCGTGCGAAGCTTCCCCGTGGGCCTATCGAGGTAGGGAACAAATGAGAAATATGTTCCGATGAGCTTTAGCTCCAAGGGGGGAAAAAAGCTCCATCAGCAATTTCCTCACCAACCCCCTGCGCCACAAAGAGCACGCTTCACCCTGCTGCAAACTAAAGAGGCGGCGAGAAGCATTTCCAGGCTAACAGGAGAAGCCAAACCAGCTTTGGGGAGTTTGTATCTCCATTCCTGCTTGTCCAGGGCCTGGCCTGGGGGAAGCTCTGCCTTTCACCGGAGCTTACCCCAGGCCAGGCCCTGGACAAGGCAGAGTTGAGGTTTGAACATGTGTTCTCCTGCCCAAGTCAATTAACACAACTCACTGCAAAACCTGCCTTTGGCCACTGAGCGGGAGCTCCTGGTGAGGTCCCTCTGACCCCCAGGAAAGGTGGAAAACAGCTCTCAGAGAAAGAAAAAGGTCTAAGAGCTGCTCTGCTCTCATGGGATGGTCGGGTAGTGAACTCCAAGCTTTTCACCCACGATGGCTCACACTGAGATTGCTGCCCTTCCAACCCAGCTCAGAGACACACATGGTGTTAGGTGTCCCCAAAAGCCAGACCTCCCACTGCCTTGAATCACGCAGGGACAGCCCATCCAGAACTGGGATGGGACAAGGATGCTTTGTCAGAGCCCTGTAGCAGGCAAAGGTCCAGCCAGCTGCAGACCGTGCCTCCAACAGCAGTCAGTAGTGGTCAAGGGAAAAAGTACAAGAAATAGGACCAACATGGGTTGTTGGGTTTCTTTCCTCCATAGTCAGACCTGCCATCTCACTTGCCTGTTTCCCTCCCTCTTTAGGAAAGCCAATACAAAGAGTTATTGGAGCGGGGGGGGGGGACACATGCAAACCAGATGACACATGTCTTGCTGGAAGAAGCTGCAGCGTACGCAGGGTTAGTCCCGCTCCAACATGCCAGGACAACGTCCATCTCATCTTCATCTTCTCCAAGAAGGTGCCAGGTGTGAGTTAAGGTGCCCACCCCACAGATCCAAGGAAAATCAAACCAAACGCAGGTCAGTAAAGCATGACTGGGGACACGCCAGCACCATGCAAGGGATGCAAAACCGCAGCACTAAACTAAAGAGGGAAGGAGGGGGAGGAAGAAGCAGCGGCGTTCTGTAGATCAGTTCACAGCAAAGGTCCAGGCCATGTCCCAAGCAGCAGGACTGGAGAAGTGGCAGCAACGATTCATTCAGGCAGCGCTTGTGGTGAGCAAGCCACCAGCCACGTGAGCTAGGGCAGGCAAACCTTGCACACACCTTTTAGGAGAGGGACGCGACTGACAGCTTTATCTGCAACGTGGCTACCGGGTTTCTTCTTGGGCGTCCGTCGCTCTCCTGTATCTGGCATGGCCTCTTCCAAAGGAACATCTTTGTCTTCCATGTAATCTTTTAACTCAAAAGGGAGTTTGGTTGTTTCTAGTAAGGGTCCAGAATCTTCTCCCTCCCCAGCCTCAGCTTCTTTTTGGGAGATGATTTCAGAAGGCTCTGATGGGGTAACATCTGTGTCGTCTTCCCCCTTCAACGGCTCTCTCCTCTCCTCTTCGTCCTTTCCTGCTTTATGAGATTCAGCTTCAACAAGAAGTGCCTCTCTTGGTATGTCTCTGAGGACTTCTCTGGACTTGTTTCCTTCAGAGGCATATTCTTCAAGAGCTTCCTTGGCTGCTGCTGGACACACATTCATTTCAGGTCCTGGTGAAACATGCTGTCCCGTCATGGAAATCAAATCCTGTTGAGAAGTTTCATCAATATCACGGTCCTCATCTCTTTCCCGTCCACTGGCTGCTTCTTTTAACGGGGCTCTGGTATACAAAGGAGATGGCCCATCTTTAATCTGGGAGCCACCTGTGCCACCCGCTCCTGCCAAGCCCTCAGTGTGCACATCATGATCAAACTCCACTCCCAACGCTGGATCCACACCAATGCCTTCTCTGCCTCGCTGGTCCCACAACTCATTGCTGTCTTCAGATGCTCTGGAGTCTTGGTACATATCCAGGGGTATTGGGATGGTGACCTCGATTCTGGTGGGAGCTGCTGTTGTGGCTTTCCTTTCATGTGGTGTGAGAGGCTGCTGGAAAACCCCATCTCCCTGCTTTATCAGCTGGTTTTCTCTTTTTATCGCATCTCCCACACGTCCTTGAGGGCCAGGCTGTAGCTTTGGAGAGCTTGGCTCCCCTGGAAGATGCAGGGTCCGAAGCATGGGTGAACAATTAGCACAGGCACGTTAAATAAGTAGTCAGACATGTAACGCTAAAGAGAGACTAAGGATTTCTACTATCTAGAGGAAAAAAAGAGAGTCCCACACTGCCCCACTGAACAGACAACGCACTTCCACAGCAGCTTTTGCCTTTAGAGAAACTCTGATCCCCATGGGAATGAGGAGCAGTGACAGCCAAGCATGGCAGAGACCAGATTTCTTGGGGGTGGCTGGGGTGCCCCAGGCTTGTGCCATAAAGGCTGCTGCTAGTTTACCTACAGAGGGTTTCGGAAGCCAAAACCACACCCATTTTCTAATCTAACACCACCTGACCATCAGTTTGGTGGTCAGTGACCAGCTTTACTTGCCTCAAGGGCCTCAACAAAACAGGCCAGACACCCTCCCCTCTTCCACAGGCTTACAAAGTCCCTCAAGTCCTCTCCTCCCTTGCTGGAGATGTTCATGCCGACACAGCACCAGTTTTATCACCCCAGAGCTCAAACGAGCTCTGCTTTGTTCTCCAGAACATTTCTCTCACTAATGAGCTTGGGGAAGAGCACTCATTACCCGTCCTCTCTTTTTGCTCAGCCTTGGAGGAAAGGGCTATAAGTAAAACTGTGGCTGTAGCCACTGGGCAAGAGCACTTTTGGAGTGTGCACCCACTGGGGCTAATTAGAACCCCAGCAGTGCTGCCATCATTGGGGCAGAGTGAGTGACATTTAAAACCCAAAACTTCAGGCCACAGAGACACACATCTTTTTTGTTGTTGTTGGCGGGGGGTAAAAGAGAGGATTATGTTCTATCGCTGATCTCATGCGTGACACAGACCTTTACAATCTCACCCAACAATTGCTGCATTAAGCCATATATTCTGGTTGAGCTGGAGCTTTTCTGTTACAAAATCATGCAACTGAAGCAAAGAGGCACCGAGCAATGGAGAATTCACCCTAAATCTAGGTAAACTGCTTTAAAGCCAACTGCCCTAGTAAGAATGTGCATCTTACATTAGGAATTTGTCCAGTTTCAAGCGCTCTATGGTCTTTTTGAGCACTGATCTGGTAAAATAAAGAGCCCAGATCCTCAGTATTGAGATTTCAATTGCTGCTTTGTTAGATTAACAAACAAGTACAAAACAAGGAAAGAAGAAGTCAAGACTGACTCAGTCTTTTATCAACGTTCTCCCCACTTTAACCATAATGGTTCAGTGAAACTACCACGCACAGACCTCGGAAACCGTGGTGTACAACAAATCCTAGAGTGGCACCTACTGGCAGGAAATATTTGAAATGTGGCACCAAGAACCACCTTTTACAACCACAGGAATCTGAGGGGTGCTTATGCAGTAGCCAGCAGAGCATCCTGGCTCGTTTCTTCTGCAAATGACCAACACAACCATTAACGACACCGGTGTGCAGACGTGGAGAGGCAGCTAATTAGCTGTATTTCCACAGAGCCGGACCTGTCAGCGCTTCTGAGGCCAACGTGCAGCACAAGGTCAAGAGCTGGGAGAGCATCAGCAGAGAGAAACCTGTGAGTCAGAAGACGCTTCTCCACCTGAGACTCCAAAGGCATTTTAACACACTCCATCTTCACTGCAAAGATTGGGATTTTTCAAATCCCACAACATGAAAAAAGAAGGTAAGAAGATATCCAAGACTCGGTGTGTGTATTGGTAACCACATTTTCCCCTGAATCAGAGAACCATTGAAGGAAGCAGTGTGTTATTACAAGTCCACTTCCAGAGAAGTAACGGGTTTGCATAAGAAACTAGAAATATCATATATAGGTTGTATCAGAGCTCCAGCTAGTCTGTGTCCCGTATCTGACAGCTGAAAGATCCCAGGACAGTACAGAAAGGTCTTATTAAAAATCTGGTGAGACACAGCAGCCAGAACCAGCCTGAACAGGGCAGACAGAAAAGAAAACTGCACATTTCTGGTTTGTAGTGGCGCCACCATTTTGCTACTCCAAGAATCACTGGACTGGCAAGGAAAGGTTTTACTTGCACAGCAGGGAGGACTGCACAGAACTGTGTCGATCTGTGTGTGGAAAGCCAAGACAACCTGAATTCCACCCTGAGCCAAAAAGGCAAAGACCTATTTACTTCTTTCAAAGACACAGATGTCTGTCAAGGCACTAATGCATGAGGAGGAAAGATGCTGCCCAAGCAGATAGAGGAATTTGTTATGTATACTGTGCAGAAAACCACCTTAAAAATGGAGGCTTAATCAAGATTTTTAGCTAGCACACCAAATTAGCGCTATGGTGTATTAGTTTTACCAGGACAGCTCTATCAAAGGGAGTTTGAACATACACATCAGCCCCACTGGGCACAGAATTAAGCCAGAGCTGGGGACTTTGCAAAAAACCCATCCTGAAGTTTTTTGGTCAAGTCTGACCTAAGTGGAGTCAAAAGAGACTTTCTGGAGAGCCAGGAGGTTCCTGGATAATTTCTTGGCTCATCTGAGCAGACGCATTGCCCACTGCGCCGGGCTTTGGCAGTCACATTCCCTAAGACTGGGATGAGAAAAAGACTCTTCACATTAAAGTCAGGGCATAAGTGAGTAGGTCCGAGCCATATTTTGAGTTAGAAAGAGCCATACTATTACAGAAACAATTTGATTCTTTCATGTGTGATATGTAGGGCCTAAAACTGACTCTGTTCAACGCTGAGCGGTTCCTCCTGGATAACTGCACCATCCCAGCCCCATTTATTCCATTTTCTCACCCAGAGGGTGCCCTGTTTTGCAACCAGACAAGGAAGCACCAGGGTTTCAGCCATCTGGAAGCCCCATCCCTGGAGGGGTTCAAGGCCAGGCTGAACGGGGCTTTGAGCAACCTGGTCTGGTGGGAGGTGTCCCTGCCCAGGGCAGGGAGGCTGAAATGTGACGACCTTTAAGGGTCCTTCCAACTCCAACCATTCTGTGATTGGAGATATGATTGGATATGATCTGAGAGAGAAATTTGGTGCATGAAAAGCTGCAGCTCCCTGAAATGAGTATATTGGAGCATTCAAAGCACGTATGGCCCTCCCCTGGTCGGGAATGAGGAGAGCCGCTCACACAGTGCAGAGCATTTGCATTACAGAAGAAAACTCCCAGTAAAAAACAGCCACACGTGTGGGCAGCAATATCTGGATCCCAGTGACAGATGATTCACTGACCTTGAGGGACATCTCCCGCGGCGTGGTCCTCCAGGTTGGGGGTGGCTCCTACGCCCGCTTCTTCAGCTGGTCCCAGTTAGAGAAAGAATGGGAAAAACATGATCACAACAAGAGTTAAGTTTAGGTGTGCGCCTGGAGAATGCATTTACCTCCCTGCTGGTTCTGCCCATCAGTGCTGTAGTATGAGCAGGGCAGTATCAGAAAGGGAATGAGGAAATCAACCCATGCCGACGATGGGTCTTGTTAGATTTATTCAGCTTGTGCTGTACCAGACTGGAGGAGGGTTTCACTTGCACATTCTAGGTGGCAGGTTAGAACCTGCCTCGGTAGCTAGCTCCCTTGGGCAGAGGTGTGGAAAAAAGGCTGTTAAGGAGCAAGGAAACTTGTGGATTTGTACCCCCTCTTCTACCGTAGCACTTATCTTGCCGGCAGCGCTCGCGTGAATGTCTCTTACCTGAGCCCTACCTTCTGGGTGTCTACCAACTACCTGACTGTCATGAACTTTGCCAAGGGTATCTGACACCAGGAAATCAGAATCTGGTATCAATCTGATACTTCAGGAATACTGGTACACTAGAGAAGCAACTTTTCCCCACAGAAGAGCGATGGTTTATCTCTACCAGAATTTTTAAAATCTATTATATGACTACTTCCAAACAGGCTTAATCAATTATATTTTTATGTCACAATTCTACAGACAAACTATGACTTCCTCTGTTTTCCCCATTTTTTTCCAATGACTTCAGGAGACACTGCTTCTTCCTGGCTCCCTGGTACAGTCAGATCTTGAACCAGACACCGTGCACCCTTGCTAACGGGCGACCTGCTCCACATTTCAGCCCAGGGCTCCACCAGCAGCCCGGGGACGGGATGCAGGACACAGTTTTGTCTGCCCAAGGAGTGTGCTGTGGACTTTTCAGTGTTTGGGCATTGGCACAAGCCCATTTCCACCCATCACCTTTCTCAGGTCCTGCCTGATGCTTCCAGAAAAAGCCAGAGGGCTACTGCAGGGGGGCACATACTCATTTTTCACATACACACCTGACTTTCCCAGCAGCTCCTGCCCTCTTGGACACGCACAGCACCACTGCAGCTCACTCCCTCTTTCCCCTGCCTCTGAAAGACCACCAGCCCTCACTGGAAAAAACAGGTCCAGGTGCAGTGATTCCCCACAGAGTGTTCAGGCTGAATTAGCCACTTCACTTCCTCTGCATTATCCTGAAAACACGCCAGCAGCCAAAGAACTGCTGCAGTGGCCTGGTTTTCACCTGCCACTTCAAAGAGAAATGCATGGGGCTGGGCTGGGCGAGAGCTCCAGCAAGACCAGCAGCAAGGCCCTGCGGTGACCATCTCTCCTCACCAGCAAAGCGGGGCTGCTGGCAGAAGGGCAGAGATGACCGGGGATCGGCAGGAAAGCACTTTTAGCGTGGAGATGGGAGGCGAAGCCAACCACAGAGACACCAGATAGAAAGATTGTCAGATGGGGAGCTGAGAAAGAGAGAAGAAAAAGGCTGCCGAGTTTCCCCCAGGATGAGGAAGGCAAGAGGACGGCTGTAAGCTTAGGAATCATGTCTGCAGGCCGCAGAGATGAAAGAAGCATCAGAAGCAAAGCATGACTGCTAGAAGTTTTGCAGTGTTATTTTAAAGCACTAACCAGCCCAGCTCTCTGCTTTGTCTGGACCAAGAGATGAAACTGCACCTTGGTCTCCCTCACCTGTGGTTCCTTCTGGGATCTCCCCGTGCTGTTCGACACCACCCTGATCCTCGTGGTCTCCTTCCTCCACTAAAGGTGCTGTGGCATCTGAAAAAACAATGCAGCTTTCACACAGCCATCGAGTGGCAAAGCCCTGCAGAGGCCAGGACATGGCTGAAGAGCGTTTTGCTCAGAAAAGCACCCGACTCCCTCCCTGGAGCCAGCGCTTGTGGAGGGAGACAACTAAAGATGACACAGCAAAGCCAGTATTGCAGGAACACCACGAGCTGTCCCCGCTGCCACAAGCCATGAATCTCCAGTGTACTCCTTATGCAGTCGGAGGCTTTTCCATAAACACTGTCTGAAAATGCACAGCGAAAGACAGTGGCTGGTGCCTGATCTGCACGGGGACTCTGCTGGTCTGCAGCAGGACAGATCAGCTCCCTTCAGATCCCTTCATAAACCACCTGAGCACCCTGACTCCCTCACACTCTGGGCAGATCTGAGACAGACAGAGACCTGGCTCCATCTACCAGGGGGACATCTGCTTGTCAAGACAGTCCCAGTCCAACTGTAACAAGGGACAACATCCTCTTCTGCACCAGTCAGGTTTTATGTACTGATTTCTTCAGCCAGAGGAAGAGAGCCACTTCACAGAAGGTCAGTCAGCCCACACCTCCAGCAGGACAGGGCTAGAACTGCTCAGCATCTCTGCTCATCCTTCTTGCAGGTAAATCTTGCAAACTAATGCCTTTACCCAAAGTCTCCAAGAGGCACACACTTGGGACTGAAGCAGCCAGAGGAACACAAAAGTGCATTTAATTAAAACGGTGAACAAATCATTCAGGTAACACTGTGGAGCAGTGCAGACACGCCCTGAGTTCTACCAAAACGGCCTTTACATCAGCTCACAGTTTTGG
This sequence comes from Jacana jacana, assembly GCA_013400555.1. Classification (NCBI taxonomy): domain Eukaryota; kingdom Metazoa; phylum Chordata; class Aves; order Charadriiformes; family Jacanidae; genus Jacana; species Jacana jacana. The sequence continues at coordinate 52,082 of VZTM01027845.1, read as the reverse complement.
TTTACGTATAGACTCTGCCCATCCCATCATTCCACCACAAATCATAGAATCAAACAGGTTGGTACTAAGGAACGCATAAATACAGAGGGGCAAAAAAAAAAGAGCTCTGAGGTACAACTAAGTCTGGAAGGGAACACAGTGACCAGGATGTGCTGTGAGTAGTTCGGGGGAGCAGAGTGATGCAAACCTCTGGCCCTGGGAGCACACAACGTGGGATTGCTCCCAGTGCGCTAACGGGAGCTCCCAGTCACTGTGTAAAAAGCCTTCAGGAAACAAACCACAAGCAATTTCCTGAACTATAATTAACACTTCACCTTCTTTTGCTGTCCAACCCACTCTCCACCTCTAAAGCTCATTATCTCATTCTGCAGGGTGGCAAACATCACTTGTGACGAGACTAATAAAGAGCATTTGTCCAAGAGAGATGACATTTCTCCTGAGAAACCCCACCAGAACACGGCACAGCAAGTCTTCCGGCGAGGTTTATTACCACGGCCCCATCCGTCATGGTTTCAAAGCAGTAAGTCAAAGAGCTCCCACCTTCCGTAGTTGGGGTGCTCTTAGCGTCAGATGTTTCAGAAACAGGCTCATCCGATCCATCATCGACTGGTATCTGAAGGGGATAGCCTGGAAAACATTCAAATACTTAGAACAAGTCCTTGGCTTTGAATTATGGCCTGAGTTACGAACTCTTGATTGCCCAGATCAACACCAGCAAGAACGTGTTATTGGAGAGCATAAACCACCTGAACTAATAAGCAAGCAAAGCGTGAAAATGCCAACCAAAAGCACCAGTGTCATCACCAAAAGGAGTAAGCAGAAACCCATCAGCAAAAGAAAAGCCCAGTGAACCGGGCAGCAAAGCATGGCACAAGCAGGAAGGGAGATCTTGGCAATGTAAGCAGAAAAAGATGCACAAATTCTGGCCACTGTTGTCCTCTCTGCCTTTTCTGGAGCCATCCGCAGGCTGCTGAACGCTTCCATGGTGCGTTAATTCTAATCAGTGCAAACCAGCAAGTCTTATAAAGAGTTTGCTATAGCACAAAATGCACTGCGCCAAGATGTGGCTGCAAAAGTCACCTTTTGGAAGAGCAGGGCAAGAGGGATAAGTCTCCTCTCTGCAAGGAGTCTGGGCAACTAAAATAATGAGAACTGGAGAAAATTACTTGGAAAAGAAGACTCAAACTAACATAAGCAAAATCCCTGGGAACCTGCGATGTGCAAGGCTGAGGCTAGAGCTGAGAGGAGCTATCAGACTGAAATGTGCTACAGAACCCAGGATGAATGGACGCTATGGACTCTCCCCAGGACAGAGGCAATCCATTGATCCGGTGTGAGCTGTGTCCAAAGCACCTCAAGAAAAGAAAATTAAGATGATTTTTATATGGATGTTTATATGGAGCATAGCTGGGAGTGAGTCCCACACCAGGTGTGCGGGCGTTACGTGGGGTTCCAAGCTCGATTGTGGAGCGTGGTGGAATGAGAAAGGAAAAGCTTCTTGAGAAATGCAGGTCTGAAATATGGGGGGAAAGACTCTTGCAGGGCCCTCGCTCCCAGAGCTCTCTGTTCAGTTCTACCCGTCTCCTTGCGCAGGTGAGAAAAGCAGGCAGCAAGCAGCTGTGTCTCCAAATAAAAAGCAGTGCTGGACTCTATAGCAAACTGAGGAGTGAACAACAGAAACATATATTGGCAAAGCTGCAGCGGTAAGATCAGCACCAGTCTGGATGCTGGGGGTTGTTCTGTTCTCGCTGAGCAACAATACCAAAGAGCAGCACTCTCCTATGACTGTGAGCATCAGAGCACACTGTGGGCTACGCACCGCCCGCTGGCTGCAGCCAGGTGGTCCATGGCAATCTGCCAGACACACGCACCATCCCCAAGGGCCCCTTGCAGGGTGATGCTGGCCCCACTCTCCCCGTCTAGGTCATCTTCTCAAGTGGACAAGGCAGGACCATCTTTACCCCATCCCCTCCTGGATGTGCTCACCTGAAGGGATGTGCTTCTCCTGGCCAGCTGCGTGATCCTCCATCATGGTGATGTCCTGACGCTGCTCCAATATCTCTCAGCAAAATTACCTAAAGAGGAGAGTAAAAAGAAGCATCCATCTGGCAAAACTTGACACAACAGACTTTCATCCAGAGCCTGGCTGGTGCGCTCCCATCTACTGCTCCAGGAGACAATTTTGGTTTGCAGCCCATTTCCAAGAGTATTAAACATTCTATTGCAAGCAATCAGCCAACAACAGCCAGCCAGCTCCTCAGGACTGTAAGAAGATATCTGCTTTGTTCCCTTTCCCTGATCAGCCCCAGAATCACACCATTGTGCTCAGGGAAGGTCACAGCTCAAGATAGGTGTTACCTATTGGGTTTCACACCAGTGATAAAATACTCCTGGTGCCTCCAAATCCACTAGGAGACTAGGAGCATGTTTTGTCCATAGTCACCAAGTGGAGGTGAACAGCAGGAATGGAGCGCTAATGTGCCAAACTGGGATCTAAAGGGGCTGCCCCATTCTTCAGTAGAGCTGCAGTAGAGCTCTCAGAAATCCATGCTCAGGACAGAAAAAAATCACCCCGGGGGCATGAGCCAAAAGGAGAACACAGATTTTGCATAGAAGACATATAAAGGGAGCCAATGTCCCTCGTGAACAAAGGGAAGTTCTCATTATTCCTGCACAAGCAAAAGCATGTGCCAGTCACCACACCCAACACAATTAGGATATAGGCAACTTCTGTGCAAGGACACACCGCTATAGCAATACACTGACCACCTTGAAATCAACCCAGAAACGACACAGAGGGATGAACCAGGACTCCCCAGAGGTGGATTTGGACCATGGGCTCTTAGAGAAAAGGTTGTGGGTCTGAGAGGACAGCACAATGGCTGCTTAACCCTGAATCCTTCAGAAAGCCAACGCCCTGGTGTAGAGCAAAGCATGGTAAAGGGGTCTGGATACAAGAGTGGAAGCAGAAAGGTGCTAAAATTCAGTTATTTTTCTAACGTGCATCTGCAAAAGGAAATGAAGTCACCAACAAACATTACCTGCTTCTGTGAATCAGGGATGGCGTTTCTTCTATTCTCCATGCTGGTTGGACAGACATTGCTTTTAGCTGACTTCCTAAGAGCTGATATAATTACAGCCATTGGCAGTGATTAATAACCAGCTATTAATATAATCTCACATTGGCCATGACCGTCAGGAGCGAAAGAATCCAGCAACAAAGCTCAGGTTATCAGCAGCAAGGAAGCAAACTCATGTGGTTTTGTTGGCTGGTAATAAATTAACTGGATATATGGAATTATGCAAGAGAAACCCCAGTGCTAGTAACCAGATCTGTCACCCAGCTTTTTATAAGCCTTAGCAAGATGACTATGCAATTTAGTTTCTGCCTTAGACAGCTACAAAGCCATTTGATGGAACTGTATCAAGTTTAAGAATGTGTCCAGAAAGGAACCCACCCATAAAAATGAAAGTATAAAATAGGAAAGAATTAAATACCTAATTTTTCCCCCAATTTTTGGGCAGTTGCCCACCAAAAACAGTGGACCCTCACTCTTTAGATATATGGCTGCCCTCCTCTCACAGCTCAAAGGATCATGTTGATTATACCCTGGTCTCACCTGGCCACTTGATATTATTTTACAGATCTACTTAGCACTGAAATACTAAAATATAATGCTAACTTAGGGTACAGGGCACAGATGCAACTTGGGCGTGAACACGAGTGTAAAATGACACACAAATGTGCTGTTCATGTGTGTGTGTATGGACAGAAGAGGGATTCTATATCCCAGACACACCCATGGCACTGGGTACAGTTTGCCCCACGCACTGCCTGGTCTACTGGTGGGAAAACATGGATGAGAGAAGCAGTTCCTGCCCCAGTCACAACTGGTGGTCCTCCCAGCCCAGCTCAGTTCACTAAACATCTACAGTTATTAGCATCTTCACCTCACAACTGCAGACCCAGAGGCAAACCACTCACACATCTGCTGTGCTGGATTTAAATCAGGCTTACTGTTTTCTTTATTCTGCCTCCTTTTCCCTGTTCCTCCCACCTTTTATTTTTAGGGGGGTGGGGAGGAGTGCAATTTGTGTCTCCCCCAGTCTCCCTGGAAAGATACATTTAGTCCTTTCCTGCCACTGGACAAGAATTTCCTGGGACACCATCCAGGGGCGACTCCTAGTTGACAGCTAGAGAGCTTGCACACCTTGCTGGAGGCTTGTTTGCTGGCTCCAGGGACAGACACAGCCAAAGACCTTCCACTTTTCCTCTGAATAGAGCATTTAGCATCCACGCACATCCCTGGCACAACAACAGCAAGCCGTGATTCAGCAAAGGCTGGCGGATCTGCTGGCGGGCACATGGGGTGGCCTGGTCACAGGGCTGGACATGGCCCTGCTTCCCGCTGACCGGCCTCTGCCGGGGCTTTTCAGCACACAGGAGCGGCCGGGCGTTTTTCAGTGAAGCTGGGAAACTGTCCTGCCTTGCCTCTGTCTCGCCTTTAATGCTGCTCACAGCCGGGCAGAGACAGCCCCACGCATGGCAGGATTCCGCCGTCTCGGAGCCGAAGGACTGGGGGTGGGCTCGGGAGGATGCAGCCATTAATTGTCCAGAGATGAGAGGAAGAGCTGCCTCTTCTGTTACACGGGAAAAAGCACGACCGAAAGCCACAAAGATCCATCAAGAAAAACACTCAATGGCACCCTGAGATCACCCAAAACCTGGCCGCAGGTTAGGAAATGCCCTGGACACTCATTCATCTGGAAATGGTGACTTTGAGGGCCAATGCCCGGTTTGCAGAAGCATCGCCCAGCAGATGAAGCAGAACGTCCTCCCGCCGTGTCTGCAGCAGTCACCCTGCGCCTGAGCCACGCTGTGCAGCAGCCAGCAGTGGAAAAGGACAAAAAACCTCCTCAAACTGGCAGGAGCCAAGGGGTAGGGAGGGGGATCTGGCTCCCCCACTGCTCCCACAGCGTCTTGCCTCTAGCTGAAGAAATGCCCACTCAACAGATGCCCTTCTCCCCAGCGCTGCCCCTCTTTCCTGCCGCCTGTCCTCCCAGGCCTGGCAGGGCTGAGATTTAAACCCATGACAATAGGGCTGATGAAATTTCATCAGCACCAGATAAGCAAATAAATAACATTAGACACACAAAGAGATTTGATGGGTAAGTATGAGCAAGCCACCACCACCACCATTATCTCTGAGCTGCAAAGCTCTCCCAGCAGAGTTTGAAATACCCAGGCCATCCAGTCATACACTCCTATTCACCGGAACGTCATCCGTAAAGACACACTGTGCCTCTCCAATGGATGCTGAACTTCATTCTCTCCCTCACTCTTTTTCATCCCTCAGAGATGTCAGCTGAAAGCGTTGCTCACTCAGACCCCTCCTGATGACACACAGGGTTTTGGGACAGACCTGCCTGCTTGAAACGAAGCAGCGACACGAACTGCTGACACGCAACCCCCTTCTTATTCCAGTGGGAAAGCCTCGGATTTGCTTCAGGTTTTTGCTCAAGTAAGAAATACGTATGACTGAAGAGAATTTAAACCTTGTTAAAACGGCACATTTTAGATTAGACTTTTTAAATACAGAGGGGTCTGAAAACTGTGCATTTCAAAAATTACTTTGAATTTTGAAAAAATGTCTCTAATGATAATCCTATTTGTTTTTCAAGTGGGGGAAAGAGAAATCCCTCCCGGGGAAAAACATAACATTAAGGGGAAAAAATGTTCTAAAAAACTATAAAACCAACCCCACCTTGAAGGAATGGTTCAGTAATGGATAATTATGCCAAGGAAGCTCTGCAGAGATAAACTTCAGCAACACCCTCTGCACAACAGATAAAGCACAAACCCTCCTAAGAATCTTATCCATTTCCAGCAGAACCATTCTTGTTAACCAGGGACACTATCTGAAAAGCAACAGCCCATCCCATAATTAACAGCTCCTCCAAACCTCAAAGCCCGCCTTTCCAGGAGGCAAAGTTTTTACTGCCAGGGAGAAAAAGCTGCTAACATAAAAGCAGTTTTGTCTGAGAAGTGAGTTTTAACGGGTGAGGGCTCGGCCATCTCCTGCCACCCAATGCAACTGCTCGGCCGTTCCCATCAGGATTAAGACAAGAGGCTGGCACACAGCGTATTTCACTCCCAGGCTCAGAGGCAGCTCACCCAATGATAAAGGACTGCAACCAGTGGTTTCCAACTGGTTTAAAAGTCGGATATTGCCATCCCCACCTTGGAGCTGTGTAACCAGGAGAGGAGCAGATACTCCACTTGCTGGGTGGGCTGGAGGTGTGCGTGGATCCATCGGCGGAGCAGAGGGAGCGCAGGGCGGCTGGTGGCAACTCCAGTCACACGTCACAACCCAGCCAGCCAAGCTCAACGTTGCCATAACCAGGAGCAACTCTCAAGCATTTGAATTGTTCTGAAGTTAGCCCCAAAGCAGTCCCTGCAGGTCTGTGCTGGGCAAAGTGTCAGGGGCTAAAAGCCAAAACACCAATTTACACCCCAAAGAATGCCAGACCCATATCCAGTAAGGAAAAGCCCTAAGTGAAATGATGCAAAGCCTTAACAGCCAACAACAGCATTCAAGTTTAGGTCAGGAAGTGAAAGCTATTAGTCAGCTCAAGGTCCACAAGACATTTAAAGAGGAAAAAAAAGATAATTTTCCTTGTGGAGTTTGGCGAGGGTACCAAAGCAATGTCCCTGCTCTCCCGGGAGGTTGCAGAGACCTGACAGTAAAACCCACCAGCTTTAGGTGATGGATCCCACACTGCCTGCAAAACCACACACTGCCTTTTGCCTAACAGCCACCAAGATCTCTGTGCCAGCCCGCAGCCCGGCTGACCTTCCTTCCTTTGCCAGATCCCGAGGCCAGGCACCAGAGCCACGTCCTGCATTCCTGCCCAGGAGAACTGAGCCAAAAACGAAAGCACTGCTCTTCCGCTGCTGCCTGTCCTGCAAAGTTATTTTCTAAATAGCTTGTGAGGCTTGAAAGCATCACTAAAATGGCTTGGTCTGCTCTGACAGCAGACGTATAAGCCACCAGAGCATGGCTGGGGTGGGACTGCTAAGTGTAAAGCCAACTGCCTGGATTCATGACAATCTCCTGCCTCTGCAGAACCCACACACGTGAAAACTAGTCCAAACGAAACAACTGCTGCATACTTCTTCCAACAACAGCTACAAATACTATTACACAAAAAGGAAAGGAGAATGGCAAAGGCCTATACAAACCAGGACTATAAAAGAAAAATTAATAAATTAATTAAATGCCTGAGAAGTTCCTGGCTAGAACACTTTTATGCCCTGTTCGTAGGGTATAAACCAGCCCTGGGTGTTGGAAAGAAGGAAAGAAACTTCTCTTGTAAATTGATGTGGTTTTCCTGCCTGGAGACCCCCCTGCGCTGCAGACCATGAGCCCACGTGACCCCACACAGCCCCTCGGAGCCTGCAGCTCCAATTCCTGTACAGCTAGGGAACAGGCACCCTGGGACGTCCCCCTGGAGCACAGTCAGGACACAGCGTCACCAGCACATAGACACAGCAGAGCCACCATTCTGCTGCCACTCAAGCCAACCCCACCAGCAAACCACGCTCTCCCGGCTGGAAAGATTTAGATCCTAAATTAAGTGGGGCAGCCCAAAGTCTTAATCCCTTGGCAAAAGGTTTCTCCACAGTGAAAGGTAAATAAGACCAGGCTGAAAACAACATACCCTATTGCTAGCAGCCCAGTGGCAGAAGGGGAAGAAAGCAGATGCTAGGCACCACACAGCTGTGCTTGGGTGCCTGCTCAGCCTTGCGTAATCTGTGCCAGACGACATCATTAGCCCTGTCACAAAGGAGCACAAAAAGGCATCCCCACCACCCTTCTGCTGCCAGGAGAGGAGTGCTCCCACCATTGCCCCGTCAGAGGAAAGGGGGTCACCCGCCGGCAACAGGCAGGGCCACGGCCGCAGCCCCACGGGGCAGGAAGATGGAGCCAGGCTCTTCTCAGTAACACCCAATGATAGGACAAGGGGCAATGGGTGCAAGCTGGAACAGAGGAGGTTTGGCTTAAATAACTTCTTCCCAGTGAGGGTGAGGGAGCACTGGAAGGGGCTGCCCATGGGGGTTGTGGAGTCTCCTCTGGAGACATTCAAAACTCGCCTGGGCGTGTTCCTCTGTGATCTGATCTAGATGTTCCTGCTCCAGCAGGGGATTGAACTAGATGATCTTTCCAGGTCCCTTCCAATCCCTGTGATTCTGTGAATCCCACAGCCGCCGCTCCCGAACAGCCCCGGGGATTATCCCCGGATCACAGGGAAGAGGTAGAGTCTCAATCTGCAGCGATTCCAACTGCGCAGCTCCAGGGATCACGAGCCAGGAACTTAACGGCTCGATTTACATACACACAAATCCCAGAATAAACCAGGCGTTGGCAGATGCGTTTGTGGCTGGGTGTGGGGTTTACTAGCCACAGGCTGGTAAGAAAAGAGGAATGAGCCATTTTCAGCGGGAGGCGAGCGCAAGGCTTTGGGAGAGGCTGGCTGGATTCGCACACCCAGGTACCCATCACCGGGTCAAAGCGGGCGGCGCCATCTTTCACACCAGCCACTAAATGTCCAAGCAATCAGCCAGCTAATTGCCAGACACAACTGCAGATAAAGCCTTTTGGCAGCTATTGTGTCTCCTGCTCAGCCACAGCATCTTCCTCCTCCCTTATTTAATCAGTAAAGGCAGCTCCTTGATACTTGAAAATGAAAATTCAACATGAGCTAAGTGTTACCTCTGAAAAGTGATCAAACACAAACAGGGTTTTTAAAAAGGCATCATTCCATCTGAATTACTTAATTAAAATGGAGTGACAGCCCTGTGCAATAACATCAGCCTGAAAGGCTGTTCATAATTCATAAGCAACATCCTTTTCATCTCCTTTGTGTACTTTTCCAAGTAGTGTTTTTCCAAGACACTGACAGAGGAAGGAATATGGACCACGATCTCATTAATCACAAGCGCTGCCTAATAGGAAGTGAGCTGATAACTTGAAACTCCATGTGATTTATCTAGTCAAGAGGCTAAAAAAACTTCCTTTAGGTTCAAAGACAGACAAATGCCTCTTAAAACAATAGGAAGGGGTTGCAAAATAAATAGCCTCCAAAATGCTTCGGGTTTTTATCCGTATTTTTCCACATTATAGTTTAAGTGATTCCTTGGGGTACTTTTTTTGACACCTTTCCCTAGGGGCAGGACACCTTCCATGCAGACATGAGATGGGTTTGGGTTCACAGCAGAACAGCTTTGAGGGACAGGAACCTCAGCACAGCAAGGGTGGTCACACTGGCTTCACTGGACCATTTGGGACCTAAAAGTAACCAAGACCTGGCAATAAACAACTCCCTCACCAGTTAATGACATACTATGGTGTCTGGAAAGGAGATGGGGAAAGGGGAGGACAGTAACACTGAGGACTAAGAAGCCTCAGGCAATGAGGTGCTATGTTCTGTACAAACATCATCAAAAGGGAACAGAAAAGCTGGGTTCAAAGATACAAGGGCTCAGTAAATAGTCCTTTCAGATCTCACCTCTAGAGCTCTGCAAACCAACTGCTGGGGTCACCAGCTGGCAAAGGTCTCTCGGGCATGCTCGTGGCTAAAGAAAAGCCAAGGGATACTCACGTGCAGACAAATTCCTCAGTGTTGCTGAGAATTAAACTAACAGAATTTGCCATCCCAAAGCAGCTTAGGCCCGGTTCAGCAGCTGCCTCCAGGCAGGGTGGCAATTAGGAGACCAGATTATCCTGGCACACAAACTCCAGCCCATGGCCCAAGCTGCAGGAGGAGCCTGGACTCCAGAGACGGGAAAAGGTTTTATCTCTGCCTAAATAAAAGGGCACCACAAATGTGGCCTCTTTGAAGCAGAGGAATGTGCTGGGAATCACTCGAGGGAACACACACAAGTGCTTTGCAGTGCAGGCATCTTAACTCTAAATCTTGCATCGGTTGCTACTGACAGGAGCACGAGGTGGTTTGCCCAAGACATATCATTATTCCCATTTTCCCTGCAAGGTGAACAGAGGTGAAAAGGCTGGTCATGGAGCAAGCTGGGGACAAGCCAGACCACCACAGCCTGCCTGATCCCAGCTGCACCGCACTCCAGGGCTCTCCAGAGCAGCACTTGGAGTAGAGAAACCAGAGGAAGCTCCTGAGGGAATAGGGGCAAGAAGGCCCCACCTTCACCTCACCTGAAGCCTCCCTGTCAACCTGTGGCATAGGATCACAGAATGGTTTGAGTGGGAAGGGTCCTTAAAGCCCATCCAGTCCCACCCCCTGCCCTGGGCAGGGACACCTCCCACCAGACCAGGTTACTCCAAGCCCCGTCCAACCTGATCTTGAACCCCTCCAGGGATGGGGCAGCCACAGCTTCTCTGGAAAACATCTTCCCTCTTACACTTTTTGTCTGCTTACCTTACCTGACAAATCAAAGCTAACCTTTTTCATCACCACTACAGCAGCCCCCTCACCCCCAGCTTTCCCTGTTCACTTTCAGGAGGGCATTTAAGGGTGACCACTGCCCAGGGAGGCATCAACCCTCTGGATCACCCTTCTCACTCCAGACCACGATGCAAAGATCAGGCTTTCTCTAAGTCTACTAACTTTAGCAAGATTAAAGCTCTGATCAGATGGGCTTACACAGCAGCAGAAAAGGAAGCAACAGTAGTTTTAAAGCTTGCTCTGTCTGTTCAGAAGGCTCTTCCTGAATAGAAGGAAGAGAAGCCTCTTTAGCAGGGATTTACCAGGCTACCTTCGGATTTCTTCCCAGCCCCCTGCTAGAGTACCTTGTAGTCCTGCATCTCTCAGAGCCAGTGCTGAGCACAGGGGGACAATCCCCTCCCTGCTTCTGCTGATCACACTATTGTTTATGCAAGCCAGGATGCCATTGGGCTTCTTGGCCACCTGGGCACACAGCTGGCTCATGTTCAGATGCTTGTCGACCAGCACCCCCAGGTCCTTTTCTGCCAGATCAATGTGTTCTTCCAGCAAGAGCAGGAAAGTAACACTAATTAATGTGTGCCTGGATGGGAGGGGGGGAAGAGGAAAGAAAACTTCCAAAAAATGCCACTGGAGTCTCACTGAAATAAAACACTCAACGGCACCACAACACTCTGCCCCATCAAAAGTCTCCTTTACCTTGGCTGGCAAATTACACCACAAGGAGGAAGAAATTGCTTTCCTGAGAGATTGTGTTGCCTGAAGAAAGAAGAACAGACATCCATCCCCGCTGACGGCTGCCACACGCCTCTCTGTCACTCACAGGGGACAACTATAAAGAGTGTTCCCATGATAAGCAGTTGAATAAGGTCCCTTTCACACAGTGGTCGGTGGTTAAAAGGAGCCTAGCAGGGCTCATCTGGTCTGGGGATGTTTGCAATCTCCCACAAGCATGATTATTACCGTGGGCAGCAGTTTCTTATGGTTATCACAATTTTCTTCATTAGTATGAGGTCAGAAACAAACTGGCAGGACTTATTTCATGCTCCAGTAGGTACCACAACACATCCCAGGGCAGGGAAAGGCTGACAGATACAAGATCACCCCCTTTTCCCCAAACTCAGACAGTTTGGAGGGCACTGAGCACTGTCACACCCTTCTTGGGTTCCCAGACAGAGCTCCTGAAATGCCATTCAGTCAATCAAAGAGTTGAAAAACACCCTCAAAATTGCTCTTTATTATCCAGCCAAACACCGAACACAGGAAGAGGGTGAAAACCCCCATGGCTGGGTGATGAGAGAGCGTGGAGCCGAGCTCTCAGACGGGCACCTGGGAGGTGTGGGATGTGATGGAGTGACGCACCAGAAAAAGGCATTTCCAGCAGGTTCAGTGATCAGCAGCTCCTAGAAATGAGCTTCACTCTTCACACGAGCTCTCCTGCACTCCTCTTTTACAACCTACTGCTTTGTAGCACAGCCGTGTTGCTGTAAGACCCATCAGAGACGACTGCCAGCACGAGAGCCAAAGCTCTGCTCGTGCTTTTGTAGCAGCATGCGTAGAGCAGCATCCATTTGGTGCACTGGGCTAGAGACAAGTCTCAAACCTGTGAACATGGCATCAAGTACAAGTCCCAAGCCATCTGCAGAGTGCACACACCACCAGCACACTCTGCAATCGAGAGTTTAAGTTAAATATTCAGCATTTACGCACAAAAATCACAGAGACCGCTGCAAGAAGAGGAACCCCCTGCAGAACTCAGCCGCCTTCCTGCCAGCCCTACGAATCTTGTCCTCCTTTGCTGCAAGAGAAAAGAGCCACAGGCAGGATTAATCCTTCCTGCACTGGAAACGGCCACATATGCACTTTCCAGGAGCAGCTCTGGCAAGGCTGGACACCTTCCTTCCCCTACCTCCCTGTCTGCAAAGGCAGACGACACTGCTGCATTTGGTGCCAGACTCAAAGGATGTTGACACTAAAGAGATCAAAGTGCAACCAGAAGCCTCATAAATTAATTTAACAAGAGGAAACTTCACATACACCTGTAAATGGACTTGAAGACCTGGATAGTTGCTGTCACTTTCCACCTCAAACAAGACAGCAAACCTTGTGTGTGTGGTGCAGCACCACAGGAAGGGTCCACATTTTGTGGTGAAAAAACATAGATTCCTTGGCCTCAGAGCACCAATATTTTGGTTGTGAAAAGATCCAGAGGAGGCCCCTACCTCAAAAGTGGGCAGAGCAAGGCTGCGATGCGACAAGCCAGGCCCAGGTCACACTGCTCAGTCCTTATTCCTTACACCACCAGCAGCTCTGCTCCAACAGCCCACCTGGAGGTGGTTCAAGGCACTCAACTGGCCAAAACCGAAGCCCTCACAAGCAGAAGCTGTGACAGCCCTGCTATGGGTGACCTCACCCCAGATTTGGAGCACCATCCTAGCAGAGCAGGAAAGCGCAGGAGGCCAGTGCCGTGCCAGCACAAGCTGCCATCCAGTAGCACCTTGAGCCCCTCCAGGTTTTGCCTCCAGCTTGAAAAAGACAGTGTTGAGACACAAGGTATGTGTTTACTGCTTGCTTTGATCTCAGCTGCTCCTTTTTCTTTGATTTCACAGCGCTGACAACAGTTGCTGCCCTGACACAAGTTCTGTGAATATTCAATGCTGCCACAGTAATGAAGATAAATATAAAAGATTCTTCACATCACAGCTCTAGCCCACAAACGGGAGTGACCCTGGTCAGAGTGGATGGGACAGAACCAGGAAAGTGCTGAGGACACTAATGTCGTAGATTTTCTCAGGGCAAGGGAAACATTTGAGGTATCTTCTCAGATTCGGTCTTCATTTCTTAAGTTATTTTGAGCTGTTTCAACACATGGATAGAAACTAAAACGATGACAACAGCACCATCTGCTCCAGCTACTGCCACACCACTGAGGCTGGCATCACTCTCTCAGTGACAGAAAGCCTGTCCTAGGGATGAAGACAAGTCCAGGGAGCTTTTCAACGGAGCACTGTTTTACTTCTTCAGGATCCGAGCCTGCAAAGATCACCGATGCAGAAGTGGTCTACGGTGTGGGACAGCAGAGAGGCTTCCACAAGGAAGAGGGAAATGGATGGGGTGACCAGGCATTCGGGTTATGAGCGATGACCACGCAGTGGTAGAAGCCCAGGAGAACTTCTCAGACACACACAGGCAGGAAGAGGCCCTACCAGTTTGCCTGAAAAACCATTTTACTCGGCAGTGGGAACCCAGGCCTTCACACAGTTTGCCCACAGGGCTTGTTTCACCAGGCCATTACATTCAGCCACTTGAATGGGCACCAAACACCCTTTGGCCCCATACTGTTCGGTTCCAGCATCCCAAAGGTGACTGATGGCACTAGAGGCCTTATCAGGACAGTCTATGAAAACAGAGGAAGAAGACAGTCATGCCTCCTTGATGGACCAATTTCTTACCCTATAAAAAAACCACACCAGATCTCACAAGCTTTCAGGGCTTTGGCAGGACTTGTCTTTACCCCAGCAGTCACTATGCTACAAGACAAGGCTCAGAGATGGCGATTTTAGCTTCTGTCTAGCTTTTCTGCATTATTTTTGCTTTTGCTTTTCATGACTAAAAGACACTTCAGATTGGGTCAAAATTCAGAGCATGTTTCCCGAATGTAATGTCTTTTTCTTTTCTTTTCTTTTCTTTTTTTTAATAAGGCCAAAGACACAAACAATAGGACATTCATCAAGCACTTCTGCTATACTTATATCGCCCTTGTCATGTTATTGCATAACAGCAGAAAAAACTGCTGTTCCCTCACAACGTTCACAACGGTATTTGTTAAAAACTAAAAGCAGCAGTAAGAAGATAAATGCAGATTTGCAACAAAGCAGATGCAGGGAACGTGAATAGTGACAATCCACATGGGAACTTGGACCATAAATTCAGCCAAAGAATTGTAAAACCATTATTTCCCCTCCCAACCCAAAGGCTAAAAGAGAAAACAACTTTAAAAATCAGAATCCATGTGCATTTAATCCTCCACAGGAATTAGCTGGAAGCCCAGTTGGTGCCCATCTTCCTTTCCACAGGGATGGAGTGGAAACTATCCGAATCTAAGACTGCCCCAAGTCCAGGAATTCAGACTCAGTCTTCCCCAGTACAATTGTTAGAAATAAATGAGGTGCAGTCAGTCTCCTCAGGGATTTCATCCCCTTTCAGCTCTAAATGCAGCTCTGCTGTCACACGTATGATATGTATAAAAGCACAGCCTGCCTCAGAGCCTTACTTCTTGCTTAAAATAATATTGCTCCTGCTCTCAGGTTACGAGGGATCCATTCATGTTCGGTAAGGTCACCAGCTCTCTCTAAATCACTAATACAAAGGCTGGAATAGAGAAGTATTTCAGTAGCAGCTTCTTTTTATTGCGGTGCATGAATAGAGATGGACTATTTGAAGCGGCTCTGACCACACCTAGAGCCACGGCACTTTGTCGGTCCTTATCGAGGGCAGCAGAGAGCAGTCTGCTGCTGGTGGGAGCTGCCAGCTCCTGTTCTCCCACCAAGATCGGGCCACAGCAAAGCACACCCCACCACAGCCCCACAGCTTCACCCCTCTGACAGAACTGCCCCTGTTCTCAGATGGGAAGCGCATACACTGCATTTCCCTCTGCAGACTACAGGATTTTAGTGCCCCACGATCCCTCTTGCTAACGAGGACTTTCTAGTATTTCACCCATCCCATTTCGAGCCTATTTTGCCCCAAGCACTGGTAAGGTGCCTTTCATCTGCACGCAAACACTGCCACAACCACGGCACAGCATTCTTCCATTTAAAAACTTAAGAGCCAAGAGGCTTTTGGATGTTGGTGCAGCAAACAAACCCACGGAGTCAAAAACTCCTCCATGAGGGGAGTACGTGAGCAACAATAACTAATGAGACACGCTTTGGAGCTGAGCATGGACCTCAGACAGCCATGACAATAAACCCTGTTATTAGACACAATAAAAGCAGTGACATATTTGAGAGATTAAGCATTAATAAGTGCCTTCACATTAAACAGCATTCATGACTCTTCCCCTCTCGCCTGGAGGAACCTGGGGGAAGGGAGGAGCTGGCAAGGTAATCCAGCTCACACTACAACAGGGGAAAGGCAGAACTCATGCAAAGTAGGCTACAAAACCGTAGGATAAGGCTGCAGCGATGACAGCTCAGCAGCACTGCAGATGAGACAATACTGGAAGCCTGGTCCCTCATCATGCTCCTAGCAAGTCCAATTGCCAAGCTCTTGACCAAGGCAAGGGCTCAGCAAGCAACGGCTGCCTCAGGGAAGAGGCTCCCAGGAGCAGAGCAGAGAACATGGATCCAGGTCTGCCACAGAAGATGTAAAATGGAAGGGAAAGAGGACAGGAACAGGGAAGATTGATGAGAAAGGGAAGGAGACAGGACAGCATGGCCATGTGCACACATGGTGCCTGGATTTGGCCGGTGCCCAAGATGCACACAGTGCTCAGGAGGAGAACAAAACCCGGCAGCACGATGGTAGACTCCTTTCTCCAGCTCACAGTTGGCCTTTTTTCAGCTCATTCCTCCATCACCCCAATCCCTGCAAGTCTCCTCTTCACAAGCCCCGGAGAGTCACTCCCTTTGCCACAACACAGGGCAAATGTCCTCATTTTAGTCCCATCCTTTGGAATCTGCCCTCTTGCTTACTGGCCACAAGCAACACCACAGCTTACACAATAGACCTTTAGCCAGACTTTCACCCGCTCTCCTTTTCGTACCCAACAGCAACATTTATTACTTCTGCTTGCAGACACCTGCCAGCCTCTCAATTACTGCACCAGGAGACGCCAAGGGAAAAGCCTGTAGTTTTCTGTCCAATTTGGAGATGTCCACTGTTAAAAGCTACTTCTACAAACCCCTCCAGCGAGCTCCAGGGCAGCACCGTTTGCCATGCTGATGAGGCAGTAAGTAAAACTACATATAAAGGAGCAACTTCAGAGTGTGGAATTTGCTTAGGGTAAAGTCTGCCCTTGAACTCAAAGCAAGTGGGAGCAGAAAATTAATCACAAAAGGCAGTTCTGCCATTGGAGTTTATCACAGCTTTGGGCTCACTAACACCTGATGTCTGACACCACCAGCTACCGGCAGAGAGCCCATGAAGCTCCAGCTTCTGTAACACAACCAGCTTCATCACAGGTCTCATCTTGAACCACAAAGGTAATTCAGTCCCGGCAACTTCTCACCACATCACATCCAGGATCTGCAGCGGGAGGGTAATAAAATACTCGGCACCCGCATGGAACTCGTCAGCACTTTGTACAAGGTGGGTCAGTGTTAGGGAAGGAACATGAGACACCTCTTTGGTTTCCTTTACTTCTGGAACAGATAAAAGTTGCATTTTCATAGAGGGGCTCCTCTTGCCAGCCTGTACCAACACATAACCCTGAGAGTTCCCAAAAGGCTAGAGCTACAGACCAACCCCCAGAAATCTCATCCCACTGGATTACCCCTTCTCTTGGGAAAGTCTCTTCCAGCCCATCCATTCTGTCATTGCTATGTCCTCAATCTAAGCACACCATGCACACACCATGAGCCCTGCAAACTGGGATTTTGTCACCTAGAAACCCAGTGCAAGCAAATTATCAGCCTGGACAAATATTTCTGACACTATCATGCTGCTGGTCACCACTCCAAAACCTCCTGCTGCTCTTGCACTTCTCCCACTGCTGTACCCCCGGTCACCAAAGTCCAACAGCTCCTTCCCCGGACAGGGACCCACAGGGAAGACAATATGCACATACCCCCTTGGTTACCCCATCTCTTTGGCCCCTTTCTTGTCCCCCTTCCACTCGTGTTTTGCTGGATCTCAGCCCAATGACAGCTCAGCACAAACATGCCCATTGCCAACCCGGACATGTTCAAGGATCATGGGAGAGGCTTCTTTAGGTTTTCTGAGCCATTGACAAACACCTCGAGGAATTTCATTCTGCAGCAAGTGACTTGACACACTGATGAAATCTATCTGAAATTACATCAGGCACTTCCAGGCAGACAGCCTGGGACGGGAGCTGATGGGGAGGTACAAAGTGAAATGCTGACAAGTGGCAGAAAGCCCAGCAACTCTGGACCACGGGGAGTTTGAAATCACACACGTGCGATTCAAAACCATGAATACAAGTGGTTTCATCACCTCTCTTGTAAGCACTGAGGTTTCTCCACAAGCAGCAGATACTAACACAGCCCTTCTTCCTATGGACTTGTAGAATCTCACCCTTACAACTGCACCTCATCCTGCAATAATCCCCATCAGCCTTTGTCCTTCTATCGTGTCTCAGAGCATCATCACAGACAGAGGAGAGACATGCAGCGACACCGACCAGCCCAACACGGGGTAAATCCACCTCCTCCCCAGGGCATGAATGGTAAAATCCCACCAACCACTCAAACAATTCAAGAGGACTGAGGGAAGGCACCAAGGCAAAGACAGACAGACAGAGACACCAGATCCATTCTAGGAAGAGGGGTCAGGGCAGGTACAGCAGAGAGGCTGCAAAGATGGAAATAATTAGCCCAACTGCAGCGATAATCCTTTGAGCTTAACAGAAGGTATCCCCCGGTGCTCCCTTTCCTCGGATATATAAGAAAAGACACTGAAAACGGGAGCCACACCACATGCAATGACCGCTTCTACTAATCGGACTGCTTGGACGGGCAGGATCAGTGGATTGATTTCTGAGGAGCACGAAGGGCTCATTAGACTTGCACAGAAAATCCACTCAAGTCTAACGGCACTATCTGTGCCTTTACCTCTCCTCCAGACTCCACTGCAAACTGCATATGCTTTCCCTAGGCACATCACAAAAACAGCCTACAACCGGCAGATTTCAGTGTGAAACAAAGCTCCAACTCGCAAATGGAGGAGATCCACCCTCCTGCAAGAAGAGATTCTCAGATTCCTTCAGTCCCTCAGGGCAGAGCTGTGCCCACCTTAAAAGCCACACAAGAGGTTTACCTAAAGGGCCAAGATTCTCTGCAGATCACCCCAGGATGCGATGGGTATTGCAAAGACAGCTTAGGATTGAGGGCTGTTGATGCCAAAAAGCCAGTTCTGCACAACGTCAGACACGCTGTCACTTGAGCATCTCCAAGACAGCGACGTGACCCAAATCAGTGAGGGCTGCAGTGAACCTCTGGCAAGGCCAAGAACAGCCAAAATGCTGAGTTTGGGGTTCCCCCTCCACCTGGCTGTGGGGCAGGCAGACAAAGGAAACAGCCTGGAGCTCTGTGAGGGTTTGGCAGGGCCAAGCAACAACCCACTGACCTCTGCCCAGCATCACCCACCGTAATTCCCTTCCCAGGACTGGTCTGAGATGAGTGGGAAGATCTTGGCACTGCTTTGCAAGGATCAGCAATCCTGCTTAAATTAATTCTGCAATTACCTCCCTTCTTTTCTGTCTCCACGGGCAGGCAGAGGCCACTGGCAACCTGCGCATCACAGCACTGCCTACTTTATTGATGAGCAGCCCCAACTGCAAGGATATGCCCTTGGGGTGAGCCCCAGAGACCACACCAGCCCACCACTGGAGTCTCACACCACTGTTAAGCAAGCCGAGATCACACTGGATGGGCAGAAAAACCTAGAAAGCCAGCCCAGCTCAAGGGGGAGTGCAGTACAAGCGAGGTCCCCTGAGAGCTGCTGTCCTCCTCCCAAGACATCAGCTGGTGCTTCTCTGAGCAGAGGCTGGGAACAGCCAAGATGCTGAGCTCAGGGTTCCCTCTCCACCTGGCTATGGGGCAGGCACACAAAGGAAGCAAGCAGTCAATTCTGATTTTGTTTAGCAGTTCTCAGCTGTTCTAATAAGGCTAAAAAAGTCTGTTTGGCTTTTGCAAAGAAGTGCTCACTGTGTATTTCACAGATTACACAGGTCTGCATGCCTCAAAGCGAGCCAGAAAGCACAACATGCAATGCCATTGTCTGGGGACTGGCTGCTTTACCCTCCTGCGGGCACACACCCCCCAAGAGAAAAACAATGCCATGCTCCAGCAGCTCCAGAGAGAGCCCTGAGACTGCACACCCTCCCAACATCATCCACATGAAGGACCCACAAGAACATCATGAGTCCTAAGCACTTCACTGTCACCTTCCACTTCTCACAGTCCAGCACCACAACCAACCTTGGAAGCAGTAAGCCAACCTACCAGCCAACAGGCTAAGCAAACTGGGATGTACTGGGAGCTGATTCTTTCTTGACTAATTCATCAAGTGTCAGAGCATGGCTACAACTACATTAGCAGCACTCCCTCAAAAGAAGCAGAGACAACTAAGACCCAAAATAAGCTGATTCTGCTTGAGACAGATTCAAATCTACAGCTTTCTTCCAGCTTTTGAACAATGTTCCTACTGGAAAAAATATGCAATGGTCATCCCCAGCATCTCCCCTCAGACACTGCTGCGTGATCCAATTTTCAGTGCTGTGCAAACCAAAAGGGATTTGTGTGGAAGTCTGGAGTTGGACACACCCCGGCATCAGCATCTTGAACAGCATCACCAAACGCCAGTACCAGCACACAGACACCGTGACCAGCAGAGCTGGTACAACGGTGTCGATGTGGGTGTAGGGACAACCAGTCACTCCCCTGCTGATGAACACAGGCTTTCAGAAGAAACAGCAGAGACACCACCTCAAAAGAATTTTCAATGTGGCTCTCCCCAGCCGTTTCTAACAGCCCCCTGATGCTGCAAAGCCCAGCTTCCACACACGGATACAAACCTCAGCAAGGAGCAACCTGCTCCTCACTACTACAGACTAAGAACCACCCAGCTAAACCCCAGCACACACAGAAGGGCCAAGGTGGTACTCAAACACTCCCAAATCCTGTGGCTGGCAAAACTCAAAAAAAGACAAGGATGCAGCACAGATCAACAAGCAGGCGATGAAGAACACAGTTCTTTCAAACGAAGCAGAGGATGAAAGGGAGAATAAGACACCTGCCTCACTGGTGTGCTACAAGTGTCCTGGACTAGATACACCCAGCTCTGCCTCAAGGTGGAAAGAGCAGTTGCAGTGTCACATCTCCCTCATTTTTATCCCCCGAGGGCTGCTCCCCTGGGCAGGGAAACAGATTTCCCCGTGGCTTTTGGGAAGGAAATGAGAACGCTGCAGCGCTACTTGTTCAGGACAGATAAATGTGCTTACCTGGATCCTGCTGAAACTGCAGTTATTAGGTACAGAGGGAATGGGATCGTTTGTATGAAGTGCCCTGGGAAGGAGGAGGCTGGAAGCAGAGGGCAACAATGTGACCAAGAGGAACTGATGGAGGGTGAGAAAGGCTAAATTAAAAGCCTGACCCATAAATACTTAACACAGTACTTGAAAAATGCAGGTTAAGAGGGATGGAGGGAGAGACACAAAACCCATACAACTGCACTTGTCACCTGCACTGTGACAAGGATGGACCCGTCTCCTCTCCATGGGAGCTCCCCACAGGGCACACAGAGGTCCTATCACTTCTCTCCTCATCCCAGCTAAGCCCAGTTGATGAAAGACAAATGTCCATATCTTATCTGTGATATCAACCTCACCTTGATCTGCCAGGCAGAAACCACAATATCAGGATGTGCCTCACGTTCATGTCAGATGGGACCTGTGCAACAAGTTCACCTGAACACTACAGATTGGCAGAGAGCTCTTCCAAAGCAGGGCTGGACAATTGGTCCTTTTAGAGAGAAACAGAGTCTTCATTTAAAAGCTTCAAGTGATGGCAACCATCCTTCACACTTTCACTCATTAAACCAGGCAGAGCTGATTTAGTTCAAGATTCTCACGGGTCAGCTTCTGGCCATCTTGCTGTGCAAGACAAAGACAGACCCACAGCGCTGGACGTCTCCACACACAGGCTAATAACTTAATTAACCCTTGAAACCAAACAGCGCCCACCAGGTCTTTCATTTTAAGCTTTATGTGCCCAAGACTCAACTGTCCTAAGGTCCTCTCAGGCTGCAGTCAAGCCTTCTGGAGGATGGAGTCCCAGGCAACCGACCTGTGGTACAGGCATCACGTTTTCCCAGAGCACAGGAGCTGGGTCTCAAAAAGCCAAACCCCACCTGCATCTTAATTCCAAAGCCCTCAACACAAGCCTTCATTTCCCAGGGCATCCAGCAGCATGAGTACCTCTGCTATCACTGGGGGATGGCTCAGAGAAACATGCCACAGCCACATGCCTACTTCCAAACACCATTATTCTTTCTAGAGCAAGAATAAGAACATGCAATACTATCAGGTGTGAGTTATCTGCCTGGAAAACCTCCATGCAGTACAGTTACATCAGGCAGCACTTGCTTTTCTCCTCAGCTGCATATCTTGGGGGAGTGGGGGAAAACAGCTTTTTGCATATCACAATGGAATAAAGTATAATTGGATCAGATTATTCCTCATTTTGAGAGAGAATAAGATTTTCATGTACCTTCTCTCAAGAGCAGCCTGTAAACGCCCAACTGAGAGCTGTTTTGATTGACCACCTTGAGGAAAAAAAATTAAAAAGGGCAAAAAAGATTGAATTGCACAAGGAAAAGGATTAAACACTCCAAATCTGAGGTATTGACAGCAAAGGTAAAACCCCTTCATCGGATGCAAGCAGGCAGCCATTGCTCGACAGAGCAAATTAACGACTCCGGGTAGCGAACTGCTGTTCCACTCATTCAGACACACGTCAGACATCTTGCCCAGTTCCACACCGATAGAACGTGGGGCAGCTCAGGAACACGTTGCATACATGTCGCTGAAGGGACAGCTTCATCTTGGCTGCTCCTTCCAGCCAGCCCATTTCTAAGTGAGACCAGCCTCTCGCTGCAAATGGAGCTGCACCTCGCGTGGTGGTACCACCAGCAAATGGAAGGAGAAACTCCCTTTAAAGTGATGGCAGCCACCCTCTGCAAATGAACAACAGGACTGCATTTCTAGGTGTTAAAAAAAAAATCCTCTGTTCTAACCAAATCCTCTCTTCTGCTAACGGGGCAGATGGGATGCAGGCAGAAATCTCCATCCCTCACCTGAAGCAAACCGTTTGTGCTCCTCACAGGTCCAGTTGCTGGGAGGCAGGAGGAAAGGTGAGCCACGCAGCACGCCTGGGAACACCTGGCCAGAAAACTTCCCTTTCCACACCCGTGAAGTTACACTGAAAACAAAGAAATACCCAGCAACTAAAGGGAAAAAGGAGGAGAAAAAAAAAAAAAGGCAAAACCCAGTAAGGGGGGGTCAGCCCTGTGCCCCGCCTGGTGCGGTTTCAGGACAGGGCAGCACAGGAACTGGGTAATGAAAAAGACAAGGGGACAATTCCAGCATGAGGTGGGGACACCTGTGAGGTGTGAGGCACGTCCAGGGACCGCCGAGACCACCAGTTACACCATCCAAACCCCAGCATCCCCAGCCCAACTGGAAAACACCCAGGGTTTAGGAGCAGGGGAACCCACCATGGGCGACATCACCGTTAATGGGAAACACTGGAACCCCCGGGCCAGGCATCTGAGGGATGCAACAAAGCGAGGCAACTCCTGGGTGCTGTGACCTCAATACCGCTCTCCAGCCCCCAAAAATTTCGGTCTGGGCGTGGACAGCTCCGTTTTCGGAAAGGCCTTTTCCTCACCGTTTTCTATTATTGATCAATTTATGATTACTAATTACAGCTGCTGCCCCCCCCTTTTCCGCTCTCTGAGGGCGGCTGCAGAAGATGGCACCGCGCCGGGGCGGGAAGGCGCTGCCCACCCCTCCTGCCGCAGCCCCCAGCCCCACCTGCCGCAGGGAGTGGGGCGAAAAAACGGCGAAAAGGGAGGAGAAAGAAAAAAAAACAAAAAACATCCATCCATCCGCCTCCCTCCCCTCCTCCTTCCCTCGCCGGCGGGTACACCTGCAGCCGGGCTGCCGCAGGGGACGGCCCGGACACCGCTGCGGCGAGCGGGCTNGGGGGCGGGCGATAGGAGGAGTGCGCATGCGTACCCCCCTCAAAGGAGCGCTGCCACCGGCGCATGCGCGGTGGGAGGGAGGGGCCGTCGTCGTCGTCTTTTGTCTCTAGGAAGCGGGCGCGCGCGGCCCCGCCCAGCAGGGGGCGCTCTCGTGCTGCCCCCTGCCGTCCTCTCACCCACAGCGCCTCGACGCCATTTTGTGCTTGGCACTGCGGGGCCGCCGGCAGGGGACGTGTCAGGGTGTCCTGCCCTCACACACCGGGCTCTGCACGGGCCCGGGGCGGGGATGGAGACACCACCTCTCCCAGCCCTTCCCCTGCACTGAGTCAGGTGTCCCACACAGACACCTGCTCCTGGGTTTGGAGGCACCAGTTTAGGTCCAGCTGTGCAGCCAACAGTGACCTCAATATCACGGAATGGTTTGGTTGGAAGGGACCTTAAAGATCATTGAGTTCCAACCCCCTGCCCTGGGCAGGGACACATCCCACAAGACCAGGTTGCTCCAAGCCCCATCCAGCCTGGCCTTGAACCCCTCCAGGGATGGGGCAGCCACAGCTTCTCTGGGCAGCCTGGGCCAGGCTCTCACCACCCTCACACCAAACAAGTTCTTCCACAGACCTCAGCTCCATCTCCCCTCTTTCAGTGTCCAGCCCTTCCTGCTTCATCCTGTGGCTCCCCTCCCTGATCCAGAGTCCCTCCCCAGCTTTCCTGGAGCCCCTGGAGGGACTGGAAGGGGCTCTGAGGTCTCCCCAGAGCCTTCTCCAGCCTGAACCCCTCAGCTCTCTCAGCCTGTCCTCCCAGCAGAGGGGCTCCAGCCCTCCCAGCATCTCCGTGGCCTCCTCTGGCCCCGCTCCAACAGCTCCATGTCCTTCTGATGGTGGCCCCAGAGCTGGAGGCAGTGCTGGGGAGGGGGGCGGGATGATGTCTCCCCAGAGCAGAGGAGCAGAATCACACCCTTGCCCTGCTGGCCAGGCTGCTTTTGATATCCAAGGAGATGAAAAGACTGACAGCTCACTAGCTGCCAACAGCATCCCCTTACCTTCCTCATCAAACCCTGGCAGCAGCTACAGCATGCAGCCATCCAGCTTTAATCGCATTCACTAGTAAGCTCCACGCTAACAAAGGGAAAGCAGCCTCCTCCTACCCAAGACCAGCAGCTCTGCAGCCATTATGCACACACCTCCAACTACACNGACACGCCCCTCCGCGGCGAATTTTTTGTGCTGAAATAGCTAGGTTTAGGGATTTATAGATTTTTTTTTTTTCCTTCCCTCTCCACCCGTTTCACGCTTTCAGCGCGGAGAGAGCGAAACGGCAGCGCCGGTAGATCGATGAGGGGGGATCGTCCGGCGGTGCAGCACCCCCTCCTCCCTCCCTCCCTCCACACACACCCTCCGTTCCGTTCCCTTCCCGCTGCCCGGAGGCCGTGCCCCTACCTGCCACTGCAGGAGAGTCNCTCCCAGCCCTTCCCCTGCACTGAGTCAGGTGTCCCACACAGACACCTGCTCCTGGGTTTGGAGGCACCAGTTTAGGTCCAGCTGTGCAGCCAACAGTGACCTCAATATCACGGAATGGTTTGGTTGGAAGGGACCTTAAAGATCATTGAGTTCCAACCCCCTGCCCTGGGCAGGGACACATCCCACAAGACCAGGTTGCTCCAAGCCCCATCCAGCCTGGCCTTGAACCCCTCCAGGGATGGGGCAGCCACAGCTTCTCTGGGCAGCCTGGGCCAGGCTCTCACCACCCTCACACCAAACAAGTTCTTCCACAGACCTCAGCTCCATCTCCCCTCTTTCAGTGTCCAGCCCTTCCTGCTTCATCCTGTGGCTCCCCTCCCTGATCCAGAGTCCCTCCCCAGCTTTCCTGGAGCCCCTGGAGGGACTGGAAGGGGCTCTGAGGTCTCCCCAGAGCCTTCTCCAGCCTGAACCCCCCAGCTCTCTCAGCCTGTCCTCCCAGCAGAGGGGCTCCAGCCCTCCCAGCATCTCCATGGCCTCCTCTGGCCCCGCTCCAACAGCTCCATGTCCTTCTGATGGTGGCCCCAGAGCTGGAGGCAGTGCTGGGGAGGGGGGCGGGATGATGTCTCCCCAGAGCAGAGGAGCAGAATCACACCCTTGCCCTGCTGGCCAGGCTGCTTTTGATATCCAAGGAGATGAAAAGACTGACAGCTCACTAGCTGCCAACAGCATCCCCTTACCTTCCTCATCAAACCCTGGCAGCAGCTACAGCATGCAGCCATCCAGCTTTAATCGCATTCACTAGTAAGCTCCACGCTAACAAAGGGAAAGCAGCCTCCTCCTACCCAAGACCAGCAGCTCTGCAGCCATTATGCACACACCTCCAACTACACGTACAAGGGATAGGCACTGGAATTCCAGAGCAGGCATGGAGGAACTGTATTGGGCAGTTTTAATGAGCGTCTGGTTCAGCAGACACCTGTGGGAAGGAGTCAACAGGTGACATGTTCATCACCCTGAGGCATTGGGGAGCACTGGGATTCCCCCACCACCCAATACAGAAGCAATAACTCAGCCTGAAGCACCAGGAGGTTGGAGGGAGAGGCTGAAGAAACAAGTCATGGTCCCAAAAGATCCCCCTCCACCTTGCCTGCTTCATCTGGAAATGCAGCGAGATGCTCTGGCTCTGCTCAGGAGCGTCATGGACACAGCAGAGATCCCTCGATGGAACTGCTTACTTGTATTGCAGGGTTACTAACCCTGGTAATTGGATTAAGCAGAGAAACTGCAGGAGGGATCTCCTGTCAGACAGGCTCCAGGTTTCAGTTTTTCCTGAGAAACATCCAGGTGCAAATCAAGGGTAAATGTCCAGTCCAAGAACAAGCTTCTGGCAGAGGTTGTGAAGGGGAAAGCTCAACAGGGATAAAGTGAAACAGTTGTGAAGCCCACAGCACCAGAGGCTTTTAAAAGCAGACTGGGTTGAGAATGGTCCATCTC
The DNA here is from genome assembly GCA_013400555.1 of Jacana jacana. Lineage (NCBI taxonomy): Eukaryota > Metazoa > Chordata > Aves > Charadriiformes > Jacanidae > Jacana > Jacana jacana. Next base: position 25,707 of record VZTM01027845.1, on the reverse strand, counting down.
AGTTTGGAATAAAAGTCTCAAGGTGTCTTTGAAGAGTCAAAGCCCTTCTCTTACTACAGTACAGTCACAAGAGAGGGAAAAAAAAATCTGGATTTATGAACATACAACACTGAAATATTGATAGAAACAGGTGAGGTCTTTTCTGCCCGCTTTTAAACTGGCTAAAAAGTACCCACTATAAATTAGTTGGAGAATTTTCCCCAGGGTAGGCACATCTCTGAAAAAAAATACAACTGCCTTGGGAAATATAAAATATATACTCCAGTGCTGCAAGGGGATCCATGCTTATGAGACCTCAAGGAATGTGCTGATTTTGAATGTGTAGTGCAAGGACTCCAATTCTGGAACAGCAGCTCTTCCAGAGGGACGTACAGATGTAGGGGGAATGCAAGACTGACTGCAAATCCACTGAGCATCCTCTAAAGGGATCTTCATCTGAAGACCAAAAGGGACTCCCCGCCCTCATTCCTTAACACAAAGTACTCAGGATGATGACACCTGGCTCTCTGAAGTCATCCCAAAGCTGAGTTCTTAGGCACCCAATCACCTTTGGATCCAAGAAATCATGGGCCGGGCAGCCTCATTAGCCAGTCCTAGCCACTCTTACCACATCCTGGCCATTTAGAAAATCTGTTGGCATGGCTGGTCAAGAATTAAATTCACCAGCTGATGGACCACAGTTACTGCCAGCCTTAAGTGAAACAGCGATGGTGCCCCATAGTCATTCCTCCAGGACTGCAGTTACCCAAGCAAGTGCCTTCATGTCCCAGGGCCCAGGGCCACAGCCAAAGGAGCCTGGTGGCACAACACTTGAAAATAAATTGTTCAGAGTGCCATAAGCAACCCTATCTAGAAAAGGCACAACGAGCATCTTGCTATTTAATTCTATCTCTATTCAGTGAAATGGAAGCACATGGATCTCCCAGGTAAACAAGATTACTGTAAAGAAATAATCAACTCTGCATCCAGCTACTCCTCACCAACACCCTGCAGGGCCCAAAAAATGGGCTGGATGTCATTGTCAAAGGGGGCAGCAACTGGGAGCAGGGTCCCTTATCTGGGAGCCCTCACTCCCCACATCTCAGGCACATCTCCAGCTTCCTGCTGGTCCATCTCTCAGATACAAAGTCCCACTGTGCAGCAGGACACTCATTTTTTACTACTCACTTTTCAGGTACATCATGCCTCCACCTCCACTCTCCACTCCCCCAGGCATGCACTGTTGGTGCAGGATGGATGCAGGATGCTACTGCAGCAGCACTGAGGTGTTATGCGAACTGCTGGAACCGACCAAGTCCCAGAGTGCAACTGAGCCCCAAGTGGAATGAGCTCATGGTAATCAACAGATCTTGTGCTGGCCAAGAGGAACTGCAGAGAAATGCTCTCTGGGCAGATTTCTTACTGGCTGACAGCTGATGGAGACTTTAATTACTGCACAGAGCTCTCCTGCCCACTTCATGTTCATAGGGTAGGTTTGTTTATAGGAAAAAGGACCTGTGAATTTATCCTGAAAATATAATTCCATCCAGGCTCTGTCTTCCCCTCCATTCCTTTTGGCCCACACTGCTGCTAGGTGGGAACAAGACACTATTTTTAACATCAAATTATAAAGGAAACCTTCAGGAAGGAAAGCATTTAGCACCTGCATCTGTTTCCTCATCCCTATCTATCGCCTTATCCTCACAGGTGAGTTGTGTAACTTGTTCCACAACCCTACGGAGGTTTTCGGTGCTGCGGATGGCGGGAGGTGATTTCTCAGGCCTCACCTGCAGCAGGAACCGATCTGCAGAGCTGCAACTGGATGGATTCTGGGTTATGGTGGGTTTAAGTCTGATGTCCCCAGGGCCTCATCTGTCCACAAGCTGCTTCATTGCAGTCACTTAATTCAGATTAAGGATGGCTTTTGCAAAACCATAATGCGTCCTAGTTGAAATAAATACTCAAATTCTGCTCTGGCTTAATTCCATTACAGCACTACTCAGATTCCTTTTGCAACCTGGCTGTTAAAGTTCACCTAAAAAAAAAAAAAAAAAGAAAAAAAAAGGAAACAGGGTAATTGTTTTCAAAATGGTTTCCAGCAAGGAGAGAGGATTAATCTTTCTGAGACAATTCCAGATGCTGTTGCATGTGGACATGTGGATAAACCGTGGGATGACCGTAAATATGGACCATTTCCCTGGTGAGGCCCCATCTGGAGCACTGGGTCCAGTTCAGGAAGGACAGGGAACTGCTAGAGAGGGCACAGTGAAGGGCTACAAAGATGCTGAAGGGCCTGGAGCATCTCTGTGCTGAGGGAACCCGGGTCTGTTCAGTCTGGAGAGGAGAAGGCTGAGGGGGATCTGATCAACACCCCAAGGGGAGTGTCAGGAGGATGGGGCCAGGCTTTTTCCAGTGGTGCCCAGTGACAGGACAAGAGGGAACGGGCACAGACTGGAGCACAGACCTGAGGAGGAACTTGTTTGGGGTGAGGGTGGCAGAGCCCTGGCAGAGGCTGCCCAGAGAGGTGGGGGAGTCTCCGTCTCTAGAGACATTCAAAACCTGCCTGGACATGTTCTTGTGCAACCTACTCTAGGAGGACCTGCTTTGGCAGGGGTTAGGCTGGATGATCTACAGAGGCCCCTTCCGACCTCAGAGCATTCTGTGATTCTGTGAAGGAAGCCCCAGGTAGAGGCAGCCCCCAGACTCGCTTCCTGGGGCACAGCGGCTGCTGTGGGCATGAGATGGGAGCAGGGATCTGGCTGGGCTTGGTGAGCTCACCCTGTTCGGAAGCCTCTCTGTAGAGATGACAGCAGGGCGCTGGGCCTTCTCCCAGCCCGTCCATGACAGCAGGGCAGCGGGCAGCGCCGCGCCCAGCCCGGCAGAGGCTGAGGCAAACCCTCCCCTGCAGCTCCGGCTGCGCAGCTCCAGGAGGGATTAGCAGAGCTCAGCCGGCGCCCTTCCTCACAAGTCCAAACCAAATGCCTGTATTTGCAACCCAGACACGGGTCTATCGACTGAAGTCAACTTCCATTTCGTTCTCACAGGCAATGGGAGCGTGATACACGCCGACATCATCGGGACTGTGCCTCAGAGACCCCCCCCCCGCGCGGGCGGCGCGGGCTGTGACTCAGCAGGAGGAGCCGGGCAGCCAGGTCCCCCCGCAGCGCCGGGCACAGGGAGACGCGCTCGCCCTTTCCCTCTCATGGCTCCAGCGAACGCAGAGACCCGACAGTTAAGAACAAGGCACTTGCACCATTCTTTACTCTTCCCTCTTGCTCCTACCCCAGCTGGAAAAAGCTTATTCCTTTGTGTTCTCAGCTGGGGGGCATGCAGAGCCCGACACCTACAACTAGAAGATGTAACACACAATACCCTGAGGAGATCTTTTTTTTTTTTGGTAATTAATCATTATTCCATTTCTAAATTAGCTGCTACAAGAGGCTTTCTGGATCATTTAACCCCCCTGTATCTGTAAGAGGCAGAGGTGACTCATGAGAGACTTACAGGACGCCTTCACTTACGCGACCTTGTGGGAGTTCTGAGGCTCCTGGTCTCACACCACATGAAATCAAGCCTCGCTTGGTCCCACTGTCACGGAAAGGCGGCGGGTGTTCGCGGAGAACTCGGGATCCCTTCTGTTTCCTCCCCCTCAAGCACAGACCCGGGGTGTTTATAGCCTCTGCCCAGATGCCAGCAGGGCTGGTCACTGCTCCTGGCATTAGCTGTCCCTCACGTTGACAAACTTCAGCGATGCCAGCAGCCAGGGGGGCCTTCATTGCTGGAGGAGAGCAGCCACCACGGCTCTGCCAGTTCTGCAGGGAGACAGGGAATGTCACTCTGGGGTGAAATAGGCTGTTTGCCAAACACCACCGTGTCTGCAGGCTCTGAAGTCCCAAACTGCTCCTGCAGTCTGCTGGTAACCATCAGTAGATGGCTTTCCTTGAAGTCTTTCCTGTTCTTGCCACGGGATGGCACTCACAGGGGAGCAGAGGTGAGTGTTGGCGCTTGGTGGTCTTTATGCATTGAGCTTAGGGCAGAGAGAGCTCAGCCCTACTCTAAATCATCGAATGCTTGGAGTTGGAAGGGACCTTGAAGATCATCAAGTTCCAGCCCCCCTGGTGTCCAGCCCTGGGCAGGGACACCTCCCACCCGACCAGGTTGCCCCAAGCCCCATCCAGCCTGGCCCCTCCGGGGATGGGGCAGCCACAGCTTCTCCGGGCAACCTGGGCCATGGTATTCCCACCCTCACACCAAGGAAGTTCTTCCCCACATCTCATCTCCCTCTCCCCTCTTTCAGTTTAAAAGCATTCCCCCTCATCCTATCACTCCACCCCAGACAAAGAGTCCCTCCCCATCTCTCCTGGGGACCCCAGCTCACAGCCTCAGCAGTTGGGTGGTGAGTAGAGGGTTGCGCTATGTGGTACCACTAAGAGATTTTGTAGTGAAGTTCTCACATCCACACAAACCCCGAGGCACCGGGACCCTCTACTCAGCAGGTCACCAGGAGGACGCACCAGCAAGAGCACCACTGTGGTCCCGTCCTTCAGCCCAGCCCCCTCCTGCCCCCATCCCCCACCCCCCCCTCCGCCCCTTGTTCTCTTCTCGG
>VZTM01027845.1:8980-20431 GCA_013400555.1 Jacana jacana | reverse complement strand
ACGGGGGGGAGCGGGGCCGCGGCGGGGGAGTGCAAAGTCCGGAGGGGAAGGGGGAAGAGACGGCGGGGTGGTCTCCAGGCCCTAGCGGAGGGGGAGGAGCTGCAACCCTCAGGGCAGAGGGTGTAAAGCTTGGGGGCTGCAGACCCCGAGAGAGGGGGTGCAAAGCCTGGAGCGGGGGGCTGCAGACCCCGAGAGAGGGGGTCTGCGAGTCTCGGGACGGGGTGTGTAAACCCTGGGGGGCTGCAGACCCCGAGAGAGGGGGTGCAAGGCCTGGAGAGGAGGGTGTCGAGTTCCGGAGGGGGGCTGATCCTGCCGGTACGGGAGGCGGCTGCTGAGCTTTCTGAGTCTGGAGCCGTCCCGCTCCTGCTTTTGTGCCTTTATCACCGTAACACGTTTACTGTCCCCCCACTTTCGCATCGACCATCATGGTGCTGTACACAGAGCCATCAGTGCTCCAGACTAACTGGGGGGGATCTGGGTGATGGTTTCATGTCCATATCTTTCCCTGCACGAATAAGGGAGCAGCTCCCAGCCGAGAAGGAAGCTGGGATGCAGGCAGGAAGCCCTCCTGAGTGCCCTGGGGGTGCCCAGCTCCCCCTCAAAGAACTGGAGAGGGCTGTGGCACATAGAAATTGCAAGATTTAAGCCATTTGGGTGTCGTGGTGCCACAAAGGAGAAATTTCCCCCCCCGTTTGCATCAGGGCTTAGGGTGAAGGGAGGGATCCGGCGCTGGGGCAAACGCCCTGCCCACAGTGTGGTTTTGCAACAGCCGCATGTTCGGTGGGGACTGTGCCAGGGCTTCACCTCCGTCCCGTGACCGGCATGCTGGGACTCCTGCAGGACCCCTGCCCACCCCGCAAACACCACCCAGCTCTCCCAGTGGGGCTGGCGAGTGTGGGTCTGGGGTGGACCTGTCACTGCCCACAGCCTCGGGCACCAAATGAGTCCAGGGTCAGTAACTGGGAGATTTATGGCTGCTGTGACCTTGCAAAATTGCTGAGTCAGATGAAGTCGGCTTGTTTCTTTTTTTGCTGCATTCCCTGGCTTTTTAAAAAAGCGTGGGTTCCCAAAGCCTGGAAGCACTTGTGCCACGGCCATGGCCCAGTCCTGGTGCAAGGATGGTCCCTGGGCCGCGGCGAGGGGGAGCAGCTGGTCCTGAGCCCACACTGCTCACTCAGGCTCACTTCTCCACATCCTCCTCCTGCAGGAAGGGTGCGATATCCCCTGCTTCCTGCAGGCAGAGACGCTGGCCATGGGGGCCACAGCCTTGCCAAGGCTTGCAGGGGGCACAGCAGCGGAAGGTTTTGGAAGTGCCAGCCCTTTTTGGGGTGCTTGTTGCAAGCATACACACGCAGTGCTGTTCCCCAACGCTGTCCCTCCATGGCTCTGCTGCCTTCTTGGGGTGGGAGGGCTGTCATGGCCTGCCTGGTCCTTGGACTTTTCCTTTCTGCCCCTTAATTTTTCCAAGAGCAGGGAGGGGACAATCCTCCCTCCCTAAGGACACAGAAGGCTGGCCTGGACTGTCCCCACCTCTCTAGCAAGGCTGGGCCTGCTGCCAGCAGGATGGGGGGCCACGAGCATGTTATCAGAGCTGGGCCACCTCCAGGACCCGTCCCTGTCCTCCCCCCAGGGCAGCACGATTACAGCAGGGGACGCGCCTGCCCTGTGCTGTGCCGATAGCATGGCCAGAGGTGGGACGCCTGTCCTCACACTGTCAGAGCTGGGATGCTGGGGGGGCTCTCTGGGGAGCTGATCCCTGGGCAGGGACCCCCCCAGAAGCACTCTCAGCCTCCAGCATCTCTCTGATATTTGTTGCAGGAGGCCAGCATCATGGCCGAGAAGACACTACCAGGCTCCAGTGGGAGCATCACGCCGCTGCAGCAGATGCTGGCCTCGGGGACGGGAGCCATCCTCACCTCCCTCTTTGGTGAGGAACAGGGAGACATGATGGGGAGGGGGGGACTGCAGGGGGGCTGGTGCGGTCTGGTGTGGCTAAAGCACGGTGTTGTTTCAGTGACACCGCTGGATGTGGTGAAAATCCGGCTGCAGGCCCAGAGGACCCCCTTCTCCAAAGGTAACCCTGCTTGGGGCAGTGTGAGGGTCTCTGTCTCTGTTCTCCCCCACAGCCCCCCGGGTCAGCCAGCGACCAGCCCACGTGGATGTCTCGGTTGGCAGAGCCGGTGGTGAGGATTTCTCAGCTCCCGAGTGTGGGGCCATCGCGAGGTAGCAGGTTACCATGGGCCTCTTGTCCTGACAGGCTCGGGGGGCCCTGCCGGGGGAGCCAGGCTGATGCTTGGCTCCATCCTCCACAGCCCCTCACCAACACCCAGCAGGGTCAGCGCTGTGCCTGGCTGCCCCCCCTCCTCCCCCCTAGGGGGGTCAGCAGGCTGGGGCTGGTCCCAAGGGACTGGTTTGGTAACAGCAAGGACTGTTTGGGAAGTGGCTGTGGGGACATCCAGCCCCTTCACCCACAGAGCTCTCCCACTGCCTGACTCGCAGCTGTGGCACACGCCTGGGGAGGTGGCATGTCCCCCGTGTCATTGCTCAGCATGTCCCCATTGTGTGTTTCAGCATTGCCAGCACGGGCTGTGCCCTGGGGTACTCAGCAAGCCACATGTGAGTATGCCCAGGGGCTCCAGGCAGCTCCTGACACTGGTGGCTTTGTTTTCCCAAGCCTTGACCTTGGGTTGCTTCCCTGCTGGGAGCAGCATGGGCACCTCTGGCTGAGGGGACATTCCTCTGATGTGGGGGCTGCCATCATCCCCAGACCCACAGCTGCTCCTGCAGCCCCGCTTTGGGGCTGGCCGTGCAACATCCCCAGGGTTTCTTCTGGGGGTCTGTTGTGCAACAAGCCTGGCATCTAGTCCTGCTCTCCTTGCCCTCTTTTGTCACTCTGTCTTGTCAGTACATCAAAGTCCCTTTGGATCTCCACTGTCCCGCTTGCTCCCTGCTGCCTGGTGTCCCCATGCTTGGCCCAAGAGTGTGGGGGGGTGAGGGGTATGTCACGCTGGTTCCTTGTGATGGCTCCCCACCATGCTGGGGCAGTGGAGCTAATGCTAGGTGAGGCAATAAACCTCTCCTGCCAGTGGCAATGGCTTTTGCTGTGTCCCCATCCCTGCAGTGGGGCTGGATGCCCCTCACCTCATGGGTCTGGCTGTGGTTGGACCCTTGCTGTAGGGTTAGCCCTCTCCTGGCCTGGGCTTGGGGCTGGTCCCCTCAAGGCTCAGGCACCGAGGGTTTGGCTCCCTCCTGGAAGAGGTGGTGGTTTTGGGGATCAAATGAGCTGAGCACAGGGCAGAAGGGAAGTAGTCTACTGTCTAATGGTGATGCTGTTGCTTCCCACCCCAGGGAAGTGTTTCCTCTACTGCAATGGCCTCATGGACCATCTGTACGTCTGCCAGAATGGCAATGGCTGCACCGCCTGGTACAAGGCCCCCACCCACTTCAGCGGCACACTGGTAAGGGGCTGTGGGCACAGGCAGGGTGGGCAGGGGCCTCCCTGTTCCAGGGAGGGGATCAGGATATTTGTTGGAGGGGGCTTGCCCATCTGCCCCCTCTAACCTTTCTCCCACGGTGCTCTGCTCTCTCCCCAGGATGCCTTCGTGAAGATCACACGCTATGAGGGCATCAGGTCTCTGTGGAGTGGCTTGCCCCCCACCCTGTGAGTTCAGAGCCCTGTTGTGGGGAGGGAGGGGAGGAAGTCCGGCTGCTACTGCCTGGCTGAGCACATGGGCATCCACCCCAAGCCTCCTGCCAGCCCCTGGGGAGGGCACACATGCCACTCATAGCCCTTCTCCTCGGCAGGGTCATGGCTGTGCCAGCCACCGTCATTTATTTCACCACCTACGACCAGCTTCGGGACTACCTGCAGGCTCGGACGGGGAGTCGGGGGCACCACATCCCCTTGCTGGCTGGGGCCCTCGCCAGGCGTGAGTATCCCTACTCTTTGGGGTCCTTTTGTGCCCACCCTGCATCCCTGCAGCACAGCACAGCGGGCCTCTAGGCTGTTGGTGCCCACACTTGGTGCCTGGCTCTTCTGGCACAGCGCTCGGATGGCTCCTGGATGGCTGCCGGAGAGGATGGCGCTGATGCCCCATGTCCCCTCCGTTGCAGTGGGTGCCGTGACGGTCATCAGCCCTCTGGAACTCATCCGCACCAAGATGCAGTCCCGGCAGCTCAGCTACCGGGAGCTGGGAGTCTGCATCCAGTCGGCGGTGGCTCAGGACGGCTGGCTGTCCCTCTGGAGGGGCTGGGGACCCACCGTGCTGCGCGACGTCCCCTTCTCGGGTATGGCTGCGGGGAGACAGGGTGGCGGTGGGGAAAACAGGGACAAGCACTGGGCAGGGCAGCCCTGTGCATGGTGAGGTTGGTGTGTCCAGGGTTCCTCAATAGTACTGGTGTTTCTGTTTTCCTCCCAGCTCTTTACTGGTTTAACTATGAGCTGGTGAGGGAATGGCTCTGCAGACAGGCCCGGCTGGAGGAGGCCACATTCATGATCAGCTTCACATCTGGGGCCATCTCCGGAACGGTGAGTTTAGGGTCTGCACCATGCAGGGGCTCACTGAGCTGTCACTAGGTGGAGAATGGCCCCCACGGAGAGCCAGGGATGTGAGGTGACAGCAGAGCTGGCACTGGGCAGGGACGTTGAGGTCCCAGCTCACTGCCCGGCTGCTGGCCCTGCAGGTGGCTGCGGTGCTGACGCTGCCCTTTGACGTGGTCAAGACCCAACGGCAGATTGAGCTGGGAGACAGTGAAGTGCACCCAGGTGAGGGGCCAGGCTCTGGGTGGGGGCAATCTGGGGCTCCCTGCTGGTACCTGGGCACCCCCAGGCCCTCACCTGGCTCCCCTCTCCCTGCAGTTGCAGTGTCCAAGCCTTCCTCCACTTGGCTCATCATGCGGCGCATCCGTGCTGAGTCCGGCACCCGGGGGCTATTTGCAGGTAAGGCCATGCCCCCCAGCCTGGCCTGTGGGGTACAGGGGTGTCCTGTTACCCAGGGGCTAATAGGGACTGTCCTTTGCAGGCTTCCTGCCCCGTGTCATTAAGGTGGCACCCGCCTGTGCCATCATGATCAGCACCTACGAATTTGGCAAGACTTTCTTCCAGAAGCTGAACCAGGAGAGGCGGCTGCCTGGGTTGTGAGCCCGGGCTAGGGCAGGGCTGGATGTGGCTGGTGGTCCACAGGAGGAGGGGCATGCTGCCAGCCCTACTGCCAATGAGGCTCTCCAGGAGCTGTGACCCGCACTCGGCTCTGCAAAGTCCAAGTGCCTTCATGCCACCCTCTGCCTCCCCCCTGCCTGTGCTCAGAGGCAGGGCCAGCCCGGCCCCCTCTCCATCCCCAGCCCCACTGGGGGGACATCTGTGCCTGCTGCTGTGACACTGTGGGGAATGGGACATGGATTGTCACCCCAGCTCGTCCCTTGAGGCCGGCCGGATGCTGCTACTGGACTTGTGGACGCTCTGACAAAATCGGCCTGCCCCAGGAGACAGGAGCTTGGGCTCGGTCAAGGACCAAACCTTGGGGGGTCTTCTCTGTGTTGCAGCCTCAGCCCCGCTCCAGTCAGCCCCTTTTTGCCATCAGTCACACACAGTGTCCCCTTCCCAGCGCTGCATGGTACAGGGACACATCAGGACCCTCTCCTACCCCACCTGGCCCTTGGCGGACCCTGGACTTGGATCCTGTATGGGGACAGACCTTGCTGCTGCTCCGGGAGGGGGGTACAGGAGTTCTGGCAACAAACTTCTACCTGTGCCCTGTCCCTTCACTGCAAGGACTTGCCCCCAGTGTTGTGCCCAGCGTGGGCACTGCCCCAGCTTGCTCCGGGACTCTAGAGGGGAATTTCTCTTATTTTCTTAAATAAAAAGAAAATAATATTGTTTGTCTCTTTGGGCAAGGGTTTCTTGCCCTGTTCCCTGTGTGCTAGGGCCATGGAGGACATACCTGTAGGTGACAGCCGTGTCCCTGCTGTGTGGGCCCCTGATTTCAGCTGCCAGGTCCTTGCTGGGCTTTTACTGGGGGTAACAGACCCCCAGGCCCTCCCTGCTGCCCCCAGCAACCCCACCCCCTGCGGATGGGGCAGGGAGTGCCCCATCCATGGGTGATCTGCTGTGTCTCAAACGTGCTCTCCCTGTGCTGCTCCTCTTGGGGGTGGCCTGGAAGAGGCTCATCCAACCCCCCTACAGCAGCCCTGCCTGGGCTGGGGGCAGATGGGATGTTTTCACCCCTTTTTCTCTCCTGACTTGGGGGGGCTCATGGAGGCCAGCTCGACTTGATGCATTTATTGATTCCTTTTGCTCCAACAAGGCAGATGGGGCTGAATTAAAAACCAAAAAACACCCAAAACAACCTGAAACCCGGAGGGGGATGGAAAGGGGGAAGGGGGGTTATCTCTGTTGTGGGAATGCTGCTGCAAGGGGGTGGGGTGGGGACACGGGGGGGACAGGCCAGCCCCCCCGCAGTGCCTGGGTGTGAGGGGGGCCGGGCACTAGAGGGCAGGCAAAGCCCGGGTGGGTGCCCCAGGGAAGAGCAGTGCCCATGGGCTGAGTGGGACAGACACCGGGGCTGTGCCCGGACCCTCACCCGGGGGGGGGCTTTGGCCCTGACCCACTCCCTCACCCCGCAACAGCACTCACTCCTGGTGTCCCCCCCCTCACGGCACAGCTCGTGTCCCTCCACCCCATCCCGAGCTTGCAGGAGTCCCAGTCCAACAGCCCCCACCCATCCCACCAGGTCCATGTCTCCAGCCAGGGACCAGGCTGGCGGTCCAAGGCGCAGCCGGGGTGGGATGTCAAGACAGGGAGGAGGGACATCCATCCCTGGCCTCCACAGTGGGTTTGATGAGTCCCCCATCAGTCCTGGGGCAGCAAGGGGCAGGGGGGGGTACACGAGGTCAGTCCTCCGCCGTGATGCTGGGCCGGGTGGCCGGGCTGTGGGGCGGCGAGAGGGCCGAGGGTCTCAGCTGGGGCTGCGGGTCGGGCTGGCTTCCGTGCTGTCGCTCACCAGGCACTCGTTGGACTTGAGGCTGGCCAGGGACTTGCAGCTGGGCAAGGAGGCCAGGGAGCCGCAGAGCCCCAGCATGGAGGGTGTAGGGTCCTTCCCTGCGGGCAGAGAGTGGGTGTCGCAGGGGGGGCTGTGGCATCACACCCCAGCCCTACCGCGGGGAGACGACGGGTGGACAGGGATGGGGACCACCTCTCTGGGAGGGACCTGGGTGTCCTTGACAGCATCCCCAGCATGAGGAAGGGGCTGCTGGGGGAGGAGGTGGCAGGGGTCGTGGCGGTGTCCAGACGCCTGGGTGTGTGTTAAAGGACATTCTGAGCCCCATGGGACATCCTACAGTGGGGGGGGGTCTTACCCAAGGGCCCCCAGGGCTCGCCTTCGCGCTTGCCCTCGCCCAGGCGCTGGGAGTCGGAGCTGAGGCTGTTCTCGGCTGAGAGCTGGTCGGTGCTTACGAAGCTGTGCCTGCGGAGGGACGGGCGCTGAGCCCCCCCAGGGCCAGGACAGCCCCGTCTCCCCCATCCCCCGCCTGGGGCAGACCCCCCTGGGGCAGGATGGGGTGCTGGGAGCGGGTCAGGGCAGCTCTGACCCCACCAGGGGGGTTACCTCCTGTAGAGCTTGCTGTCTGAGCCGCTCTCATTGCCGTTGAGGGTCCCCAGTGAGGGCCACTGGTTCACCAAGGGTGTCACCATCTCCTTGGAGAGCTGGGCCAGCTGTGGGTTCTCACAGGGGATCAGCCCCGTCCTGCGGCAAAGCGGGGGTGCTCAGCACCTGGCACAACTATGGGTGCCAGGAACCTGTTGATCAATGCGGCCTGTGGGGTGTTGGGGATCCACCGTGTCCCCCTGGGCATACAGGGCACTGTTGACCCACCATGTCCCACAGGACACATGGGGCATCAGGGATCTGCCACATCACATAGGACATATCGGACACTAGTGACTTGCCACTTCCCTTTGGGCAGATGGGCCACTGGGGATCCACCATGTCCCTTGGGACATATGGGACACTGGGGACACTCCATGTCCCATGGGACATTGGGCATTCTCCATGTCCCACAGGACATATGGAACAGCTGATTCCTTCCATGTCCTACAGGACATATGGGGCACTGGGGACCCACCTGGTCCCACTGCATATATGGGACACTAGGGACCCTCCACATCCCACAGGACATACAGGGCAGCAGGGACTCACCATGTCTTCCGGCACATATAGGTCACCCAGGCACTGGGATGACCCTACACAGGGCATGTGGGGTGCCAGACACCCACCCAGAGCCATGAGACCCCTAGGGACCCCCCCACCCATTGTGCCCGGCCAGGCCCAGTCCCCACTCACAGCTGCTCCTGCAGCTCCAGGATGACGCCCTCCAGCTCCCTCTTCTCCAGCTGGTTCTGCACCATCACCTCCTCCAGGCGCAGCTTCAGCCGCTTGTTCTCCGCCTCCAGGTCCTTCAGCTGAGACTCCCGCAGCCGCACCAGCTCCTCCAGGTACCCCTGTGTGAGGCTGCCGTCAGTAGCACCCCACTGCCACCGCCTCCTGCCCACATCCTTCACATCTCCACCACATCCTGCCCCCCCACCATGTCCCCAGGGCCACCCAGAGTGACAAGAACAGGGCTGGAACACCACAGCAGCACCATGATGGGCTGTGGGTACCGCTGGGCTGTGGGAGTGGGGATGCAGTGGGGGGGATGCTCCAAGGTGGAGCACCTCTGGGGGGGCAGCAGGGGTGGGAGAGTGGAAATTGGGACCCAGCTGGCCCCATCCTAGCTCCTGGTACCTTTTGGGCATAAACGATGCGAAATTTCTGCTCCATCTTGCGCCACTTGCTGTACCAGCTGTCCTCATCGGTGACCAGGGGCAGGTAGGGGTGCTCAGGCGAGCTGTCCTCGCTTGTGCTGCTCTCCACGCTGCCCCGCTCCTCATCCTCGCTCAGGTAGTCGTAGCTTGGGCGGGGGACAGACAGGGGCTCAGCAGGGACAACATGCATGGGGGGGAGCCTGGTTGAACCCCAACCACGGTGGGTGGGGGAGAGACAGTTGGGGTCCCCACCACCCCAGGGAGCGCACCGCGGCTCTTACCTCTGCGTGAACTTCAGGTAGGGCGTGTAGTCGATGACCACGGGCGTTTTACCGTCCATCACCTCACCCTTCAGGCAGAAGCTAAGCGGTGGCAGCAGGAGCAGAGGGTCAGGGGAGCCCCAGGGGGGACAGTTGGGGGGGACAACACACATCCAGGGGAGGGTGCCCATGTCCCGCTGCGCCACCCACCCCTACCTGAAGTCAATGGCACTGAGCCCAATCAACATCCCCATGAGCACCGTGGACTCCTCCCGCAGCATGATGGCCCCGTCGTCATAAAACCGCCTGTGGGGAAAGATAAGGCTGCATCTGCACCCACTGGCACCCAGAACCCCCCCGCGGTGCCCACCCTGGTGACCCTTAGCACTCCTGGCATGGCACAGGCACACATGTGGCCATGGCCATGGCCATCAGGCTGCTCACCTGGTGGTCCGCGTGTCCCGCAGGGCTGTAGAGATGTACTCGGACATGCGCTTCTCCATCAGTGCCACCCGGATCCAGGCCCGGCCCTGCAAAGAATCCCCCCCCCCAAAACAGCCCTGAGGATGGGTGCCACCTTCGGCTGCCCCCTACCATGCTCCCACCTGCCCCTGGGCCTCTGGGCTCCAGCAGGCGGGTGGTCCCCACCCAGGAGCTGCTTTTGGCTCTGGTATACCGCTGTGGAGACCCACAGCTCCTGTTTCACCCCAGTGATTCCATGGGGCCCAATGGGGTGAGATGGGGCTACAGGAGGGCAGAGCAGAGGGGATGGGATCAAGGATGGGAATGGAATGGGATGGGATGATGGGACGGAATGGGCATGAGGATGGTATTGGGACAGGGGGTGGAATGGGAATGGGGATGAGGATGGCATTTGGATGGTGCTGGAATGGTGTTTGGATGGCATTGGGATGGAGTTAGGATGGAGATGGGATGGAGATGGAGGGACATGTGGTTGGGGGGAGGATTAGGATAGAGATGAGATTGGACAGGATGGAAGGAGATGGGTCTGGGGATGGGAAATGGGGATGGGAATGAGATGGGATGGAGAAGGATGGGGATGGGTCCATGTGCCAGGGACAGGGTGTATATGGAAACAGGTCCAGGAATAGGCATGGGGATAGGGACAGGGAAGGAGCCAAAGATGGAATGAGGATGGGAATGGGGACAGGGCAGGAGCTGGCACCTTCCTGACCTTGGCCCTGGAGGTGCTGATGTTCTCCATGTTCTCGATGCTGCTGACGCAGTTGTTGGGGACCTTGCTGCAGGCCAGGCGGATGTAGTCCCAAAACCCACGCTGCCCATCTGAGCTGAACCAGCTGACGGGGCCTGCAGGGACCGAGGGGCTGCTGTGGGGGGCTCCCCATTGCCAGCCAACCCCATTGGCCTGAAAAGCCCCATGCCAGAGAGCCTGGACATGCTCCCTGGTGCCAGCACAGACATGCATCCCCATCCACTGTGATGGGGACACAGACAGGGATGGGGACAGGGACATGGACAGGGATGGGGACAGGGACACGCTAGGGGCTGCACGGGCGCCTCGAGGACCACCATTACCTTTAAAGCGGTGGCTGAGGATCTGCTCGAGGATGGCGGCAAAGTTAACGAACTCCTCGGAGGAGTCGTCGATGGGCTCCGCTGTGTATTTCTCCAGCAGGGTCTTCACCGAGAACCTGGTGGGGACCTGGGTGTCATGGGTGGGAGAGGATGGCCGCCCAGTACCCCGCACCCAGCAGACGTTAGGTTCCAGCAAAATGCTTTTGCAGTCGTTGGCTTTCGAGGCCGGCAGGGGGAAGAGGGCGTTGGGCTGAGCCGCGGGCTGTGGCTCGCTGACCCCATGTGTCCCCATGTCCCCGGGGACCCCACCAGGGCGGCCGCTGCTCCCCCACCGTACAAGTGGCCAGGAAGGGTGAACAAAGGCCCCCTTCCTCCCTGGCCGTGCGCGGGCGGTGATGGCTTCCCCTTCCGCCCGGCTGCTCGTGCTTAGCGGAGAGAGATGCCGAAGACACAAAATGTGCCAAGCCTGGCAGGACAGCGAGGGACGGGGCAGGTGTCTGCACTGGGGGGGGAGGTGATCACCCCATCTGTGGGTCACGGCCACGTGTGGGGAGGGTGAGACTGGGGACCCCTCTGATGGCAGCTGGAGGGTGCCTCATCATCATGACAATGGGGTCTGAAGGTGCCTTCATGGTACAGCAGTGAGGTCTGGAGATATCCTGGTGGCAGGATGAGGGGTCAAGAGGTGCCCTGTGCCATGGCAAGGAGGTCCAGGGGGTTCAAAAGCCATGATAGCATGGTCTGAAGGTGCCCCATGACGTGACAAGGAGCCCTGGAGGGTCTCCATGTCATGACATCAGGGTCAGAAGGTCCCCCACGCCATGGTGAGGAGCC
>VZTM01027843.1:28698-39104 GCA_013400555.1 Jacana jacana | reverse complement strand
CCGTAGGGTTGATGGGGAGCCCCCCCCCTTTCCCCCCTTCCTTTCTTTGGGACCCCCATTCCCTGGCGATTTGGGAGGGGGTCAGTCCCTACCTGGCTCCACAGATACAGGGGACACCCCTCGTTTCGCTTGTGGGAGTTCTCTCTCCTTGTTTGCCCCCCCCCAGGTACATGGGACCCTCCGCTCGGGGTCTGGGGGACCGCTCTCCTTGCCCAGCTCTTCAGATATAGATGGGGAACCCAGTGGTTGTGGGGCTCCTCTCTCTTCTACTTGGCCCTCCAGATATAGGGGACCCTCCTGGGGTTGTGGGGCACCCCTCTCCTTGCCTGGTTCCCCAGATATAGAGGACCATCCCGGGGTTTGGGGGACCTCTCTCCCTGCCCGTCTCCCCCGATATAGGGGCGACCCCCGTGGTTGTGGGGCTCCTCTCCCCTAGTTGACTCCTCAGATATGGGACACACACCCCTGGCTTTGTGGGGGGCCCTTCTCCTTGCCTGGCTCCCCAGATGTAGGGGACCATCACGGGGTTGTGGGGACCCCTCTCATTGCTTGGCTCCCCAGATACAAGGCGCCTCCCCAGGCCCTGTACTCCTCTGTGGGGTCCTCATTTCCTCCCCCCCCCTCTAGTTTCCCACCCTTTGTAGTCTCCTTGTTCTTCCTGGCTGCTGTTTTTGGGGGGTGTGGGGGACCCTTGTCCCACTCTGTTCGCTCTAATTAGCGTTCTAGGGTCCCCCTTGTTGCCCTCCTCCCCCGTCCTCATCACCTCCCCAGGGGACGTCAGCGTCCCGTCCTCTGGGGGTGCCAGTTGGGGACAGTTGAGTGCTGGTTCTACAGGAGGAACTGCCGGGGGAACCCCAACTGCCTGGTGGGCATCGGGGAGCACGTCTGGCTGGGCGAGATAGACGAGAACAGCTTCCACAACATCGACGACCCCAACTGCGAGCGCCGCAAGAAGGTAGACATCCCCACCCCCCCAAAAAAAACCAAAAAAGCCCTTTTTGGTCCCAAGGGGGGGAAGATGGGGAGAAGAGGGGAGGTGACACCAGTGTAACCAGGGAGTTTGGGCTGCGGCTGGATGATGCCAGAGTGGCTTTTTTTCCCCCTGTAAAGCGGCTGCCCCTGGTGCTGGCTTTCTTCTTGCTCCTCCGCAGCGGTGAGTGACGACTGTTGCTTTCTCTCTTACGCCAGAACGCGTTCGTGGGCTTAACGAACCTCGGCGCCACGTGCTACGTCAACACTTTCTTGCAGATGTGGTTTCTTAACTTGGAGCTCCGGCAGGCCCTCTACTTGTGTCCCAGCGCCCACAGGGAGTACGCGGCCGGAGAGGGCATCCCAAAAGACAAAGGTGGGTGGTTTTGCTCGTTTTGCCTCTTAAAGCTGATGCCAGCCTTGTCAGATTTTATCATGAGAGTCGATGGGTGAAGCTACAACTGCTGGGGTGGGTCAGTAGGTGGAGAGAGGTTCTCCTGCCCCTCTGCTCTGCCCTGGTGAGACCCCATCTGGAAGATGGTGTCCAGTGCTGGGCCCCTCAGTTCCAGAAGGACAGGGAACTGCTGGAGAGAGTCCAGGGCAGGGCTACCAAGATGATGGAGGGAGTGGAGCATCTCCCAGAGGAGGAAAGGCTGAGGGAGCTGGGTCTCTTGAGCTTGGAGGAGAGGAGACTGAGGGGTGACCTCCTGAATGTTGATAAATATGGAAAGGGTGAGTGTCAGGAGGATGGAGCCAGGCTCTTCCCAGTGAGGTCCAATGACAGGACAAGAGGCAATGGGTGGGAGCTGGAACAGAGGAGGTCCCACTTCAAGATGAGGAAGAACTTCTTCAGGGTGAGGGAACCCTGGCAGGGGCTGCCCAGGGAGGTGGTGGAGTCTCCTTCTCTGGAGACATCCCAACCCCGCCTGGAGGCGTTCCTGTGTGACCTGCTCTGGGTGTTCCTGCTCAGGCAGGGGGATTGGACTGGAGGAGCTTTCCAGGTCCCTTCCAATCCCTGAGATTCTGGGATTCTGTGATACTCATCCAATCTCCACACCATTGGGTTTGAGTCCATCACCCGGCTTTTAGGAACAAACCATCCTTTACTTAGGTTATTCCTTAAATCCATCAGATTTTAAAGTCTGATTTGGGTTTGTTCCTTGCCCAGGTCGCTTCCCAAACTGGTTCCCAGCTTAATGATGGGTCTGGGGGTGGAAGCAGGTGGGTCAGGGCTGGTCTGTGCTACCACGGGGCTGCCCTCATCCCACGGGAGGAGGAAAATGTAGGTGCCTGCTACAAAGGGGGCTCCCCATTGCCCACATGGTGGACGCAGCAGCCTTGGGTGACGTACCTTTACGGACGGGGTCGGCGCCGTGGGGCTGCCCCCTGGGTCAGGGCAGCCTCCTCATTCCTTCTGCTCCTCTTTTTAGGGTATCTTTCGATTGATACCCCACGGGTAATTGGCACACGCCCCTTAAAATGTTGACTTGCAGCTGGTGCTGGGCACTGCTGGAGATTTACAGTTGGACTCAATGATCTTGAGGATCTTTTTCACCCTAAATGTTTACACAGTTCTACACTGGGACCTCATGGTCATCACTGACATTGAACCTCTTCAGCTCCCGTGAGGATTAAAACCAGCTTGTATAAGTATCGCCTCTAATGGGTTAAATTTACCCATCCAAAGACAGAACTGGAGCTGGAGTTCTCGGAAGGAGGATCTCCTGGCCTTGAATTGCTGGCTGTAACTGTGGGTGACTTGTTGTTTTTCACAGACTACGAGCCTCAGACCATTTGTGAGCACCTGCAGTACTTGTTTGCTCTGCTGCAGAACAGCAAGAGGCGATACATCGACCCCTCCGGGTTCGTCAAAGCGCTGGGCCTGGACACGGGGCAGCAGCAGGTGGGTTCCTCCAGCCGTTGCCTTCTTCAAAGCGGGGAGAAACTGCCCGGTTTGTGTTGTTTTTAGCTGGGATTTGCTTCTTGCTACAAACATCCCAGGGAGAAGCTGAGGGAGGGTGCTCAGGGACCTTCCCGTGGGCGTTGGGAGATCAGGAGGAGCCCCGGGGAGCCTGGAATGGGATGGGGAATGTTTTTAGCGCCTGATCAACTCTTGATACCGCATGGGGTGGGAGCCAAAGCTGCCACGAGAGTCCTTTATGGGCTGCTCCTCCCAGAGCAGGGAAATTCTTGGCAGTGGGGGTTGAAGGGCCCTCGTGGGGTGAGGAGACCTCAGCTGGGTCACCAAGAGCCAGCCAAGGTCCAGGATGAGCATGTGGGGCAGAGAAAGCTTGGTTAGAGGAGGGGTGAGCACTGTGGATGAGCCTGCAGGACTGTCTCTGAAGCTGGAGAGAGCTCAGGAGAAGGGCAGGGCTTGAAGCTACTCTTTGAGAGAGGGAGACTGTTGGAGGAAGAGCCTCAGCACCGTTCGTTCCCTTGGGAGGATGCGGGAGGGGAAGGAAGCGGTGACCACCGACTGGTGATACTGCAGGACAGCTGGAAGAGGCCCAAACCTGTTTGTTTTCGGAAAAGGAGAGTGAGGGTGGGAGAGGAAGGCCCTGAAATGAGAGTGGGGGAAGCTGCTGAGCCTTGCAGGAGGGGACAACAGTTTTAAACTGAAAGAGGGGAGATGGAGCTGAGATGTGGGGAAGAATTTCTCTGGTGTGAGGGTGGTGAGAACCTGGCCCAGGTTGCCCCGAGAAGCTGTGGCTGCCCCATCCCTGGAGGGGTTCAAGGCCAGGTTGGAGGGGGCTTGGAGCAACCTGGGCTGGTGGGAAGTGTCCCTGCCCAGGGCAGGGTGGGCTTTAAGGTCCCTTCCAAACCCAAACCACTCTGTGATTCTATGACAAATCCATAGGGCAGCTTTTCATTTTTTGGAGGCTTTTATTTTTAATTCCTTCTCACCTTTAACTTGAGCAGGGAGAGCTGGAATTGCCCGTCGAGCTTTGAAAGACGAGCGTTAACGGGACAGAAAAAAAAACCCCTGTGGGAGTATTTTTTACTTATTTCTTTTATTTCATTATTTGTTTCCCTTGAGGAGCCGGGGCAGAAGTCAAACCTCCTGGTGGGGCTGGCCAGGAGCCAGGACAACTCTCCTTTTAGATTAATTCCTCCTTTTTGGTGGTGTTTTTTTAGGTTCTTTCACTGGTCTTTCTCTTTCTCGGGTGCAGGACTGTGTGTGTGTGCGGGGCTGCGGGTAATTTGCAGTAAATTAACCCCCCAGGGTTGTGCTTGGGTTTTGTGCCGGGGGTGGGTTGTGAAGGGACTTGGGTTTTGTCTTTTAGGATGCCCAGGAGTTTTCCAAACTCTTCATGTCCCTGCTGGAAGATACCTTATCCAAACAGAAAAACCCCGACGTTCGCAACATAGTGCAGAAGCAGTTCTGCGGAGAGTACGCCTACGTCACGGTGTAAGTGCTGCTCCTTGGGAAGAGCCTTTCTGTAAAAATTTAACCCCTTTTTTTTAGAAGGAAGCTGGGGGGGGGGGGGGAGTCTCTCCTCACAACTGGAGCAGGCAGGTGAGGGGCTGCCAAAACGTGGGTTGTTTTTTTTTTGTCAGAGGTTTTTGGAGCTTTTTAGGCTTCCTGATTGCAGGCACGTGGTGGTGGTGGTGGTGGTGGTGGTGNGGCACGTGGTGGTGGTGGTGGTGGTGGTGGTGGTGGTGGTGGTGGTGGTGGTGCAGTTCTCTGGCTGCTTTTCCTCCCTTAATGAAATCTTAGCAGTTAAACCTGTGAAGGGCTTAATGGAACAGTCTTGCAGCCAGAAACCAGCCTTGCCCAGGTGGTGTGTTTTCATTCTCTGAGCTGTGGATTTCGCCTCGAAAAAAGGTGTATGTGAGCTCTAAGCCGGTGCTCCTGCTTCTCCTGGTAGATTTTATTAGCCTGTTTCCACTGGTTTTTTTGGCAGAGTTTGTGGTGTAGAGGTGTGAACCGCATTCATTGTGGTTTAAACAACTTGTTTCTCTCATGTTTTGCTTTTTTTTTTTAGCTCAAGGAGTAGTTTACTGGTTGGGGGGGGAGTTCAGACACGGGAACCAGTGAACTCACCTCATGTGGTTTTATCTCTTTTTTTTTTTTGCCTTTCCCCCCCTTGCCCCCCACAAATCCTAGCTGCAACCAGTGTGGCAGGGAGTCCAAACTGGTGTCTAAGTTCTACGAGCTGGAGTTAAACATCCAAGGACACAAGCAGCTGACAGACTGTATCACGGAATTCCTGAAGGTTTGTTTTTGAGTCCTGCTATTCTTAGTGTGTGTGTGGGGGGTTTAATCTCTTCCTTCCATTAACGGCCTTTCAAGGTCGGTGTCTGAGCGAAGGGAGCGAGTTGTCCTGCTGAGATACAAGGAAATGGTTGGGTTTTTTTTAATGTGGATCAGGGGAAAATGAGGATTGAGTCGGGGGAAATGAGGATTGAGTCGGGGGAAATGAGGATTGAGTCGGGGGAAATTGAGGATTGAGTCGTTTTTGAGCAAGGAGCGACTCTCGGGATCAGAGTGTTAACTTTTAAAAAGCACTGCAAAGCCCTGTGTTCAGGTCAAATACTTTCCCAGGGAAGTTGGGGAAAAAGTCCTCCCAAGTCTGGGAGGAGAAGTCCCTGCGTGCTTTGTCATGGATAGCACTGGGAGAATGGCTGCTTTTTGTGTTTTCTATGGGGGTACTCATCTGCACGGCAACAGGAGGCATTCCCTGCTGGGAAAAGGGGCTCTCAAAAATACTAGGGAGGGCCTGGAATAGCTGCTGGAACAGCTGCAAGTGCTCTTGATTTGGCCTTGGAAAATGTGCCTCGATCTTCAGTTAAGATCTGGCATCTTAGAAGTCCGAGGTGTGGATTCAACTCAAAAATATTTAGGGCAGAACTGACCTGAAACGCGACTCTGTGCCTGCGCGCCCTGAGCAGCGGCTTCGCTGGTGCCTTCAGCCAGTTTGGGGAGGGGCTGCTGTGGAAGACATGTTTGTGTGCCTGCATTTAAGTCCTGAAACAGTGAACTTGGAGTTTGTCTGCTCCCCCTTTAAAGGGAGACGGCCCGGTGACCTCCTGGAAGGCAGCTGGAGCTTTCCTCTGGCCTCATCCTGCCGCCGGATCCGCTTAGTCACAGGCGACGTCTCTCGGGCGGTGACGTTTGGCTGAGCAGGAAAGGATTGCAGTTCTGGGGCTAAAACACAGCTTTGCATTATCTCAGTCCACACGAGCTCCTAGAAGGGTGGTTTAATTAGTTTCCTTTTCCTTAGTAAGGCAGCTCAGTCAAGTGGAGGGCGACCCTGACAGTGCCACAAGCGCCCCGAGAGCAGGCCTGGATTGTTTGGGTTTGTTTTTTTTTTCTCATTCCTTAAAATTTTCCTTTTAAACTCCTTCTAAATTGTCCCTTCACATGAGAGCAGCCTCCCACACCCGTGAGTTTTTTCACCACCTGCTGATTTTTTGGAACAGCAAGCGGGTAGGGGCTTAAATGGTTAAAATAACTCCGTGCTTTGCAGCCTCCGCCTGCTGAATGTCTGGGACTGGTTGACTTTTGGGTGCTGATCTTTGCTCATGGACCTTTCTTTCTGCCTCCCTCCCCCCCCCATCCCTGCTCAGGAAGAAAAATTAGAAGGGGACAATCGTTATTTTTGTGAAACTTGTCAGAGTAAGCAGAATGCCACCAGGAAGATCCGGCTGCTGAGTCTTCCCTGCACCCTCAACCTCCAGCTGATGCGTTTCGTGTTTGACAGGTGAGGCTCTGGCCACGGAAGCTCTTTGGGAACTCACCCCCTTTCCTCTTTCTGCCTTGATTTGAGAGCTGGAAGGATGGAGCATGTGCCTGGGCTGCTCTGGGGGCCCTTGGTGGGGGAGTTTAGGGAGAGTTAAGTTGAGGTGCAAGCTGTTATTGCCACCCCCTGACCCCGGAGCTTTGTCCCTGCGCAGACAAACTGGCCACAAGAAGAAGCTCAACACCTACATCGGCTTCTCGGAGCTGCTCGACATGGAGCCTTTCATGGAACAAAAAAGTGAGTTTTCTGCCCTGTGTTCCATTATCTCTACCCCACTGCCCCTCGGCAGACGGGGGCAGATCTCCTCTGAATGCCCTTTTTGGTGGGGAAAAAAAACCCCAACCCCCATGTTCAGGAGTTGTTTGAAGCCCGTGGTTTGAAATAACCACCTGGCTGAGCGGGTTGTGGAAGCCACAACCTACTTACTGGGGAGGCTGGTTGGACTGCCGGCCTTGAGCGAAAAGGTGAAGCCCTGGGGAAGAGAAAAGGCGCTCTGTTTCACCCAGAGCTCTCCATAACCCCAGCTCTCCTTCCAGATGGAGTCTACGTGTACGAACTCAGTGCCGTCCTCATCCACCGGGGCGTCAGCGCCTACTCCGGGCACTACATCGCCCACGTGAAGGATCCGCAGACGGGCGAGTGGTACAAGTTTAACGACGAAGACATCGAAAAGATGGAGGGGAAGAAACTGCAGTTGGGGATTGAGGAAGATCTAGGTAAAACCTTTAAGTTGTGAGTGCCCTTTTAAAATCACTCTTTCCCCCCCTTTTCCTCCCTCTTTGCCTCACACACACCCCCCCTCCCAAAAAAAAGAGAACAACCAAAAACCATGGAGGCTGAGTACACGCAGGCCCCGTTCCTCTTCAAACAAACGGGCTCTCCCACGCACGTGTTGGCTGTCACGTCTTGGGAGAGGGGTGTGAAACGGCATTTGTGTTAATTGCAGCCAGATTTTTTGGGTGTTGGCCCCGTGTGTGAGTGTTTTTACACATGGCTGGCAATGGGCTCCCCTGCTCCGGTGCCCCTGGAGGGCTCCCCTGCTCCGGTGCCCCTGTAGGGCTCCCCTGCTCCGGTGCCCCTGTAGGGCTCCCCTGCTCCGGTGCTCCTGTAGGGCTCCCCTGCTCCGGTGCCCCCGATGGGCTCCCCTGCTCCGGTGCCCCCGATGGGCTCCCCTGCTCCGGTGCCCCCGATGGGCTCCCCTGCTCTGGTGCCCCTGGAGGGCTCCCCTGCTCCGGTGCCCCTGGAGGGCTCCCCTGCTCCGGTGCCCCTGGAGGGCTCCCCTCCTCTGGTGCTCCTCTCGCTGCTGTCTGGCAGATAGGAGGCTGGTAACTCAGGGCAGTGGTTGCCTATCGGGATGAAACAGGCGAGTCGGCGCTTCCTGGGCCAGGGTGCAAAAGAGACAGATAAGGAGATCACTTTCACTTTCCTTGACACCCAGCCTGTTTATATTTCCACTGAGGAGTTTTGGTTGGAGGCAGAGTCTCCTCTTTACCGAGACTCTTCTCTGTTTAAAAAAACCAAACCCAAACAATCCAAATAAGAACTTTCAAGCCCAAACCGCCTTCTTACTTTGAGCTTTTATCTTTCCCTTTGTGCTTCTCTCCTGCCGCTGTCGGTGAGCTGCATTCCTGGTGCTGCCCAGAAACCCCCTGGGACAGGATGGGATCTTGACTTCTCAGAGAGTTTGGGCTGAGAACCCAGGGTTCTTGGTCTGTGGGGGATCTATAGGAGCGGTTGGGCAATAAATTGGCAGTTTTGAGCGCTGGGATCTGGGGTCACTCAGAGTCCCTTAGTGCAGGATATGGAGCATCTGTGGCTTCTCTCCTGTCCTTCCCCACACGCATCCCCACGGTCCTGCTTGATTTTCAGCTCTGGCTGGTAAACTCCTCCTTGCATTTACCATCCTGCCACCGGGGTGGCTTTCCCATCCTCTTCATCATAGAATCATCCAGGTTGGAGGAGACTCTTGGCATCAAGGAGCCCAGCCATCAGCCCCACTCTACAAAGCTCTCCCCTACACCAGAGCCCCCAACACCACAGCTCAACCACTCTGAAACACAGTCAGGGATGGGCACTCCACCCCCTCCCTGGGCAGCCCAGTCCAGGCTCTGACCACTCTTTCTGGGAAGAATTCTTTCCTCATGGCCAGCCTAACCCTACCCTGCTGCAGCTTGAAGCCATTCCCTCTCCTTCTATCCCTGATTCCCTGTGAGAAGAGACCAGCACCAACCTCTCTGCAATGTCCTTTCCAGCAGTTGTAGAGAGGGATGAGGTCTCCCCTCAGCCTCCTCTTCCTCAAACTCAACAATCCCAGCTCCTTCCATGGCTCCTCATGAGATTTATTCTCCAGGCCCTTCCCCAGCTCCGTGTCCCTCCTCTGCACTCGCTCCAGCCCCTCCAGATCTCTCTTGGGTTGAGGTGCCCAGAACTGGACACCAGACTCAAGGGGTGGCCTCCCCAGTGCTGAGCACAGGGGAACAATCCCCTCCCTACTGCTGCTGGTCACACCAGTTCTGATACAAGCCAGGATGCCCTTGGCCTTCTTGGCCACCTGGGCACTCTGCTGGCTCATGTTCAGCCCCTTGTCACCCAGCACCCCCAGGTCCTTTCCTGCCAGGCAGCTCCAGCCACACTGCCCCAAGCCTGTAGCCATCCATGGGGTTGGGGTGGCCCAAGGGCAGGACCTGGCACTTGCCCTTGGTGAAGCCCATGCCGTTAACATCAGCCCATGGATCTTTGACAGACTAGCAACTCGTGAAGCTGGCTAGACATCTAGCGGCGTAAGAGAGAAAAATAATCCCTGCAAAGGGAAGGAGAGCCCCCTGGCCTTTCTTTTTAACCTCCCAGTTTACCCAGTGCAGCCAAAACGAATGCAAACACACCCCCCCCCGCGCCCTCCAGCTTTAGAAAAGTTTATGCTTAACCACAAGCCTGTGTCCTTGCCCGAGGAGGCTGAGTGAGAAACAGAAGTGAAGTGCTTTGAGAAGCAGGGAGCCCGAACCTGTTTATGGAGTGGTGATGGGGTTTGCCCGCCCCAACCTGGGGGGGAGCTGGTTCTGCCTGGGGAGGGCGGAGAAAGGCGGTAGCGCCAAGCAGAGGTCTGCTGCAGGGAGAGCCCTGCGGCCTGGCCTCACAGATGGGAGTGATTTAGGAAATATTTGGAGAAAAAAACATAAATAAAAGAGCCTCTAGGGAAGGCCCCCGGCCGGTGTGGTGGGAGAGGAACACGATTCACATGATTCTTTCCAGAATTTGGGGGAAAGACGGATGCTTTTCTTAATGTTTCAGTGTTCTGTTTAGAGTCTGACCTTAAGGGAGGGTTGTTCCTTTCTTTTTTTAAGTTAAAGCAAAGAGGGGTTTGGGTTGTTGTTGGCTGTTTTCTCGAGCTGCAGCTGTAGATGAAGGGGTTTGGGTTTTGGGGTGGTTTTTTGCGCTGTGCCTGGCGCTCCCTCCACAGCAGGAGCTCAGGAGGCGCCACCAGCCCCTCCAGAGCGAGCGTTTCCAGCGGCTGGTGGCTCCATAGAATCATAGAATCATTTAGGTTGGAAGAGACCCCTGGGATCATCAAGTCCAACCATCAGCCCCACTCTACAAGTTCTCCCCTACACCAGATCCCTCAACACCACATCTAATCTGCTCTTAAACACAGTCAGGGATGGGGACTCCACCCCCTCCCTGGGCAGCTGATTCCAC
>VZTM01027843.1:0-16906 GCA_013400555.1 Jacana jacana | reverse complement strand
CTCCCTACGCTTGCTTACCTCCAGCTTTGCCTTCTGCCTCCAGTGCTGTGCAGCTTGCTGGAAGGTTTGGATTATGCAACATTACTACATAGTACTTTTGAAGTGATGAAAGCTGTACATAGGAACATACTGCCATTTAGAAAAGACCCTTAGAAGAAGAAGCCCTCCCTTTAGAAGATGAAGCTTCCGGCAAGTCATTATGAGGGGGTTTTGCCACAAGCAGGCTTTCAAGCTTTGGGGAACAGTGAAGTCCTCTCTCCCTCTCTCCCTCTCTCCCTCCCTCTCTCTCTCCCTCTCTCCCTCCCTCCCTTCCAGGGTGCTTCATTCCTGGGTGCTGACCCTGGTTTCACAGCAGGTTGCAACTCCCTGGAGATGATGTTTGAATTGGTCACAAGGCACCATGCTCATCGGGCAGCTCGTTAGAGACTCTTACTAAGACTTTATTGGCCTTTCTGAGGTTCCAGTTCAGCACCCAACGCTTCTGTCTCTGGAGTTGTGCTTTTTTAACTCTCATTTCTACGTTAATGTGGGGTTCTCACCCCCACTGGCAGGTTCCCCCTCGGTTTCTGGGGCAGCATCTGGTTTAGATCAGTGTCCTCCAGGCGGTACCCTGCCAGGAAGGTTTCTGCTCCCTGTGCTCTTACCTAGACTGTGTTTAGGTTGAAACTCCCGGGATCTTTAGGAGCAGGGAACCCCTGGGGTGGCTGAGCCGGAACAAATGCATCCTTTGTTCATCTCACAAAGGACCGGCTTGTGCTCCCTGCACTTCAAAGTGCTCCTACGTGGCCTGTGGGCTGTAATCCCGCCTGCAGGGGGGCCAAGGCATTGGAGAATAACAAATTTGCTTCCAAAGTCTCCTTTGGGTTAAGGGTTTTGCCGCAATTCCGTGCTCCTCTTCCCCTAAAGACTCTATTTTTTGTTCCTCTCCTTGGTGTGCGTGTGGGGGAACCTCTGGGCAATCTTCTCAGATTATTTCTTTTCTTTTCCCTTTTTCTCAATTAGATGAATCAAATGAAGAGAAGAGGGAGGAGGAAGAGGAATTAAATTTTAATGAAGACATCGTTTGCCCACATGGTAAGTCTCTACAGGGGATGAAGCTGAATATATCTCTTGTTGCCCACCACTTGAGGCATTAACCTTGTCGCCTTTGCTCCATATAAGGCCAAAATGAGTAAGTTAGGGAGGAAACACCCTTTCTTCTTCTTTGCCTGGTGTTTCTTGATGCTCAAACTTCCAAGGTTTTGTATTTGTGAGTGCTGTCACATCACAGGCCAGGTTTTGTAGGGGGGTGAAGAGGCTGTAAAGGCAGAGATGCCCTGGGAAATGCTGGGACTACTCCCTCCCATGAAGCGACGTGATGGAGCGCAGGCAGCCCCAGGGGATCTGCAGGGGCAACCCCAGGGGTCTGCAGGGGCAACCCTAGGGATCTGCAGGGGCAGCCTCAGGGATCTGCAGGGGCAACCCTAGGGATCTGCAGGGGCAACCCCAGGGGTCTGCAGGGGCAACCTCGGGGATCTGCAGGGGCAGCCCCAGGGATCTGCAGGGGCAGCCTCGGGGATCTGCAGGGGCAGCCTCAGGGGTCTGCAGGGGCAGCCTCAGGGGTCTGCAGGGGCAACCCCAGGGATCTGCAGGGGCAACCCCAGGGGTCTGCAGGGGCAACCCCTGGGATTTGCAGGGGCAACCCCAGGGGTCTGCAGGGGCAACCCTAGGGATCTACAGGGGCAGCCTCGGGGATCTGCAGGGGCAGCCTCAGGGATCTGCAGGGGCAACACCAGGGGTCTGCAGGGGCAGCCCCAGGGGTCTGCAGGGGCAACCCTAGGGATCTGCAGGGGCAGCCTCAGGGGTCTGCAGGGGCAACCCCAGGGATCTGTAGGGGCAACCCCAGGGGTCTGCAGGGGCAGCCTCGGGGATCTGCAGGGGCAGCCTCGGGGATCTGCAGGGGCAGCCTCGGGGATCTGCAGGGGCAACCCCAGGGGTCTGCAGGGGCAGCCTCAGGGATCTGCAGGGGCAACCCCAGGGGTCTGCAGGGGCAACCCCAGGGGTCTGCAGGGGCAACCCCAGGGGTCTGCAGGGGCAGCCTCAGGGATCTGCAGGGGCAGCCCCAGGGATCTGCAGGGGCAACCCTGGGGATCTGCAGGGGCAACCCCAGGGGTCTGCAGGGGCAACCCTAGGGATCTGCAGGGGCAGCCTCAGGGGTCTGCAGCCACTTGGAAGCCCTGGAAACGTTAGGAGAAAACCAGTCAAGGTGGGAGCTGGGAGTAGCTGTTTATTCTCTTGGTTTACAGGAAAACAGGAGCACTTAACAACTGCAGGAACACGGGGCTTATCTGGGAGCGGCTGGGACCGCTCAGGGTATCGATTTCCCAACCTGCTGTGCTTGGGTGTCTGTTTGCATAAGGTTTTGACCTGATGTTGGTTGTTTTGCTTGGTTGGCAGTTCATTAGCTCCACCCTTGGCTACCCCGTGTCCTTTAAATACCCTCTTCTTTCACCTCGCTCCCGGACACAGCTTGTTCCAGCGAGCTCCCTTCGGAGGCAGACGTTTCCCTGCCAGGGATGCCCGCTCTCCTTCCTAGCGAGAAAGAAACGTGCCTCCTGTCACCCAGGCTGATCAAGGAGGTAGAGTAAGGGCTTGATGAAGCCTCCTGTTAAAGCCCAGTGGTTTAAGCCCTTTGTCACTGTCACGGCCTTTGTTGTTGTTCACAGCCTTTGTCGCCGCGTTTTCCCCTGGCTGCGCTCAACAAAAGCACGCAGCGGGGTGAGGAAACATTGAGTGTAGCCAGGAGTGACAAAAATAGGGCAAGAGGCCTTTGAAAAATAGTATCATAGGATCAGAGAATCATCCAGGTTGGAAGAGACCCTTGGGATCATGGAGTCCAACCATCAGCCCCACTCTACAAAGCTCTCCCCTACACCAGAGCCCCCAACACCACAGCTCAACCACTCTGAAACACAGTCAGGGATGGGCACTCCACCCCCTCCCTGGGCAGCCCAGTCCAGTCTGACCACTCTTGCTGGGAAGAATTCTCTCCTCATGGCCAGCCTAACCCTACCCTGCTGCAGCTTGAAGCCATTCCCTCTCCTTCTATCCCTGATTCCCTGTGAGAAGAGACCAGCACCAACCTCTCTCCAATGGCCTTTCCAGCAGTTGTAGAGAGGGATGAGGTCTCCCCTCAGCCTCCTCTTCCTCCAACTCAACAGTCCCAGCTCCCTCAATGGCTCCTCATGAGATTTATTCCCCAGGCCCTTCCCCAGCTCCGTGTCCCTCCTCTGCACTCGCTCCAGCCCCTCCAGATCTCTCTTGTGCTGAGGTGCCCAGAACTGGACACCAGACTCAAGGGGTGGCCTCCCCAGTGCTGAGCACAGGGGGACTCCCAGCAGCTTATAGAAAGCTTCATCCACCTCAGAGCTTTGCTTGGGAGGTCTATACCAGACTCCTACAGCAATATCACCTTTACTGGTCCTTATCCTAATGCAAACACTCTCAACTCCACCATCACCATCTTTGATTTCCAAGCACATTAAATGTGGGGGCCACCAGCAGATCAGATGGCATCCTCTTGAGCTCTCGAGCCAACTTCCCATTACTCAGGTGGGAAAACAACCTTTCCACCTCTTAAAATTTCCCTCTGGAGCGTTATCAGCAAATCCAGAGTCTTGGTCCTCCTGCTTTTTCCTTCTGCTGCTGTGGAGGAAGCTCCTGCCGTGGTGGTAGGCTCTGGAAAAGCCAACCCTTTCTCCGTGAGGTCTGGCCGGTCTCCAGGAATGCCATCCAGGCCTTCCCTCAACAAGTCCCTTTGCGTCTTCGCTGCAGTTTCTCCCTCTCCAGTAGCTGCCTGACCCCAGTGAATAATTTTTTCCAGATACCAAGCGAAGGTTTCTCTGATGTTTGTGCCCAAACTGCCTCTCGGGACGGCGGGAGGGGAAGCGGGGTCAGCAGTGGGTTGGATCATCCAGCTGGTGAAGCACTTGCTCCCCACACACCCAGCTCTGAGAGTTTTATATATTTTTGTTCCACCTCTTTCCCTCAACAGCTTATCAATCTGTTTTTGTTAATCACACCGTGTCAAGGCACTTATTTGTACAAGCTCCTGGGCTTGGTTTGAGGGGGGGGGGGGTCCCCTCCCTTCCCCATCCTTTGGAAAGCAGCTTGGTCCTGCCTCCTCATACGGCAAAGCTGGGCCACTTGGTCACTGGTTCTTCTTCAAACGTGACCAAAAGCTGCCTCCAAGCAGCCCAGCCCGACCCTTTGTTTATTAGAGGAAGAGCAGGAGGGGAGCGTTGCTGTTTTTTCCCCGGGGGGGCTGGCAGCACTCCAGCTCTTGGCTGGAAGGAGGAAAGCTGACGGGGCCGCTTGTAACGTTAAAGAGGTCCCAGGGGGTGGGGAGGAAGGAGCCTTCTCTCCCCGTTGTCTTTTCCGTAGCTCTCCAGGCTACAGAAAGAGAGATAATAAGGTATCAGCAACGTGGCAGTTGCTGCTTTGCTTCCCTCTCGCTGTGGAAATCCACGTTGGGGCATGAATATTCCCACGCCGCCTCCAAATCCGGTTTTGCAAGCACTGGGGCTCCTACTTCACAGAATCAGGGAATTGTCAGAGTTGGAAGGGACCTCTAGAGATGATCCAGTCCCACTCCCCTGCTAGAGCAGGGCTGCCCAGAGCAAATCACTCAGGATGGCATCCAGGAGGGGCTGGAAGGTCTCCAGAGAAGGGGACTCCACACCCTCCCTGGGCAGCCTCTGCCAGGGCTCTGACACCCTCACCCCAAAGAGGTTCCTCCTCATCTTTGAATGGACCTTCCCGTCTCCCAGCTTGTGCCCGTTGCCCCTCGTCCTGTCACTGGGAATCACTGAGAAGAGTCCAGCTCCATCCTCCTTCAACCCACCCTTCAGGTCCTTGTGAGCATGAAGAAGGTCTCCCCTCAGCCTTCTCTTCTCCAGGCTACGGAGTCCCCGCTCTCTCAGCCTTTCCTCACCAGGGAAGTGCTCCAATCCCTCCAGCATCTTTGTTGCCCTACGCTGGGCTCTCTTCAGTAGTTCCCTGTCTCTCTTGAACTGGGCAGCCCAGCACTGGATGCAGGATTCCAGTTGTGGCCTCCCCAGTGCAGAGCAGAGGGGGGGAGAGTGACCTCCCTGGACCCACTGGCCACACTCTTCCCTGCGCAGCCCAGGATTCCATTGGCCTCTTGGCCACCAGGGCACGTTGGTTGCTCAATTTCTCCCTGGCACAGCCACCCCATGACTTCCCAGCTGCCACCTCACAGGGAGATGTGGTTTTTCTTCTCCCCTTGGCCATTGTCAACCCTGCTCGGATCCCCGTGCCTTCTCCTTCTCCGGTTTTCCCAAGCCCAGTTTGGCCACTGGAACGTGCCGTCTCCATAGCGCGAGCGTGACCTTCCCCCCTCTTGCTGAAATGACAAATGCCTGGTGCTAAAATCTTCTTCTGGGGTCTTTTGGGTTTGGGTTTTTGTAGCTCCTTGATCGTTCAGGGGGGCAGCTGGTCAATCTTGCTTCCGATCTCCGCACCCCGCTTCTTCCCTCGGGCAGGTTGGAGGGTGAGGAAACCCGTCCCTCCCACATTCCGGGGCGCTCAGGCAGGGCCCAGCTGAGGTTGTACAGCGGTGATTTTGTTTTTTCAGGGGTGTGGAAAGCCCCTGGCTCCTGTCCCGTGGGGCACAGGGTTAGTCTGCAGCTTGGTATGTAACTAGGGCAAGCCAAGCCCAGGAGACGGTAGCCCCGTGCCCTCTTTGGCCTGTCCTTGCTTTTCCGAGCGTCTCTTTCCCTCTGCTCGTGTTTGATCAGCTGCTGGGGTTCAGGAACTTGGGAATCTAGAGGACATTTACATGAAGTCATTTTTTTTTGTTGCTTGTTGTTGTTGTTCCCGTCCAAACCAAGAAGTTGAAGGTGACTTTGTGGTGCTCTGTTGTGCCGAGGCGGCCTTGGCCGATACCCCTTAATCTCTTCCATCTAGACAGGGCTGCGAAACGTCGCCCAGTCCCTCAAGAGCAAAGCCCTTCTCCCGGCTCTCTCCCTGCAGGTGACCTGTGCATATCGGAGAACGAACGCAGGGTGGTCTCCAAGGAAGCCTGGGAGAAACTCAAGCAATATTTTCCTAAGGCCCCCGAGTTCCCCAATAACAAAGAGTGCTGTTCCCAGTGCAAGGTATTGGAATGCCAAATAACGTGGTTACCCTTTGCTTGGCAGTTAAATACGGGGTCGTGTTACTGGTTTCCTTATTCATACCACCCAGTGTGGTGGAGGAAGGCACTTTTAACCTCTTTAACCTTTTAGCAACCGCTGGGAAGTGAAGCTGTGGGGTAATTCACTGTTTTTGTGCAGATTTTGGAGCGTGAGGGGGAAGAAAACGAAGCTCTGCATAAGATGATGGCCAGCGAGCAGAAGACTTCTCTCCAGAACCTCTTCCACGATAAGTGCAGACCCTGCCTGGGCAGCTGGCCTCAGGTACGGGAAGGAGGGCGACGAGGGGGGTACAGGGGGTCTTGGGGAGGGGGGGTGGGGGAAGTTTTTATGAGTTTTTAACCATCCTCTTAATAATCTTACCCCACCCGTGAGAGAGACTCCCCGATAACTGTGTGGGAGCGGGAGTGTGCCAGCGCTGGGGAGCCGGTGCCAGCGGAGCTGTTGTGCCGAGGTGTGATTTCCCCTGAGGAACTGCCCTGGCCCGACGCCCTGGGTAGAGACAGGGGAGAAGGGCTGTTGTGCCAGCATGGCCACGGCTGGCCCGGGCTCAGCGAGATAAGCAGTGACAGTACTGCTGATGCGATGGAATCCAGCCCGGGAAGGACCAAAACAGCACAAGCCGCCCCGGTGGAAGCGGTTTTCCCCTCCCTTCCCAGGGGGGGCCAGGCTTTTGCCTGTGATCAGGTAAAATNCCAGATCTCTCTTGTGCTGAGGTGCCCAGAACTGGACACCAGACTCAAGGGGTGGCCTCCCCAGTGCTGAGCACAGGGGGACAATCCCCTCCCTACTGCTGCTGGTCACACCAGTTCTGATACAAGCCAGGATGCCCTTGGCCTTCTTGGCCACCTGGGCACTCTGCTGGCTCCTGTTCAGCTGCTTGTCACCCAGCACCCCCAGGTCCTTTTCTGCCAGGCAGCTCTCCGACCACATCTTCTCTGGCATCATCCTACATCGCAAAAGCTCAGGGGGGGGTTTCCCTCAATGCTGGAGCTCTGCCAACTGGAGTGATGGTGGTGCAAGACCCCTTGTAGCCACTTCTCCTCAGTCCAAGCCTGAAGCTCTGCAGGACCTTCCTGGGGCTTTTGAGGAGGCTCTAAAGAAACGGCACGGGCTGTTGGCTCCTTTCCTTGGCTCCCAGACGTCTCGCGGCGCCGATTTAATGATTGACTCCTGGGTCCTGCCAAGGTCTGCCTCGGGCACTTCCATTGGGGGGGGAGGAGGGGGCACTTTGCCATTCCTGGGCACCTTCTCCAGCCAGGAGTAAATATTGAGGTCAACAGGGATCTGCTTCTGGGGACCAGGGAGTCCCAAAAGTGGTTTTAATAGGAAACACTAGGTGCTGAGCTGCAGAGGTGCCAGGTCCTACTTGGTGGCGTTGAGGGTATCTGACTGGGTTATTTGGCTTTGTTGGTGGTGGAAGGCTGGAGCCCATCACTCTGGGTAGGTTGAAAATACAAAGGTTTCTCCAGGCAGCGAGGCTGTGTCCTTCCCTCCTCGAATTTCCCCATAAACTAGAGCCCATGGTCTTTCCCTCAAGCTTTTTTGAGCTTTCCTGATAAAATAGTGGAGGATCAGGGAAGAGAACCAGGGGAGGGGTTTAATCTAGAGGAGACAAAGGGAAATTAAAATATATATATATATATATTGAATTTTCTTGCAGAAAGATGGAGTGAGCCTTAAATCTGGGCGAGTCAGGAGGAAGGGGTTTTGTTGCCCAACTCTTAGGATCGGGGTGGTTTCTGGTCTGGTCCAGCAGCCTGTCTTGATGGCAAATGGGTTGGGACAGGAAAACAACAGTTTATCCTAAAAAACAAGGTGCCTCCTGAGGGTGCAGGGCTGAGTGTTTCAATCCCCGCTGCTGCCCAGGGGAGAAACTGCTGGATTTTTGTAGCTAAACTGAGGAGGTGTGACCTGGACAATGGGGTCGTGAGGTGGATTGTGAACTGGCTAAAGGGTAGAAGCCAGAGAGTGGTGGTCAGTGGGACAGAGTCTACTTGGAGGCCTGTATCTAGTGGAGTTCCTCAGGGATCAGTACTGGGACCAGTATGGTTCAATACGTTCATCAATGACTTGGATGAGGGAGTAGAGTGCACTGTCAGCCAGTTTGCTGGTGACCCCAAACTGGGAGGAGTGGCTGACAGGCCAGAAGGCCGTGCTGGCATCCAGTGAGACCTGGACAGGCTGGAGAGTTGGGTGAGGAGAAATGGAATGAACTAGAAGAAGGACAAGTGTAGAGTCTGGCATCTGGGCAAGAACAACCCCAGGTCCCAGTAGAGGCTGGGAAATNCATCTGGAATATGGTGTCCAGTTCTGGGCCCCTCAGTTCCAGAAGGACAGGGAACTGCTGGAGAGAGTCCAGGGCAGGGCTACCAAGATGATGAAGGGAGTGGAGCATCTCCCAGAGGAGGAAAGGCTGAGGGAGCTGGGTCTCTTGAGCTTGGAGAAGAGGAGACTGAGGGGTGACCTCATGAATGTTGATAAATATGGAAAGGGTGAGTGTCAGGAGGATGGAGCCAGGCTCTTCCCAGTGACAGGACAAGGGGCAATGGGTGGGAGCTGGAACAGAGGAGGTTCCACTTCAAGATGAGGAGGAACTTCTTCAGGGTGAGGGTGAGGGAACCCTGGCAGGGGCTGCCCAGGGAGGTGGTGGAGTCTCCTTCTCTGGAGACATCCCAAACCCTCCTGGAGGCATTCCTGTGTGACCTGCTCTGGGTGTTCCTGCTCCAGCAGGGGGATGGGACTGGAGGAGTTTTCCAGGTCCCTTCCAATCCCTGAGATTCTGGGATTCTGTGATTTTGCTGGGTGAAGCCAAGGAGGTGCCTTGGGGTGGTCTCACCCCACAACCAGGGGCGGGGGATGCTTTGGAGCCCGAATAACCCCGGGGGAAAACACCACTGGGGAGCCCTAGCTGCTCGGGGGGAAATGACCCTTTCCTGCTGTGAATTGACACTAATTGGATCTAAAGCTAAATTAACGATGTAATAAACAGGAGATTAGCAACGTAAGTGCTTAGTGCTTGATCCCCAATTATTTCCCTTGGCTTTCCCAGCGCGCTTGGATGGAGTTGTCATGGTAAGAACGCCCAGATCTCCCAGAGAATGAGCCCTGCAGAAAAAGCTGAACAGTCATCGCTTCTCTATTGNAAATTTGTCAGGTAACTGGGATTGAGGGGTGTTTTTTTGGTGCTTTTCAGTCCTTTTTGAGGGGCTGTAGGGAAGGGTTTGGCTTTGGGCTCCCGGTGGGGTGCGTGGTTAACCCGTGCTTTGCCGCTGCGGGAAGGCGGGAGCTGGTTGTTTGCAGGGCTCTGGGTCTGTCCCCATACGTCCTAAGGAACCCGATTTCCTTGTTTACTGTGTCTTAACCAGATGGTCGGATTAGATCAGGAACCTGATTAATTTGGTGGGGGTTTTTTCATCTCTCTGGAGCTGCAACCCCCACCACCACCCCTCCCCGGTGAAGGTCACCTCTCGCTCCCGTTTCCGTGCGCTGCTGGGGGGCAGGAGATGGAAATCTTGTGCCTAGGAGAGCGCTTGTTGAGGCGGGTCTGATGTCCTCACCAGTCAAATGTTCCCCCTTGGAATGTCTTCTGTAAATACTCACCTGTGTTTCCTCCTTGGCTGCGGTTTGGGAAGCAATAACCTTGGCCAACCTGTTCCCTTTACCCCCTCGCAGGAGGCCCACGCGATGCAGCCCCGTGTCCTCGGTCGGAAACAGCGCTCTTCTCTGTCCCCACGGGGGTCTCATGTTCACCTACGCTTCCATGACCAAAGAAGACTCCAAACTGTGAGTTTCTTCTCTTCATGGGTGCCAGGGAACCTTCCCAGAGGATCACTGAGCGCCAGGCACCCCGAACCCTTCCCCTCGGATAGAACTCACACACGTTTTTCTCAGGCCCACCCTTTAGCCTTCATGCAAGGGCAAGACTCAAAGGATGTTGGATCAGGACCAAAAAAAAACAAACCCCCAGAGGATTCACTTCAGCTTGGCTGGTTCTTAACAATAAACAGATAAACACCCCTTCACCCCCCCTCCCTGAACTTGACCCGGGCGTTAGAAACATCCGGCTTCCTTGGGGTTCGCTTTCCTTGAGGTTTGACCCCGCAGCGTTGGATGCCGGGGCTGGAGTTCACGCTCCGTAGAGTCACTCCTGCAGCCATGCAGAAGTAAAAGCAGCAGATCTTCC
Organism: Jacana jacana; assembly: GCA_013400555.1. NCBI lineage: Eukaryota > Metazoa > Chordata > Aves > Charadriiformes > Jacanidae > Jacana > Jacana jacana. Next base: position 6,526 of record VZTM01027843.1, on the reverse strand, counting down.
CCTCTCCTCCTCCTCCTCCTCCTCCTCCTCCTCCTCTTCCCTCCGGCACGACCGCAGCACCACGGCGTCGCTAATAACAGGCTGCCTGTATCTTGGGGCCTACGGGCCCTCCTGTGGAGCTGGAGTTACCGAGTGATTTCTGCAGCTTGGCTTTGACTAAAAACCTACAGAGAAAACGAAGGGGGAAGGGAGGAAGGGAGGGAGGGCTGTGGTAGGAGCTCGGGGGGTTGGCTTTTCCATGTCATAAAGCGGCGTTCTTGTTCCTTTGCACAGTATAGCTCTCATATGGCCCAGCGAGTGGGAGAGGATTCAAAAGCTCTTTGTGGTGGATCACGTCATCAAAATCACCCGAAGGCAGGCGGCCGGGGCCGAGCCCGAGGGCACGCTTTACGTCTCTGAGCCCCGTGAGTGTCTCCTCGGCCGCTGTCTCTCCTCCGTGCTTTTGCTAATGGGTGTCGATTCCCTGAGAACTGGGAGGTTTTGGGGGGGGGTGGGATAAAAGATCAGCTTGAAGGGAACCCCCACCTTGCAGTTGGCCGGGGTTGCGTTAGCGATGGGAGGCTTTGGGCAGGTGTCTCCAAAGAGCTGAAACAATTAAATGCATTTTTCCCTTTTTTGGGGGTTTTTTTTTTTCCTTCCCAGAACTCTGTCCTGAGTGCAGAGAAGGGCTGTTGTGCCAGCAGCAGCGGGATTTGCGTGAGTACACCCAGGCGACCATCTACATCCACAAAGTGGTGGATAACAAAAAGGTACGGGCTCGCTCTCTCCCTCCAGGCAGCCTTGCTCGTCCTGGCTCCTTTTCCTTTAACAGGGACTACACTGAGTCCCCAAATTACCATCCAAACACAGTGGCCAGACAGCTCTTGCAGCCTGCCCTGTCCCCGCAGGGTTGGGACCCGCCGGTGGGGACGCTGGGTGATGGCAGTGGTGGGCAGGGCCACTCTTTGTGGGCAGAAATCGCCCAGCTCTGGACTCAGGGGTGTGAAACTCTCACTTTGGCAAAAACAGCATTTGGGAAAAACTCTGGCTGCAGCTACTCTGAAAAAAATCGAGTGTCCTCGAGGCTTCCTTTTGCCAAACCGGCTCCTTTGGGTTATCAGGTGTCTTCCCAGCTTGGATTGTTTTTGGCAACGGCGTAACCATTTCTGTCTTCAGAATGGTGTTATCAGGCTCTACCTGTTCTCCTCCCCCTCCGGTATTTGTCATTTCCCTCCTTTGGTTGCTCAAGTGACATTTAATCCGAGATGGAAATAAGCTCTCCAGCCTCCGTGCTGATGAAATACCAGTGAGCTCCGAGATGGTTTTCGAGGTTGTCGTGCTTTCAGCCAAAATTGCCAAAATCAGACTGACAGATGGTCCTCCCTGCCCCCCAAAAAGAAAGGAGAGGAAGAGGATGAGGAGATTTACGAGTTTAGAATGAACTGAACTAAGGAAGTATTAGTACTGAAATTAAAGTCAGAAGAAAATAGTGAAATAGATACGGTCTATGGAGCTCCCAGGATGAGGATCACGTCCCCAGCAGCACGGGGAAAAGTCCCAGCCTGGACTGGGTGACTGACAGGAGCTGGATTCCAGCTCTGGAGTCAGGAAGGCACGGATCGGGATCAGAGGCAGAGGAACAGACAGGGTCCTCCTGGGACGTCGGCCGTGGAAGGAAGAGAGTTGGCCCTTGGATCCCTCAGCTTTTCTCCTGAGCCTGATGGGGATGGGATGGGATGGGATCCCCTGGGAGTCAGTTTGGGGTCCCCTGTCCTGTCCCCTCCTCCCCACAGGGGTGACCCCTGGAGGCTTTTCCGCTTCCCACCCTCCAAGGGGGCAAATCCCGCCATTCCCTGCCCTTGGTTGTTCCAGCAAGAAGGATCAGCCAGGGCCTCTCTGCCCCATCCCTTGGTGGGATCAGCTCTGATCGCCCCGAGAGGGAGCAGTTTCTGAACAACCTGCTGGTAATTTCAGGGTTCAGTCAGTTAGAAGAGGCCTGGCTAAAAATGTAAAATTACAGAACGGAAAATTGGTTCTGTTTTACCCCAAACCAGGACAAAGGTCCCCCCTGGAGCTGTTGATTGTGTCTCTGCTTTACCGGTGTCGTACGGGCTCGGTGTCAGGTCTGGAGTTGGCTTTACGGGTACCCGAGAGCTGGTTCAAGTGTTTTCCTCCTGGGGGCTCGTTTGATGCTTTCAGGAGGAACCCAGGGCTAGTGGGCAAGCTTGGATAAAGCTGCTCCCTGCACCTTTGCAGCGTGGGGTGGGGTTTGGGGGTTTATTTTGGCCTTCCAATTGATTTCCACCTCCTGCCAGTGTGTGTGGGGGAGCTGGAACCCGGAGAACCGTGGGGTGCTGGAGGCTGGAGGGGTTTGTGAGACGTCGAGCACCGTCCTGAGCCATCGGCCGCGGGCTTTCGGCCTGTCTGGAGGCTGAATCTTGGCTCTGGGTGCAGAGGAGGCTCCTTGTTTCTTCTCTGGGGCTGGACCAGGACCGTGCTCACATGTGGGGCTGGCAAAAAAACCAGGCAGTTCTTCTTTGCCAAGGAGCTGGAGACGGAGAGACCCCTCGGCAGCCCCAGCGCCACGGGAAGGAGCGGTAACACCCGCAGCGCTGCCGGCACAGACCAGGGGGGAGATGGTGGCACTGGGAAGCCACTGCTTCCTTCCCTGCCTGTTTGGACTGTGGGGAGCGATTCCCATCCCCTCCACCCCTTGCTTCTTCCCCTCCTCTGCCACCTCCCGTGGCTGCCAGGGGCAATTGGGAAACTCAGCCTAGGGCGGCATCGCCGGAACGCGGAGGGCTTGGGGGGTGTGTGTGTGTGTCACTGTCAGTGCTGGGCATTTGGGGGGGCTGCCATTTTATCCTTAGCTGCAAATACAGTGGAGGGAGAAGGGGGTTCTTGGGCAGCCAGGATGGAGAGCACACCCCAGCTTGCCCAGTTCCAGCCAGAGCCTGGCTGGGAATTCACACCCGGCAGCTCCGTGTCTCCTGCCGGGGATTCACGCAGACCTGGACATTCCTTTATATTTACATGTTTGTGTCAATTAGTTAAGATTTCCATTTGCAGCTTCCAGACCGGTAAGGAAGGGTGCTGAGTGCTTCTGGTGGGCTCCTGCAGGGATGGAGAAGCCTCTTGATTTATGGATAATACTCCCTTTTTCCGTGGTGGGGTTCTCGTAACGCACTTAGACGACCCGGAGTGGCAGCCAGCTGATGGGAAAGAAATCAGTGCAGGCCCCTCCTCTGGAGGCTTTGCCTTTGCCTTAGAGAGCAGGGAAGGTCCAGAGCCACAGGGAGCACCTGCAATGCCATGGAATGGCTCCTTCTCCCAAGCCCTGTCCCCCCCCCTGGGGTCCCACTCAGCCGGAGAGGGATGGAGGAGCCACCACAGAGCACGTGGGGCAGATCCCTAGGGTTATTCCAGCTCTGCCCAGGTTCCTTGGATGGAGGTGACATCCCTCCAGGAGGGGGGACGCTGGGACCTCCCGGGTGGCCGCCGTGGGTTTAGTTACAGAGAATGATTTTTATGACTTCAGGTAATGAAGGATGCTGCTCCAGAGCTGAACGTGAGCAGCTCAGAAGCTGAAGAGGAAAGGGAGGAAAACAAGCCAGAGGGGGAGCAAGACCCAGATTTTAACCAGGTAGAGATCAAAAATGCCACCAGGTTCCTCGGGTTTGGCAGCGTCCTCGAGGCAGGGTGACAGGAGAGGCCCCTGTTTGTTGCCTTAAGGAGGAACCCGGGGCTGGTGGGCAAGCTCAGATAAAGCTGCTCCCTGCACCTCTGCAGCGTGGGGTGGGGCTTGGGGTTTATTTTGGCCTTTCAATTGATTTCAACTGATTTCATAGACTCCTGCCAGTCTATGGGGGGAGCCAGAACCCAGAGAACCGTGGGGCACTGCAGGGCACCCCTCCTTCCCCGCTTCACCCCCGGCAGCGTCTTACACTGTCACCTTTACTGGTTGCGCCGCCCCCGTCACGCTGGGTTTGGAGAGGGGGGGTTGCTGATGGTGGCTGGCACGTTGTGACCCACAGCCTGCCCCCACACTGGCCTTTTGAGGCAGGAACCCAGGTTTAAAGGACAAGTGTCTCGTGTCCTCCGGGTGCTTTTGCATGAGGCCCTTTGCTTTCCAAGGGGCTTCTCGGCGCTTCCTGCCTTTCCCTCACACCTCCAACTCGCCCAAAACGCAGCCCAGGGTAAGAGGAGAGTGTGTTTTTTTTCCCTCAAATCCCAAACTTAGGGTCCCCCATCTATTCCCAGGCCAACGGTGGTGCCAAGCGCCAGAAGGTCTCCCACCAGAACTACGTCACTTACCAAAAACAAGGCATCCGGCGGAGCACCCGGCACCGCAAAGTCCGAGGGGAGAAAGCCCTCCTTGTTTCTGCCAACCAGACTCTGAAAGAGCTGAAAATCCAGGTGAGGTGGGTTTTCCTCCCGGGTGTGAGTCAGAGAATCAGTCACTGAGGTTGGAAGAGACCCTTGGGGTCATGGAGTCCAACCATCAGCCCCGCTCTACAAAGCTCTCCCATACACCAGAGCCCCCAACACCACAGCTCAACCACTCTGAAACACAGTCAGGGATGGGCACTCCACCCCCTCCCTGGGCAGCCCAGTCCAGGCTCTGACCACTCTTGCTGGGAAGAATTCTCTCCTCATGGCCAGCCTAACCCTACCCTGCTGCAGCTTGAAGCCATTCCCTCTCCTTCTATCCCTGATTCCCTGTGAGAAGAGACCAGCACCAACCTCTCTGCAATGTCCTTTCCAGCAGTTGTAGAGAGGGATGAGGTCTCCCCTCAGCCTCCTCTTCCTCCAACTCAACAGTCCCAACTCCTTCCATGGCTCCTCATGAGATTCATTCTCCAGGCCCTTCCCCAGCTCCGTGTCCCTCCTCTGCACTCGCTCCAGCCCCTCCAGATCTCTCTTGGGTTGAGGTGCCCAGAACTGGACACCAGACTCAAGGGGTGGCCTCCCCAGCGCTGAGCACAGGGGGACAATCCCCTCCCTACTGCTGCTGGTCACACCATTTCTGATACAAGCCAGGATGCCCTTGGCCTTCTTGGCCACCTGGGCACTCTGCTGGCTCCTGTTCAGCCCCTCGTCACCCAGCACCCCCAGGTCCTTTCCTGCCAGGCAGCTCCAGCCACACTGCCCCAAGCCTGTAGCGCTGACGAGTCACCCCAAGTAGTAAAACCACCAAAACGGGGGGAGCACATGGGTTGGGAGAGGGGGGTTGAAGGGGAAACCCCTGGTGGTGGGGAAGGGCTGGGGAGGGGGGTGTGGGGTGGTTTTGTGTGGCTTTTTGTTGGTTGTTTTGGTGGTTTGTTTCATCCCCTCAGCACCCAACCAGCCTGTCTCCTTGTGTTGGCACAGATCATGCATGCATTTTCAGTTGCTCCCTTCGACCAGAACTTGTCCATCGAGGGGAAGCTCCTGAGCGACGACACGGCCACGCTGGGCAGCCTGGGGGTCATCCCCGAGTCCGTCATTCTGTTGAAGGTGAGGGTTCCTCAAAATCCAGTAAAATGGGGGGAATTAGACTCAAATTGGGGGTCAGCAGAGGGGAAACACAGGAGAGCCACCGTGTGCCCACCCTTACCTGCTGTAACGGGGCTCTGTCTCCGAGAAGCCCCAATCCCCTTTGATTTTTGATTAAAAAAGCCTTTTTAGCCACCCAGTGGGTGCCCTCCAGCCCCAAACACGGGGGAAGGAAGGTCCCAGACATGCTCCCCGCTCACACACACCCCCCCAGGAACCCCTTTTTTGGCTGTTTCCCCGTTAATCTCTCACTCCTCTTGATTTTTATCTGCTTTTCGGTCCAGGCTGACGAACCCATCGCAGATTACGCAGCGATGGACGACGTTATGCAAGGTGAGGGGCTGGGGAGGGGGGGCCAAAAAACAGGGGGCTGGGGAAGGGTCCTCGGTTCCTCACCCACCACCGGGGTTCTGGGAGAGGCTGCGGTGGCGGCGGCCGAGGATGGGGCTGGGGTTGGGTCGTAAAGGTGGAAAATAGAGGGAAAAAAAAGGCTTCGGGGGCTTTTAATGCCGTGCTGATATTTTTCTTTCCCTCCCCAGTTTGTATGCCTGAGGAAGGATTTAAAGGTGCGTTTGGGGGGGTGTCCTCCCCTGTCAGTAGTAGTAGTAGTATCCCTGCTCCCTGACTTCCTTCCTTCACCTTCCTCACCCTCGGGTGCTTGTTATGTTATGCCATGCCGTGTTGCCATGCCATGTTATGTTATGCCATGTCATGCCATGTCATGCCATGTTATGCCATGTTATGCCATGTCATGCCATGTCATGCCATGTTATGCCATGTCATGCCATGTCATGCCATGTTATGCCATGTTATGCCATGTCATGCCATGTTATGCCATGTCATGCCATGTTATGCCATGCCATGTTATGTCATGCCGTGTTATGCCATGTTGTGCCATGCATAGGATGGCATACCATGTGATTTTATGTCATGTCATGTCATTTGATTTTATGTTGTCATGCTATGCCATGTTGTCATTTGATTTTGTTATGTCATGCCATGTGATGTCATG
>VZTM01027842.1:444290-456661 GCA_013400555.1 Jacana jacana | reverse complement strand
CCGGATTCGGGCTGTGATGGGGAGAGTGGGAGCAGCACAGATGGTGCTTCGCAGGCGGCGGGAGCTCGCAGCGTCGCGGCACCCCAAATCCAGCCTGACACATGCCACAGACCCAGGCTGCCAGCACCGGCTGCAGGACCCCTCCCCTGCCTGAAAAGCAGAGCCCCCACTGCCATCAGCACAGTGCTCAGCTCAGGGGCAGGGGGAGCACAGTGCCTCCCCTGGCATCCCGCCCCCCTGGCATCCTGTCCCCCCAACAAGGCAGGCAGGATGCCATGGGAAGGTGGGCTCAGGGGTGCCTTGGCCAGGGGATGGGACACCCCAGGCTACCGTGGGCAATGCAAAAAGCGCAGGGGGCAATGTGCAGGCAGCAGGATGCAGTGGGCATGTCCAGTGTGTAACGTGTAAGCAGCAGTGCAGAGGGCAGGGTGCCGGCAGCAGAATGCAGTGTGCAGTAACCTGTAGTGTGCAGGCAGGCGTGTGCAGTGGGCTGTGCGCTGGCAGCAGCGGGCAGGTGGCTCCGTGCAGTGCGGAGCTGCAGCGTGCAGCATGCACAGCACAGCGTGCAGTGCAGTGCACAGTGCAGCGGCACCCTCAGAGTGGCAGCAGAGGCACGGCATGCAGCCTCGGCTGGACCCTGCACGTGCTGACAGACCCTGCAGCCTGGTGGGACATCAGGCCATGGGCATGTCCAGTGTTACAGCTGGTGGCGCACTGGGTGCTGGTAGGACCTCTCAGCACCTGACTGAGCATTGGTCCCTGCAGGGAGTGGGGGCAGCTGCCAAGGCAGCAAATGCCAGCCCTGGGGCAAACGCCTGTGCTGGGACTGGAGTTGAGTGCTACCACAGGCTGGCATGGCCACTTCAGGGCCTGACTTACCTTGACGCCTTCAGAGCCAGCGTGCAGGGCATGTGCCCCACTGCCCGCACTTTGCCCACTCCCTGAGCTGCGGGCAGAGGCCACACTGCCCGTGCTGCCCAGACTGCTGCGGTCACCACCTGTGCAGGGAGAGGAGATGCTGTCAGGGCACTGAACCCCATGGCAGGGCAGGGGGACAGAGCCATGCTCCACCAGAGCCACTGGCACATTCTGGTGTGTGCCCCACCAGGGACAGGGAGGGTCCCAGCAGCACACACCCACTGTACCTGCGAAGGGTTTCCGCAGCACCCATATCTCCTCTGCGGGAGCCGGCGTGGTTGGTCCACCCTGCGACGGCGAGAGGTGGGATGGGCTCATGTCAGCCCCGCGGGACCCTTGGTGGCAGAGCAGAGAGAGCAGCCATCAGCCACGCGTGGCTCTGCCTGCTCAGGCTCGCATTGGGGTGGCACGGGATGAAAAGACACACGTTCCTGGTGCCCATCACTGCTGTACGCAGGGAGACCTCCTGGCTGCACCTGTGTCCAGGGACACCAGCACTGTTCCAGGAATCCCCTCCAAGCAGCTGGTGACAGTGACCAGCTCCAGAGCTCCTCCTCCCTGCCACCAGTCAGGGACAGATGCATGGCGGGATGTCCCAGTGCCCGGGCAGCCTGGGCAAGGGATGGAGCCCGTGTCATCCCTGTGCAGAGGAGGATGGAGACATGACATGGTGTAGGGTAGCAAAGGGAGCTGAGCAAACTTGGGCGGTGGAGACCAGCGTCTCCACTCTATTGTCTCCATGCCCTCTACTCCATTGTTCCCAGGACAAGATGGCACTGGTCTGCCTGCACCCATCTGTGGAAGGACACAGGAGCAGCATGGGGCCAGGTTGAACGCCCCACACTTCCCAGGGTACCCCATGGCAGCCACCAACACATGGGTGACAGCAGTGGGTGAGGGGACTCAGCAGGGCATAGCTGGAGGGTCACCACTGAAACACTGCTCCTCCACCAGCTCACCCCACCAGCTGCCCCCGCCAGGTCCTGCTCACACCGGGACCAGCCATGGGATACCCAGCACTGAATGGGACCCACAGTGAGGGGCTGAGTTCCTCTGGCCCCCAAGGTTTAAAACAGCCCAGGGTGTAAAACAGCATCAGAGGGAGATGGACAATGGCCTCATGAGGCCCCACATTTGGAGCTGCTACATCCCCACCACCAGCCATCGAGGACCCCAGCACAGCCCAGTCCCACTGTCAGCCACCAGGTATGGGGCATTGCCAACCCTGCCGCTGTCCAGGCCACTTTCATTCATTAAGCTGCTCGCCTCATTAGCAGCCAGGCCCCAGCCAGGGGGCAGCTGGTACAAGGTGATAAATTCATCGAAGGAGCACAAGAAGGAAGAACTTGCCACGCCGCAGTGGGGCTGAGACGTCCCCGTGCCAGACATGCCGTGGTCACACCAAGAGGAGCCTGTGCTGCCTGGGGAGGAGCAAGGCTCTGTGCAACCCAACACGGGGAGAAAGCCCTGGGAAAAGTTTTGTTCCCTTGTCCGCAACACTTGCAAACGGGCAAAGTCAAGCTGCAAGTGTGGCTGGTCCGGTGCTCTCCCAACACAACCGCCCAATGCCACTGCCACCAGGGCACATGTGAAGACCCCCAGACACCAGACAGCTGGACGTAGTGCCTGCAAGCACGGCCTAGGCTACAACCCTGCAACCTCCCCCCCAAATATCTGCTCTCCAGGCACTCCCGATACATGGACCTACAGCATCCATCACTTGGCCATGCCACAGGGACGGTCCCTATGGTGCAGCTGGGCACTGCCCACACCGAGTCAGCCCTGAGAGCATCCCTCAAGAAAGCATGCCTAGTATCACAGTCCCTTCCCACTCTGAGCACAGACCTGACCCAGTTAGAGCAGCTAGCTGGGTGTTGAAACCCCTGTGGGGAGGTCTGCAGCAGGCAGAGGGTCCCCACATCCAAATTAACCTCCCACAGCTCCTGGCCGGGCACCGTGCTGCCCAGCCCTCCTCCCAGCACAGAGCCTGGAGAGTGTTTTGGGGGGTCCTGGCGTGGCAGGATAGGGTGGGCAGGAGAGGAGGGGCCATGGGCAGAGCATAGCTGGGAGCATGGCGCTGCCCCACAGCCGGGGACACCGGGTGGTGAGGGTGGGATGTTCCAGCAGCAGAGCCATGGGGCCAGACAGTTGGAGGGGGTCGTGCAGGATAGGGGGGTGACGGCATGCATGGTGTGCACGCACCTGCACGCACCCGCACGCATGCACACACCCCACGCACATGCATGCCCACGCCTGCATGCACACACACGCACCCATGTGCACGCACTTGCACACGCCTGCACGCACCCGCGTGCAAACACTCCACGGCAAGGGCTGGGGGGGTGGGAGGGGGAGGAAGAGAGGCCAAGCAGAAAGAAAAAACTCGATACACACTTTAAAAGGCAAAAGAAAGAAATCCATCGAGAGCACGAAGCGAGCGGTGAACTACCTTGTCCGTAACGCAGCTCGTCGACACTGCTAGGGGAGAGCCTGTGATAGCCAAAGGAACTGAAAAGAGTCTGATGGGAATGTGGTGGTGGAGGTGGAGGTGGAGGCAGGGAATGGAACGGATGGGACGAGGCGTCACCGTTTAGCACAGCAGCCCCGTAAGCCGGGAGCGGGATCTTTTGGTAGTGTTGGGGGATTGTTACAGTCTCCCATGAACCTGATAATAAAACATAACAAGAGACAAAATGAAAAGAATCAAAATAATAGAGACACACTCAGTGCCACCAAAAAAACAAAACAAAACAAAACAAAAACCAACAAAACCAGAAAAAATACAAACAAATTAAAAAAAAAAAAAAAAAAAAAAAAAAAAAAAAAAAAAAAAAAAAAAAAAAAAAAAAAAAAAAAAAAAAAAAAAAAAAAAAAACCAAAAAAACCAAAAAAAAAACAAACAAAATAAAAAAAAAAAAAAGAAAAGGAAAAATAAAGGGAAGAAAAAGAAAAAAAAAAAGCAAAATAAAGCAACTAAAGGAACGAGGACAAGCAAAAAGTGAGACCCAACCGATGCGGAGCCGAGCCAAGGAGCAGCAGCAGGAGCTCAGCACAGGGGCAGGGTATGGCCCAAAGGCACATCCTGCAGCGCTGCCATGGCTCCCCGGCGGGGTACAGACAACAGGACGGCCCCATGCTTGAGGCAGGAACATCACAGTGGGGCTCCTGGCATTGTGGCACTCCCGCAGCTGGGCTGCCGGGGGTCCTGCTCCCTGTGCAGACATCCCAGGAGGAGGCAGGCTGCAGGTATGGCTGGGCTGGGGGCTGCAATGCCAGCACCCCTGTGCCAGGCCGGCCAAGCCCCAGTATAGCTGCTGACCCACTGCATGGGGCCCAGGGCTGTAGCCGACAGGATGGCAATGAAACCCCACACCCTGGCAAACACCACCACAGCCAGCTGCATCCCAGGAGCCACGGAACTCATCCCTGTGGTACCGGCACGTGACCCACACCCAGAGGGTGGCTCTGCCCCTGCCCGTCCAGCACATGGCACTTCCACAGCAGTGATCAGTAGCCAACAGGCACTTATCCCGCTGCTCCCTTGGGAACTCATTCAAACTGCCATTCCCAGCCTGTGGCCCAGAGATGTGGCCATCCTTGAGATCGCACAGAGCTGGGCAACATGCAACTGGTTGGGGGGGAACGGGCTGGTCAATGCAGGGCCTTTCAATGGTGTCCACAGAGGCACCGGTCCCATCACCCTGCTCCTGGCAGCAAGCATGGTCACAGGCCATCCTGGGGGACTGCACACACCACTGGGAGTCTATAGGGACAGGAATGGGGACAGGGACAGGCCACTGCAAGGCAGGGGAGCAGGGTCTGATCCTTGAGACAGTCTCTGGCCAAGGAGAGGGTCCCTGTAGGGCAGTGCCAGGTCCCTGGCACTGGTGTGCAGTCCCCATGCTCAGACCTCGAGCACCAGTCCCCTGCTCCCACCACTGCGCCATCACCCCCAAACCACAGTGACGGTTGCAGATCTCCCCATGCATCAACCTCCCAGCACCACAAATACCTCCTCCAGACCAACACCAGCCTGGCACTGGGACTGCCCTGTGAGCAAACCAGGGCAGCCAGCACCAACCCTCATGTGTACCAGATGGGCACCAAGCCCACAATGGAGACACTGACTCCACACACTTAATGGGGGCACCAGCCCCACATGCATGATGGGGACACCGTCCCCATACACATCACAGAGCACTGTCCCCACGTGCATGATGGGGACACCAACCCAGTGCACTCGATGGGGACACTGACCCCACATACACAATGGGGACACCAACCCGGCGCACTCAATGGGGACACTGACCCTGTATACTTGATGGGGGCAATGACCCTGTACACTCGATGGGGACACTGACCCTACATGGGATCACACACTCAGCAGCACCATCCCCATGCACACAATGGGGAGACATCAACCCCATGCATGACAGGGTCGTTGTCCCAGCTTGGTTTTACCAGCTGCAACCCTGGCACCCCAGGAACCACACTGGCTCCCTGGGGCAGCAAGTTTGGGAGCAGTCGCATGGGGGGAGACGGAGAGGGGGGATTATTTGCCTGTTCGTTTGCTTATGGCCTCGACGAGGCTGGAGGGGAAGTAGCCCACGCGGTCGTTGCCGGTCCGGTTGTCGTGAATGCAGCCCTTCCAGCGCCCATCCGCATGCTGCTCCAGCACCTGTGGGCAGGAGCCAGGTCAGGGGCCAGTGCTGCCATCAGGGGTCCCCCTGGACCCCTCCCCAGCCACACTCACGGTGATGACATCCCCAGCTTTCACATTGAGGCTGGTCAGGTCATAGTTGTTGCAATAGTCCTTGACGGCCCGGACCTGCAGAGCAGCGGAGGCATCTGCGGGGACAGAGCAGAAGCATTGCCGGCCGCCCAGCCCCACCACCGGGGCTGTCACCCCCAACCAGCATCCCCCCCAGTGCCAGTGCAGCCACCCCATGTACCCCTGGCCCCCCTACCCCGCAGCATCTGCTTGATCTCCTTGCTGGCCTGGCTGGTGGTGAACTGGTTGACAATGTCCAGAGCCGTCTGGTTGTAGGTATTCCTGACGTGGGCGTTGATCCCGCTCTGCAATGGCACGGAGAGGGCTTGGGAGGAAGCTGTCCTCCTACCTCACCACCCCCAGGATCCCCTGGGCTACCCCAAGACCAGCAGCTGGAGGGCACCGCTTACTGCTTTGGTATTTTCCCCCGCCCAGGACCCTCACCCTCATTCCCCAGGAGGTGCACACATGCTGCTCTGCACCTCTGGCCGTGGGATCTCTCCCTTTCCACAGCACATGCCTGGGCAGGAGGTGTCTGGAGGTGTCAGGGGAGTGCCTTACATCCAGCAGCAGCCGCACCACATCCGTCTTGCCGCAGAGCGCCGCCTCGTGCAGCGCCGTGCCCGCCTTGGTTTGCCGGTTGATGTCGATGCCAGCCTGCAGCAGGAGCCTGCGGGCAGATGGCAGGGTCAGCGAGGCCGGGGGATGCACACGGCCACCTCCCTGCACTGCCCTCTCTGCCCAAAGCACCCACCGGATGATGTCGATGTGGCCGTTCTTGGCGGCGAGGTGCAGGGGGCTGGTGCCGTTGGGGTCGGTGGTGTCCCCTGGCTTGGGCTCCAGCAGCGCCGCGCACATGTTGCTGTTCAGGAGCAGTTGGACCACCTGGCTCAGCAAACACAGATGGAGCAGGGCTGCAAGGGCGGCTCAGCCCCTGCCTCCCCTCCCTGCTCTGCCCTCTTCCAGCAGCTGGAGATATCCTCCCCAGCAGTGGCACTGTGGGTGCCCACTGCCATCCCTCCCAGAGGCTCCCATCTCCCCCCCAGGACTGCTCCAGCACCCCAAGGACCTCACCATGTCCCCGTTCCCTCCCAGTCTCTGTCTCAGTGGTCCCGGCACTGTAAGGACTTACCCCGACCCGGCCAAACTCGCATGCCAGGTCCAGGGGGGTCTTCCCCGAATTGTCCATGATGCAGGGGTTGGACTGGTGCTGCAGCAGCATCTCTGACTGCAGAGGAGTGAGACCCCAGTTCAGTGAGGGCAGGGGTAGGGAGGCTGACATGGCCCCCCGCCACCACCATGCCCTGCTGCCATCCCCACTGTACCACGTCGTAGTGCCCATGCTGTGCCGCCAGGTGCAGGGGAATCTGGCCCTCGTCCGATGGGATGTTGACAGAGGAACCCGCTTTCAGCACCATTTTCATGGGCTCCTTCTTGCCTTGCCAAGCTGCGTAATGCAGGGGCCGCATGCCTACAGGTGGGCAGGACAGGCGTGCCATGACCCCTCCGTGAGCCTGTAGGAGGGTGGGGGGTACTGTGGCCAGGAGCCCAGGACTCACCTTTGTTGTCCTTGATATCCACCGCAGCCTGCGCCTCCAGCAGCAGTGAGATGAGCTCCGTGTTGCCATTGAGCGCTGCATGGTGCAGAGCTGAGAACCTGGGGATCGGCCGTGGTGTCAGGGGTCTCATGTCCCTCTCCACTCTGCAGCCCCACCATCCCCTGCCCAGTACCATGCCCTCGAGCCTGCGCTCACAGTAGCACCCCACAGTGCCTGCTCTGTTTCTGACAACCCACCATGTGCATGTGTCGCCCAGATGCCAGGATATCCTTCCATGGGCACCATGGAGAAAGAGTTGCTGCAGGGACCAGACGTGGCTGAGCCATTATCTGGCCATGTCCTGGTGCGCAAGAAGGGCCAGAGGGCAGGATGTGCCAGGGCAGATGTGGGTTTTCTCTCCATCCCATCACTTTATTTAGCTTTTCCTGGGGTGCTGCAGCCACAGGACAGACACACATCCCCCCCCCAGCCCATATGATGGGATGCCAAGCTGGCAGTGGGGGTTGGCAGGTCTGATCTGGGAACATTGGAGCAAGATCAGTGCAGACAAAATATTCCCTGGGGATGCTGAGACCCCATGGGGTTGGAGGTTGATGGGCAGGGCAGGCACAGCAGGGGGGTCCCACTGAGGGTGGGGGGTGCCAGGGAGTCAGCCTCCCTGCTGACCCACTTCCCTCAGCCTGGCCCCAGCAGCACAACCGTGGGCACTGGTGCGGGGGGGCCCAGGCTGCTAGATGGCAGTTGTGCCCCCCTGTGGTGCCGGGCATTGCCATGGGGTGGGGAAAGCCCTCGGCACTGTACCCCGCTCTGCTTTTGTGTCCGACCAAACCAGGAGGCTCGTCGCTGGGAAGGAGGCCAGGAGCTGACCTACTTGCTGCTCCCGGTGGCGACACCCTCCGCACGGCTGCGCTTGCGCCCATCACCCCGCTGCTCCGGGCCCCGGTCACACTCAGCATCCCCCTCCCATCCCTGCAGCCACCCCGGTGTCACCAGAGCATGGGAATGGACTGCAGACCCCAGCAGGACCTGCTGGCTCCCAGGGCTCCCTGGTGCCTGAGAGGTGGGCAGTGGGATGATGATCCCGTTTCCCCCCATCGCTGGGACCCCCATTTGAGGAGGGGTGGACGCATCCTCACTGGGGAGCGTGCTTTGGCCACCATGTTCCCTGTGGAACTGCCGCCTGCGATCCCCCAGCAGGGAGTGGCGATGTGAGCAGACAGCTTGCGCAGGAGGCCGATCCCCAACGTCTGCCTGGGAAATGTCAACATTTTCCGCTCCAGCGCCCCACTCAAATCCACTCAAGATGGTGCAAATCGCAGCCCTCCCTTGGGCTGCCTTGGGGGCTTCCCCCAGCACATCCCAGCCAGCCACAAAGGCCACACACCGCACAGGACACTGTCCCCCAGGCGAGCATGGGAACACCAGCATGGTGTCTGCCCATTGGCACCCACCAGCCCAGGAATCAGCAAGAGCAGCAGAGAGGGGAAACTGAGGCATGGCACTGATGCCAGCTGAGCTGGCATAGCACGCTGGCAGCAGAGCAGACACATGTACTGTAGCCTAGGTCTGCCCTGTGCATTCCTGGGGGATGATCCTTTCCAGGAGCAGTGCTGGCGGCTGCTCCTCTGCTGCAGGGCTGCTCCTGCACCTGACAAGCTGGCCAGTAGCCACAGGCTGGGCATGAGCTTGAGCCCTGTCTGCAGCTCTCAACTCTTGTCCCAGCCTTGCCATGAAGCACAGCCCTCTGGTGACCTGCTGGCTCCAGCAGCCGCTGCCTGAGGTGCTCCATGGGGTGATGCAGCCCCTTGCCCTGCCCACATTGCACCCTCTAGCCCCTGCCCTGTGCAGGTGGTGCCACACTCCCCACTCCACTGCTGGCCAGCATGCCCACATGCTCCCACCGCCATGCACACACGCTCATGCGTACAGACACGCTTGCATGTACACACATGCTCAGCTGCACATCCCCATGTCTGCATGCACCCGTGCACACACACACGTGCACACGTGATGCGCTGGCAGGTACCAGGTGGCCTGCTGCCACCACCCCAGTACCGGGTCCCTGCTCGGGGGGCAAGGATGAGGAGGGACCCAGGCATGCCCTCCCATTCCTGACCCCATCTGGCCCCTCTGCTCACGTGTCATTTCCGTGGCTGCAGCAGAGCCATCCCCAGGGACCAACCGGCACCGCCCAGACCCATGTGCTGCTGCCTCATTCACTGTGGGGGGGAACAGGGCAGGGGGAGCTGAGGAACACAGAGGCTGGCTGCTGCCCATCCCTGCAAGCATCACTCCCTGCTCCCACTGCAGCCACCATCCTCTTCCCTGGGGCTCTGGCTGCCTTCCTGTGCCGGCGGCCTCATTAGGGTGATTAGTGGGTGAGCCCGCAGCCCTCTTCTCTGCTCCTCCCCGCCTGTTGGATGCCGGCTGCGAAGCGGCATTCCAGCGGCACAGCCCAGCAGGGTCATGGCTTGGCCGCCTGGTGCCTTGCAGGGCTACTCCCTGCAGAGCCCCAAGCTTATGGCAAGAGCTTGGAAGAGGCTGTTGAGACACAGGGCATAGCTCTTCAACCCTCATCTCCCACTTCTGATGCCCACAGTTGCAAGCCCACGGACCCTTGGGTGTGGGCAGGGCTCAGCCATGTTGGCTGATGGAGGCAGGAGCCCTTGCTCATCCAGACCCTGGCAGCACAACTGCATCGCTCCATGCCCAGCATGCCCACATACATGCACAAGACTTGTGCTCGCTGCACCCTGTGCTGCATAGATCCCCGGGGACACCCCTCCTTTGCTCCCCACAGCACGTGCATGCCTGTTCGTGGCACCCCATGGCATGCACACCCTTGTCACACACCCCACTGCATGCACACCAGGGCACAGGACACTCACCCATCGGTGTCTTGGAAGTTGACGTTGACTCTTTTTGCTGATCCAAGAAGCTCTGGGAGAGAGGGAAGGGGACAGCATGTTAGAATGGCACAGGAGGTGGCTGGGACAGGGACCTGGGGAATGCTGGAGAGGTGATGCAGCCGCAGCTCCAGGTTTCCCTCCCCACCGAGGCTTCAGCTCCCTGCAGCCCAGCCCAGGGTGCAGCATGGCACCATACAGGGCTGCCTGAACCTGTCGCCTCTGGGGCAAGGAGGACGTGGGATGGAGGGGTCCCTGCTGATGGTGGCAGAGCCCAACGGCCTCTCCTGGCAGAAGAGTCTCTGTCCACCCGGGTTGGGGTGGGTTTGCCTGAGGTTCCCTCCCCATCTCCTTTGCTTCACTGGGGTTCTGGCATGGCCTCATGGAGCCCAGCATCACACTGAGCTCCTGGCCCTGGCTGCTTCGGCAGAGTGCTCCCCTGCTCCCCTGGACCCCAGCATGTCCCTTGTGCCTGCAGCTCCCCCACCCTGCACTGCCCCACTCCCACCCCACACCTGTCTGCGTGGGAAAATCAACCGCCTTGGAGCAATCCAATTAGCACCACAAAGAACGATGAAGCCAGATTTACATAAGATTTAACCGAAAAATGCCACTCAGGCTTTCCAGTGAGACAGCTCTTTCCTTGCAGTCCCCAGTGGGGAGCCGGAGCAGGAGGATGAGGATGAGGTGGGTGGAAGAGCCTCAGGCTGGGTACCCACACAGCAGCCCCTGTGCCCACCACAGCGAGATGGCGCTGCCACGGCCCCGAGCCTATAGAAAATAATTCAGTAAAGTTTGCCCAGCCCAGCAGGGAGGAGGGACAGCCATCCTCACCCCGAGCAGGCTGGCAGGAAGCATGTCAAGGACAAGCACGCTAGGGACAAGCCAACTGGAAGGGGTGACTTCAGGCAGGGAAGGGAGACGTGGGGTCAGAGGGATGCTCCCCATGTGCCATGGCTTCGTTCACTCCCCCAGCCTTTGTCAGCCCCCCAGAGCAATATTCAATTATTCAGCACGAAGGGCTGTGTCAGCAAATGAGGCACAGTGGGCACTGGCAGCAGGAAAGGGGGCTGTGCCCAGTCCCAGGAGCCTGGGGAGCCATGCTGGGCTGAGCCACCCCAGCCTGGGTCACACCTGGCCGATGGTCCCAGGAGCAGCTGGAGTGGTGGCAGAGGTTATTTCCTGCAAACACAGAGGCTCCCAGGCTGCCAGAGCTCCCTCCCATGCTCCATTGGCCACCCGACAGCCCAAGCCACAGGGTATTTGCTAACAACACAGTCCTGTGCCAATGGGCAAGAGCTCTGGAGGGCAGCTTCTGAATAGCCACCACGATGATCTCCTGTCCACCAGGTCCCCAGCCTCTCCTGGCACACGGGGCACAGAGAGTAACAGGGCACCTTGGGGTTCCCTGGGCGCAGAGAGGGATGGGGGCACCGCAGGGTCCCCACAGCCAGCCCCACTTGCCCTCCTTCCAGCAAACAAAAGGCCACCAGCCCGAGTCTCACATGCCAGGGCAGCCTCCCTTGCCCTGGCAGCGCGCACTGCTCATTTCACACATTAACAAACCACTCCAGCAACAAATCCCCATCAGGACCAGGATGGCCAGACCTGGGGAACAGCACCCATATCCCATCCCTGCTGCTGCATCCCCGTGTTCCCCCTGCACTCTCCTGGGAAGGACTGGACATTGCTGGCAGGCAGAGCCCCCCAGCGCTGGGACCAACTGCAGTGGACGGGGGCCGAGCAGGTCCTCCCCAGCCCCGAGCTGCCGCCAGGCTCCCCAACAAAGGTGCCATTCAGTGCTGGTGGAGAGGAGCCCAGGACCGCTTCCGCTGCTGCCCAGTGCCAAGAAGCAGCTCCCAGGAGAAGGGGGCTGAGCTGTCCCCCAGGGATGCAAATGGCCAGCAGACAAAAGAAGCTGGTGGGCGCAGGAGCGGCACCATGCCCGGCACTGGCTCCAACCTCCGGCCCTGAGACAGGCCCCACTCCGGCTAACCGGTCCTTGCAGATGGACGGACGGATGTCAGTGGATCTGCAGTGCCTGGCCTTTCCCACGGGTTGCTCCCAGCAAGGGGCTGGGACAGGACAACATCCGGGGATCGGCATTGCAGGGTGCAGTGGTGACACTGACGGCATCACTGCTGCACGACGCTGATCCCTGGGTACCCACCAGCAGCCCCCCACCCCGGCCAAACACATCAGCTGAGCACACCGTAG
>VZTM01027842.1:215274-405518 GCA_013400555.1 Jacana jacana | reverse complement strand
CGCCCGCCGGCCCCGCTGCCTTCCTGAGCCTCCCGGCGCCCTTCAGCGAGGAAGGTACCAGGCGCAGGGCGGGCGGTGCCGCCCCCACAGGGCCCCGGCCGGAGCCGAAGGGAAAGTGGGGCCTGGGGGTCACCGGGGTCCCGGCGCTGAGTGAGGGGGGGCCTGGCTGTGGCGGTTCTGTCAGTAGGGGGTCTCTGGGGCCTGGCCGGGGAGGAGATGGCCCCGCTGCGCCCCAGAACCCGCCTCATGGATGGAACGAAAACACCCTTGGGCACCCCCCACCGCCGGGTCCCATTTCTCCGGGCGCAAGGGCTCAGCGGGACGAGCGGGCCAGAAGTTTTGGGTGTAAACGGTGTCGCGTTTTTCTAAACCGCTGACTGAATTTTAAATCGTAGACGAAGATGACGTGCATAAGTGCGGTCGCTGCCAGTCGGAGTTCACCTCTCTGGAAGAATTTGTGCAGCACAAGTTACAGAAGGTCTGCCAGCGCGCTCCAGAAGCTCTGGCTGCTGCATCGGCAGGTCTCCTCAACCCAGAAGTACAAAAGGTGACAGCAGGCTTCTCCTCAAGCCGTGGCTCAAAATAATTAGGATGCAACGGTCTATTAGGTTGGAGGGGAGAGAACAGAATACAATGTTTTTAAAGGTAATAAAGCCTTTCTGCTGAAAACATGTTATCTGTTGCAGCAGGTTGTTCCTTCTGTCGAAGAGTCGATAACTGTTGCTCATATAGTTGTTGAAGCATCTTCAATAGCAGAGGAAATCAGCAACGCATCAGCTATAGTAGGTGAGCTCCAAGGCGCTGGCCTTTCCGCCCCCTGCTGGGTGAGGAATAGTTTACCCGTCTGGTGTCTGCTTCTGTTTGATTCCTGTCCTACTTGAGTATGTGACACCTCGGTGTTACTGTGGCTTGGGCCTGAGCATCACCTCAAAGGGGTAAGAGAGGTATCCTTAGGTCAGCTTTGCAATTCTCCCCGCATTAATACAAATTAGATTTAACACTCTACTCCAGAAATGTCCATTTTAATATTTATGCTGCAATAATGAGAACTTTGCAAAGAC
Source organism: Jacana jacana (assembly GCA_013400555.1). Taxonomy (NCBI): domain Eukaryota; kingdom Metazoa; phylum Chordata; class Aves; order Charadriiformes; family Jacanidae; genus Jacana; species Jacana jacana. The sequence continues at coordinate 404,457 of VZTM01027842.1, read as the reverse complement.
CCATGTTCCAGGTTTACAGTAACTTGTTCTCCTTCTCAGTGCATTAACTGCTGAAACAGTAAATTGCTCTAGTTGTGTAAAGCTCTTTTCCATAAAGAACATAACTGTCTTTGGATCCTTTTCCCAGGCAGTGGGCACATCAAAGAAGTCATTGTTGCAGGAGACCACGTTTTTGAAAACCTGAATGATCAGGTTGATGGGGAAATCACTGAAGAGCAAAGCAACCCTGATGATCAGGAGCAGGATATTTCCACAGAGCTGATAAAGGTTAAGCTGCTGGTTAACAAAGAAGGACGATACGTGTGTGAATTGTGTCAGAAGACGTTTAAAACAGTGGGTATCATTTTGCTCTGTTTGGACTAGTGGGTTATTTAGCCTAGCTCTTAACCAAGATACCTTAAGACTTCTCTACTGCATGTTGTACTTCAAAAAGGAAAGTTCTCATTTCAGAAGGAGCATTGTTTTCTTTACAGTTGAAATGTAAAATCTTTCACCATCTAGATCATCTTTTAAAGTAAAATTCTTTCCATAGGCAAGCATCCTCAAAGCTCACATGATCACTCACAGCAGCAGAAAGGACTATGAATGTAAACTCTGTGGAACGTCCTTCAGGACAAAAGGGTCTCTGATTCGACACCATCGGCGTCACACTGGTAAGACAGCTCTCCAAAGTAAGAGTTCCTTGTTGCTGGAGTGCACCACAGGTGGTTATCCAGCTGTTTTCCATCTTCTGCTGAGCTGAGACTGTGGAGCTACCCAATATTAGGGGTGCTGGGAGGCAAGGTGGGTCCTGGGATGAGCACACTCTGCTTGCTGTAGAAAGCTGAAAACATTCTTCTAGCAGTCTGCCGTGTAGAGCTTGTTCTGACCCATGTGAATTGAATACTGTTGGTTTGATGCTTGTTGTTTCCAGATGAAAGACCTTACAAATGCAAGAAATGTGGGAAAAGCTTCCGGGAATCGGGAGCCTTGACTCGGCACCTGAAGTCTCTGACACCGTGCACTGAAAAAATTCGCTTCAACATGAACAAAGAAATAGTAGTCAATAAAGATGATTTGCCAACAGGTCAGTGATGCTGGCAACACCTGCCTTGTGTTTCATAAAACTAAGCCCGCTCCTGACACTCGAATGACAAATTCTTTCCTTTGAAAGGAAGTTATTTCTGTGATCTTTCTGTTTATATTGTATCGGTTTATAATCTTGGACAGGATAAAGTAATGTATGGAGCTAAGCTATTAACCTGAAGTGCATGTGGCGAGGTGCTGGCTGTGAAGAACGTTTGAGAATCTGGTACAAAGATGGCTTTAATAGGCATCTTATTTTTTATACAAGTTTTGTGTAGGGCACAGGGAGCTGATGAGGGACAGCAGTAACCAAGTCATTTATTGTGCTGCTTTTCTTGAAGGAGCCTGTAGTTCAAATGCAGACGCCATTCCATCAATAGCGAGTGAATCCATAGAGGCATCGCCTGTCATTCACCTTGTGACAGATGCAAAAGGGAATGTTCTTCATGAAGTCCATGTCCAAATGCAGGAGCTTCCCATTGTAGATGCGAAATCCCTGGACCAAGATGTGAGTGTTACTTCTCTGAAATACCCTGCAAGTATTTTACACAAAGAGATATTTAGAAGTATTTCACCTCATAAACAAAGTCTTATTAAGTGCTGAGAATAAATCTGTGTGGTGGAAGCAAATGGTTAATTAGCTTCTTTTTCATATGAGAATGTAGAATGCAAGCTCTGACCTTGTCTGGCTGCTGAGCTTGGCAGCGTGTGTATAGGATACAGGGGGATGCGTAGGGTTCACCATCACCCACTGGACGATGCCGAAGGTGAGAGGGTGTTTTTGTTGACCATGACCTGCTACAAGACTCTGGTAGGAGCAAAGGCTTATCATCCCTTGGACTCGTATGTTTTCAGAGTACAGCACTCTCCTCCTCTTTGTCCTCAGTCCAAGATCATTCCTGTGTTGGTCTTTGAGCCCTGTATCGAGGCATTAGACATCCCAGAAAGAATTACTGTCATAGCAATTTTCCTGTAAAGAAAGGGCTAATTGTGTTACTTGCTATACTAATTACTGGACTATTTATTCCTTCAGCAGTCACATCCTGAGGAGCTGCCGTGTGAGGGGGAAGTGAACAGTGAGAATCTGCTTAGGCAGGCCATGAGGAATTCCGGAATTGTGATAGAGAGAGTCGCAATAGAGGAAATGCAAAAGCCGGATGAGCCTCCTGTAGCCGCTACAGAAGAACTAGGAAATGAAGTGGTGGAAGCAGAAGAGGAGCCTTGTGGGGAACAGTGTGTTGAAGTAGAGCAAGCAGCGTCTGTATGTTTGTATTCCATAAACAGATTAAATTTCCAGTCTTCCTTGCCTGCACCTGGTTGTGGAGAGCCTTGTTAGCCTCACCACCCTGCACGTTGCCCTCAGCGCATCTCTCCCCATGCCGGGGTCTTTGTGTCAATTTTTAGTTATGTTTTTCATGCATGCTCTAAGTGGAGTGTTACTGTGCACATGTACTGTCTCTCCTGTTAACAATATAGATCTCTTTCTTGTCAAAGCTGGAGTACCTAATGGGGAACTCAATTAGCAACACCGACTATACATACTGGTATAAAAATGTTGTCATTTTACTGTTTTCTTTCTGACAGACAGATGCAGAAAGAACAAATGGGTACAAGAGTTACGTTTGCCCTCACTGTAACGAAGCCTTCAGTGAAGCTACTTCCCTCGAAACGCACATCAAAGGGCATTTAGGTAAAGTTCTACTGCTGCTGCTGTGACCTAAAATGCAGGGTGTCTTACTGTGTACAGCTTTGTTTCACGTTCTTTGCCATCACATGGCAAAATCAATCGATGCTTAACACAGTCATGAAAAGGTTGGCTTTGCTTGAGCTCTAGATTGGAGGGTTAAAGAAATAATTAGAAACCAAACTAAACTTCATGTTTCAGGGCTGGTACTGCATACTTGAAAGCAGAATTTTGTGATGAGGCCAACAAAAAGGTTAGCGATGTAGAAAAGGTTGATAGGCTGGAACTAAGGCACTGAAGTCCATAAGAGCAATGTTTGAGCAGAATTCACTTAGGAATGAGACAAAGCCTATATCTGCAGTTGAAAATAGAATTTTTCCCCCTTCTCTGGACTATTTTTTTTGTAGGGCTTTTGTTACAGCAAGTACATGATTCTTGCTACTGCTGGTTGTCCTGAATCAACCCTGTGTTCTTTCTCTCTGTCTCTAGATTACAAGCCTTTTAAGTGTGAGGAGTGTGGCAAAGAGTTCACCAAAGGCTACCTGCTGAAAAAGCATCAAGAAGTGCACGTGAACGAGCGGCGTTTCCGCTGTGGAGAGTGTGGCAAGCTCTACAAGACCATCGCACACGTGAAGGGGCATCGAAGAGTGCACTCAGATGAGCGGCCTTACTCTTGTCCCAAGTGTGGCAAGCGGTACAAGACAAAGGTGTGCCTCCCTCACAACACACTTGCCTTGAGATTTTCCTTTCCAGAGCCAGGATTTGGGAGAAGTGTGAAGGCTTTGCCACTGAAAAGAACAAATGCCAGCTCGTCTGCTTCTTCGAAGAGCAGAAGTTCCAGAAGGAGGTTTTGTTTTAGTGGAGAAAAGAGGGACAGTCTTAATAAACCCTTCCCATTTGTGAACAAACTGTTCCTTCGTGCTTGGCCAAAATTAGATAATAAGACAGACAAGTTTTTACCATGTCTTATGTAAAAAGAAGTCCTCAAAGATGCTGATTTTTACCCTAATACCTAAACTACTGCTTGCTTGAGTTTGTCACTCCCTTCTCTTGCTCCTCTCTTTGCACAGAATGCCCAGCAAGTTCATTTCCGTACGCATTTGGAGGACAAGCCTTATGTCTGTCAGTACTGCAGTCGAGGCTTCAGGGAAAAGGGCTCTCTGGTCCGTCACATCCGCCATCACACCGGGGAGAAGCCTTTTAAGTGTTACAAGTGCGGGCGAGGGTTTGCAGAGCACGGTACCCTCAACAGGCACTTAAAGACCAAAGGTGAGGTGGCAAAGCTGGTCTGCGTTGGGGTGGGAGGGGTGTTCTAGGGCTGGGTTTGGACAGGCCACTTTTTGGCTGAAGAGCAGATCAATGACCTTTGTCCAAGGCTACTCAATTATCTGCATCTCAGTTGCATCAGAAGGAGATGCATTTGTGTTGTTTTTTATTTTAAATCTACATTAATGAATATTGTCATCTTTCTGACCAAAAAATGACACTACGCAAACAGCCATACAACAGTTCTGATATAAAATCTAGACCATCTAAATAAATAGAAAGATGATCAAAATAGGATTTGCATTAAGAACCTAACTGCAGGAGTGCTGTGGGCTCTCTGCTCCAGACTCTGGCTTAAGTAGTCTCTGCGATGTCACTGCTCCAAAGTGGGGAAGGTGGACCCTACACTGTACAAGGGTCTGTCCCGAGCTGTGAGGTAGTTCTCTTCTAAGGCTGTACACAAAGAGGGAGAAAACTAACATTTTTGCAAAGTAGCGCTCAAGAGAGGTCGATCTGTGTATTGAGGAGGAGGTAAGAAGACTAAAACTTCAATTGTTATGGATGAACTTACAATTTATTTATTTTTTTTGCATTAAATTCATACTAGTTTTTGATGTTTATGAAATCCTGTAAAAACCCAAAGCGTGGTTGTTCTGCAAGGAAAATGTCTTAAGTGGAATTAGTTCTCACAGATAGTCTTGTTTGATTGGATTACTTGCACTGGACCTGCTGCTCTCTAGCTCCTAAGCACGAATTTTTAAGTTTCTTCTCAGATAGTGGTGAGGAACATAGAGAGATTGTGAAGGACAAGACAAGTTTACTGGAGGGAAAAAGATACTGGACCGTAATGCATAAGCAGAAAAGATACACAACTCAAAAACCACCAAAAGTTTTACTGTACATTCTTCAAATAGGGCTCTTAAAATCTTGTATGGCTCTATGCACCTGAATTTACTTGTGTATTTTTTGAAATCCCTTCAATATTCACTTTTCAAATTAAGGTGGACAGTTGCTCTGCTCAAGGCTCAGTTCTGGTGTTACATGGGCCTCTTCTAATGGGCAGGATTGAGAGCCTGTTGTCTGACTGCTGGTCACTTGTCAGTGGGGTCACGGTTGTGCTGTGTAGTACTTTCCAGGTACTCTTGTATTTGAGATGGTTATGAAAAAATAACATTTTCCTGGTATTTTTGGAAACCATTCAGGTGGCTGCCTGCTTGCTTTGAAAGAGGTGGAAGAGGTGATGGTGTCTGAGGAGAGTCAGTCAGCTGACAACTTAGCTGCAACAGTCATTTCTGAAGATCCTCACACTGTTTTGGTGGAGTTTTCTTCAGTGGTGGCGGACACTCAGGAATACATCATTGAGGTAAGAAGTGGGAGAATCAGCCTTCTCATTCTGAACTCAGCACAGTATTTTGTCAGTGAAAACTGCAGTTGTTCGTGTCCTTCATCTCAGATTTTGGGAGAAGGTAAAGTAGGATCTGGCCAATGCTACCCCTGCCTGCATGACCCGAGGAGTAAGTAGGATGAACCTTATTCAGAAGGAGAGCACCGGGAGCCTCGTCCACCACCCTCTTGAAGTCCTACATGTAATGAAGGCAGGAAAATGAGAACACGGTGAAGACTGACAGTAGTTACCAGAAGGCTGAGACTGAGAACTTCTGACCATGCTGGATTTTATGTTCTCGCAAATTTCCTTGAGCTTTCCCTCAACTTGTACCTACTCTTTTCTCCTATTTCTATTTAGCTTATTTTGGCTGACATAATCTCTGTTGCTTTCAACTAGCTATGGCTGCCAAAAGCAATGAATTCTGCATTTCGCTTTCTCCTTCTTCGTGACAAAGAGCCTGTGCTCATCCATGCACAGTAACACAGTCCATTTATTGAGTCCCTTTAGTGCTGCCATAGTTTTTCTCCAGCAGGAGAAAAATTTGCCAGTTGGCCGAGTCCTGCTGAGAGAGGATGTTCTCTTTCAGTCATTTGTGAGCGCTCTGCATTATCTTTAAGTAGCTCTTGATAATGGGATTTGGAGGGCATTTCAAAGAGTTGTCTGAAGAGTAGCTGCTGCATGATGTGGGGAACAGAAAGACTTCTGTGAAAGATCTTAGTGTCTTATATCTTAGTAATAAAAGATTTTTTTGTAGTAATCTAAAAAGGGAATCACCATATTTTGTCTTTCAAGACTGCTACTGAAGACATGGAGACCAGCGAAGCTACTGAAATAATAGAGGGAACAAGACATGAGGTAAAGCAGGCACATCAACTATTATGTTTAGGACTTCCTGGAGATGAAATGAATCACTCCTAGTGTCTAAAAGTCATGCTAAATAAATCCAGCTGTGTAGAATTGTACAGTGACGTGCCAGCCTTGGGGAAACGATCCTCTTAAGGCATTCCTGAATGCTAGAACTAATGGATGCTGCAAAGTTCAAGGCTGGTGAGGCTCTTGAACGGCATCTGCGCAGATGAAATGTCTGGCTGGGCCTTGGGAAGGCTTCTTCATGGGGTGATAGGAACGGTGAACAGCAGGAGGAAATGGGAATTAAATGCTGCTCCTTGTACTGCCTGTCTGCTCATTGAGCAGGGTTTATGGGGATAATTGTCTGTACTTGTGACAGGACAATGTGCTGAAAAGTAACGTGGCTTCTTTTCCCTTCATGTAGGTCGACAGCCACATTATGAAGGTTGTGCAGCAAATAGTAAATCAAGCAAACTCTGGTCACCAGATCATTGTACAAAACGTCACCGTGGCAGAAAACTCTGAAGTGACCACAGATGCTGCAGACACCATCACCATCGCGACCCCCGAAAGCCTCACGGAGCAGGTCGCCATGACGCTGGCGTCAGCAATCGGGGAAGGAGCGGTGCTGACCACGGAGGGCAGCATCCAGACAGAAGAAGCAACGGTGACAATGGTGGCATCTGAGGACATTGAGATAATGGAACATGCAGGAGAGTTTGTGATCGCCTCCCAGGAGGGGGAGGTGGAAGTGCAGACTGTGATTGTGTAGGGAACAGCATGCAGGTAGTGACAGATGGTAATGTAAAGCTTACTGGTTTTCTCCAGTTTGGGGAATTCGATCAGTCCTAAGTTTGCTGTTATAATTGTTCAGAGAGCAAGGGAGAGAATGCTTCTGGCTTAACAGGGTGGTGCAGGACTGAGATGTTTTCTGTTTAAAATGGAGATAAGAGTAGTTAAAAACCTCTGCATGGTTATATGGTAGAAGTGACTGATACAGCATATTTGACAGTCTCAGTATTTTGTACAGCTGCCTCAAATAAAAGAAGGTCCTTTGCAAAGCATTTACCTCTGACCACAGGACAGTAGTGTTCTGGTGTTTGAAAGGATTCAGAAAGTGAAGCAAGTCTCAAAAGAGATTACTTAATCGTATGCATTTAAAACCAATCGAGAAAACCAAACCTAAGGAGTTCTGGTGTGCATTCACCGCCACTCACCAAACTTTCACGCCTTTAACCTCTCCACTTTAGTCCTCCTACGGCATGGTACTGCAGTATTTTTCTTTTCTTTTGTATCCTGGACAAGTAGCCTTATTTACTGGTCTATGAAAGAATGCATTATTATACCCTTGCAGTGCCAGACTGGCTGCTCTGAGAGCTAGTCAGCTGGTGTGTAAAGCCATATTGTATATGATTTTTTTTAAAAAAATACATCTATGGATTTTTAATTGCATATTGTACAGATTCGGCATGTAAATAAATACATTTTTAAAAATAAAGTTATTTAAAGTTCTTACTATATTTTTTCCCATTTCTGCTCTATTATTACTCAAACAGAATTTCTGGAAAGAGAACAGGGCCACTTACCATTGTGCTTAAGAAACCCTCACTGTTGGGTGAATCCAACAGGCACAAGCACAAACATCTAAATGCAGCCAGTACCTCTATCCCTTGGAATCTTCCAAGTTATCCCCAGCTGGAGAGACTTCAGAACGGCACTTCCATACTTTCGCCGCTTGCAAAAGTAAAAAGAAACTTAAGTTTACTTATGTCTTCCACTGTGAAGGCAGAGGGTGTTCTTGGGGGACATCAATGAAGTGCCTTTCAGCGTTCACCCAGAGATTCCCTGGACAGAAGTGGGAGGCCATGTCACTGCTGGGTTTCTGAAGTGAATCTCTTCAGTGATTACAGGTGGGCAGCCCCAGAAACAGCCTCAGCCACTGTGACCTCCACTGCAAAATACCCAAAATATTGAAGACATGGCTGAGCCTCTTGCTGGGAGCAGATATATCAAACAATGGACAAAGACGAGAAATGCCAGAGGATTAAGTTTTTAATCTGCCTAGACCTGTATGTCCAGAGCTCAGTATCAAATATCTTCAGGATGCTGAATTTCACTATTTTCACGACTAAGGCTGAAAGGTCTTATTTTGAAAGAGCTGAAAATAGGTACAAGAAAGAGACTTAGCAGGTAAAGAGAAGTAGCACTTGTGGTAGTTTCCTTTCTGAAAATAAGGTGCTCCACTCTGTACTAGTCCTAATTTGCTGTAGAATGTGGTTTCTGCAGGTAATCATGGCTTTTTTCAGCTAAATACATGTAACCTGTTCCGCATATTGTTAACAGTAATGGGGCAATCATTTGTCAAACAAAGGTACTCACAAAAAGATGAGGCTTCCTCAAAGTTCACAGCAGCTCTTTGCTAGCTCTTCCCTTGCTTGTACACACAGAGAAAAAGACTGAGTTTGGTAAGACGGACCCAACTTGCTTCTCTGTACTGGGAAATCCACTGCTGGTCCCCCTAACACGGAAACGAGGACTGAGCTTAAGCCCAGAGATGTCACCAAGTGAAGTACCTTCACTAGTGCTCTGCTGAGACGCTGTTAATCCCAGTACTGCCACAAATAGTAACTCACAGCTGAATACAGCCAGCTGGGACTCCGTATTTTCCTGCAGGGACAAAAACCCCCAAGTGGATAGGTGACAAATACCTGCACTCAGAGATTTATCACTTCCATATGTGTGACATCGCTCTATTCCCATAAAGTGTCCTGAAGAAAGACCTACTTAAGATGTACCAAAGTAACCTATGAGTTTGCCCATTATACAGTCTATAAAGCAGCACACACATAGTAATTGTAAAAAAAAACCCCAATTCGGTGTCTGTGTTCCTCAGCTGGACTGATCTCCGGTACAGCTTGCTTCCATACTGTGATGGTGTCTGAAATGACTGACAGGCCAGTGTCACAACTGGGAAGAACTCTAGATTTTTGAAGACTGGGTGCCTTTATGAAAACACAGTTTCCAGTTACTTAACTGAAATACAGTAATCCTTTTACAAAAGCTGTTTGGGGCATCAAAGCACAGTGCTGAAATAAAGTCTTACAAAACATTAAAAAATGCTTATATAGGGAGTAGTATCTTCATGTTTTCTTTTTTCTTTCCAACACTGTAGGAGGCTTAAAGATTTCCTTTAAATTCATCCAGACTCCTTTGGAATAGATGTTTTTGTAGACCACTTGTCTGCCATGAGGCTGCGATGTCTGCTGGTGGGAACACCCATACCTTCTGGATTTATACCATTCGTTGGAAGTTTGGTTGGTCAAGGCCAAGTATAGACTGAAGCAGCAGTAAGTACTCAGTACGAGTGTGAGAAGAATAACAAAACCAAGCATGAAGACAATCCTAGGAAAAGTCAAGAAAAGGTGCTGCAAATAAAAAAGAAAAAAATAAATCAACCTTTGGAGTTGGAGCATTAAATCCCGTGGAAGTGTGTGCCCACTGCACCACGCCAGCAGAAATGCAGATCCATACGCACGGGGAACCATGTGGCCTTAGAGACAAGGACAGAGCCCTGTCCCCAACCCAGCTCAGTGACGAGTCCCTTCCTGATCGAACCTTTGAGTAAAGCAGAGAGATTTCCAGAACTGTATTTCCTCACAAGCCTGGCTAGTACGTGGGAGTATTTTCTACACCCATCTACCTCTGAATGTTTGTATTTCACATTGGAGTTTTGCTTGTTTGGTTTCTTTTTTTTTAATTAAAAAATCATTAATGCAGATCATCTGAAAACAAACTGTCAAATGAAGAGGCTACAATCTGGTACAGTGTCAGGTTTTGCCCACAAGATACAGTTTAAGTAGCACATTTTTCTGAGTTAAATTCTTAAATTCCAATGCTGGGAAGTGGTAACGGTACCGCTCAAACACGAGCAAACACTCCCTGACCAAGAGCCCTTTATAAGGGTCCCAAGCAGAACCATCTGCTGTCTGGGATGAAGGAAAGGTAAAGCTTTTACTACTGATCACCTCTCTGCCATACAGAAATGGATGAGAGGATTGAAATGCAAGTGACTTGAATGCTAGAGAGACTCAAAGCCACCCTTTACTTGTATGTAAGAGAAAATATTCAAATTTCTAAATCCCAGGGTAGTAGGGTCCTGCTTTAGTATCCCCACGAAGGTATCTCAAGGATTGTTAGCCATTTCCTAAACAATACTACAGTGAATGGTCATCAGAACATAAAGTCATTCTGTATGTATCAGATCTGCTGAGTGAAAGCAGTCTGGAGACAGAAATATAAAGAATGGGAGAGCTGAATGAGAAAAATCCCGTATTTTTCAAGTATTCTGCAATGGCCGTTTTCTAAACTTGATTAGGCCCCTAAACTGGTAAAAACTGCAGTCTGTCTGCACTCTGGCCTATGGGAACAGGTGGACTTAAAATTCCTGAAAGCAAAGGCTGAGATAAACCTTTTTATAAGCTAATAACCCCACTGGCATAAATTACCTGAATGAGGAAGAGAATCTCAACAGCACACTCCTGTCCTTGGTCGTTGATGTAACTGCTGTGCATCAGGCCAGAGAGCAGCACCACCCGGGTGAGGAGTGCAGCTGTGAGGGTGGCAATGGTGGCAGCCATGGCAGTCAGCGACAGGAGGTAAGAGAAGAAATACTTGGCGTTGAAGGCCCCGACGCAGTTGTTGACCCACACACAGTGGTGATCAAAACGGTGCACACACATATTGCAGAAACCTGAGCAGGAGGGAGTGACAAGAAGATTCAGTCATTTGTTTTTTAAGTAATCAATTTGATTTTTACACAGTTTCCATCTGGAAAAAAAATAATCTGAGAATTACTGTCATGATTTAGGTGACAGCTTTTTAAGCAAATACAGTCATTTCAATGGCATAACATTAAAAAAAACCCACTACTAAAGCCAAAGGCATATCTCATTTCCTTTGTTTTTTTAACTAAGACCGCGGCTCAAAAGACTCTGGTTTCTCTGACAGTGCTGCCTCACAAAACACATGACAGACAGAGGTTGTGGCTCTCTGCTTTAGTTTAGATGATAACAGCAAATTCTGCAAGAGAAACCCAAAATCCTGACAGGTGATCATTTTTCATTTTAACTTCCAGATGCTCGAAAGCTTGTCCCCTCCTGGCCAAAAATGACAAAATGACACTCTTGGAACTGGGAATTTTTGTGAGAAGAAACAGCAGCAAAAGAGTTTTCTGGATGGGCCAAGGGCAGCTGTGAACTGGGATCCCAGTCCTCTGTGCATCCAGCTGGGTAACAGAGCAGATGTAGCGTGAACTGCAGTTATTGATGGAGAATTCATCGGGACAATTTTACTGTTACACTTATCAAGGAAGTTAAGATTCTTACTGCAGTGTTTTGATCTGGCTGGCTTCTCCATGTCACAGGTAGGACACAGGACACCTTTCTGAAATAACACACCATCGTATGCATAAATCTTAACCAATGCAGCATGATTTGATTTTGTTATTGTACCTGTGAAAGATACAAGGAAAACAGTAAAAGCAATGGTGTTTGTAACTTTTTTATATGTTCCGTTTACAAACATCTACAGGTCACCATCAGCACTAGCTTACCAGGATTTGCCCTGGAGCAGAGAATGAAACAGCCCATGTTCCCAGCCAGCAGCAGGTAGGGCAGGAGGAGGAGGAGGAGGTGGAACTGCAGCTCCCTGCAGTAAACAAACACTTCCCATGTGTACTCCCCATACACAGCAGCCTGCAAGGCTATGTGCAGGACAACAAACAAACAGCTTCTGTAACAGAAAGGGGACAGTCTATTTAATACTCAGCATCTTGATTAACAGGTCAAGTACACTCAGAGGTGATCAGCAAAGACTTTCCAAATGCAAGGAGACACCTCTTTTAGGTTTTCAGGCCAGCGTGGGATACATATTAATAGTGTTTTCTCCATCCAGTGGCTTCTCCTTCTCTTCTTCCCACATACACTCCTCTAAATATGCCAGTTAAATTCACTTCCATTATTGTCATGTCCTTGGGATTTTTTTTTCCAACAGTAGAGTCAAGCACAAAGCACCCTTGGGCCTGACAAAACATGCCACAGCAATTGAAACAAAACATTCTGCCAGAAGACATTTGCTGTGTGTGGCAAAGAAAACCCCTGTAAAAGGTAATGTTAAAAACACTGTAATAATATAAGCAGCTGTTATGAAATAAGCCTGGCGGGAGGTTACCAATGGCAAACCCTAGTTCCAACCGGTTGGCAGACCTACAGCTTCTTCCAGGCGAGTTGCACAAGCGTTTGGCAACAAATGCAGGTTTGCTTGGGATGCATCATACTGAGCAACACCTTTCAGCAGCTCGGCAAACAGATGTTCAGATAAACCACGCTTTGGGAAAGCAATGTTCATTCACTACAGTTCTCTGCATTACACATCAATTTGCTGGACCTTTATTAAGAGTTTTAACTACTAATGTTTATTTTACTACAGTGGGAAGCCCGTTGTAGACCAGCTCTCCTCTACGGTTCTCTCCCACACCATTTCTGTCTGCAATCCAGAGGGGTCCTGCAGAGTCTCCTCCCAACTGCAGGGCTACAAGAAGATACCCTCAACTGCCATGCTGTGCCTTGCTTGACTTCTGCAGGAACTGAAAAACATCTCTTGAATGAGAGGACACAGTCGAAGAGTGTGTGTGTGGGATCAAAGCGCCCCCAGCGCACAGTGTAATCTGGCAACATCACCTACGCCAGGCTCCTCAGGTCTGTTGCTGACTGCACGTTTGACACTGTCACCACTCTCTCTTGAGCTGCATTAACTTAACAGCAGAGAAGCGGCACAGCAGGCAACAAAACAACTGCAGCCCACATTCCACAGCTGTAGATGTTACAGCCCTGTAGTGTCTGTCATACTGGAGTTGCCGCCCCCAGAGGAAAGGTATTTAAATCGTTCCTGAAGCAGATCCTAAAGGACCAAAGTTTACAGAAAACTACAAAATTCACCTTAAATAGAGCAGGCTGCACGTTGGCAGCTATGTAGCTTCCCCTTGAGCCACCTGGATGTCAAAACTGCTGGACTACGACTAATGGGATTTGAAGGAGAGGATGGGGATCACTAACTCTGTCTAAATTCATTCAGCAGCTGCCAGAGAGTCTGTTGTAATTCTCTTGTGGATGCAGTCTCCCACCAGTGTGACCAACATCTGTTACACTGGAAGCTACTGAGCCACATTACCTTCATTTGTCAGTATGTTCAAACATTTCAGGGTACCATCTTCTCAATAAGCAAGGGGCAGAAAGACAACAGTGTGGCAAACCTTAAAGGGAATCTGTAATCCCCAACAAGCACTGCGAATGAAGACAGAGTGTCTAAGGATAATAAATCACCAATAGTGCTCAGAAGCACCAGTAAATAATGTCAAAAACATAAACCAGAAGTGCAATACCTTGTGTGGAAGAGCCTGTGAAGTACCCTCTGTGTCACCCTCTGGAGCCGTGTGGGGATTATAAATGACAACACCTGAAGCAAATGAAAACAGTGTGTTACCTGAATTGCATGTTGCTTCTGCCTCGTGAAATGTTCAGACAAACACCTAAGTCACCTAATTCCTCAGTTATCACTGTAGCCATATCACTGGGAAGGAAGATCATTTTAAGGAGCACTTGAGCTCCTTAAAGAATACAGGCAGACACATTGCTGGTGTTTTCAAAATGGGAGTGAGGTTCCATATTCTCGGGAGTCCAGAAGGCACAAACAAATGTATCTGGGTTAATGTGTGAAAGTTATAAGGAGCTTATATTGGGTTATAAACTGGGTAACTGGTTAAGCAGGGGATAGAACTGAGCAATTTCCAAACTACAGTATGTTTCATCAGGACATCTGACAGATGCAAGCAAAGATAAGCAAAGGGATAAAGCCTGCTATCCTCCACATAAACAAAAAACCCCAACCAAACCAAACAGAACCCAAACAAATCAACTTCCCCCCAGTTTCTTCGACTACAGCTCTGATCCAGTCTGACAACTCCATGTCTAACTGCCATTTCAAAACCAGCTAGATACAATGAAGAAGGAAACTGCCTGTCTTCATTCAGCAAAGTCCTCATCATCTGTGACTGCAGAATTGTTTGACTCTGCTGTTCAGAAGATGACAGATCTCTATAGCAACATGCTGCTCTATCAGTGGTGGAGGAATTAGAGCAGCTGAGCCTATTTCTAGCTGACATGGAAAGAAAATATGCAGTGAGAGCTTCTTGTCTCAGATGTGAAAGACCAGAAGGCAAAAAGCATATGTAGATTTGAGAAGATGTTAAATATTTTTCTTTTAACTGCTATGCCTCATATCAGCAGTTCAAGTGACAAGTCTTTTTTAAAAGAGGCTGTGTACTGCATTAGGAAACACATTAGACTACCAGACAGAAAAGCAATCTGCATGCAATTGCAAAATTGAAATTGCCTGTATGAGTGTTAGTGCAGTCTAACATTACATTCAACATTGTTCCCCTGCATGCAGTACTGCAGTCCCCTGCATTTCAGCCCTTCCTTACACCAGTGCAAAGGGCTCTTACAAAAACGATTTCTGCTTGCAACAATAACAAAATTAGGAGAGAACGAGAAGGCCTGTAAATGAATACAACTGTCTTGCAAAACTGAACCTTTGCCAGCAAGGAAAACAGACTGGGGGGTGGAAGCTGACTTGCCACAGAGCTACAAACAGCTGTGCCCTGTGCAAGTTAATTATTTCATGCTGCTCACAATTAATACTTTAAGAGATTTTACAGGAGTGCAGTCAAACAATGTCAACAAATTTCCAGGCTTACATGCTTCATTAATTACAGGCAGGAATGAATTTAAAATACAGCATCTACAGAAACTATTAGGATTACCTATATTTATTTAATGCAAAGAAGTATCGATTACGTTTCTCCAGACAGTGACTCTGTGTCACAGCAGTATTTAAATTGCTGATTGTTACACATTTCATAGAAGCAGCTATTGAGCAATGTGTGAAAGTAGTACATTTTTCTGCACAGTGATTTGTGTGTCTGTAAAGCAAAATAAAGTATAATACTAGTAATAAAAATCAAAGTCTGCTTAGACTCTTATAAATGGCATTAAATATTATTTATTATTTAAATTATAATTGTCTTACTTTCCCTTCCACTGTTTTTTTCCTTCTTCATTCAGACAGCCCAGTACTAACTACTGTCATTTCAATTCATTCTCTGATTTTACAATAAAATGGCAATTCTTAATATTTTTATAGCTCTTCATTTTTCTCTCTCTCTCTCTTAGGAAACAACAGACTGCAGCATTATTACAGACTCAATTAAAGAGCTTCCCCTAAAATATTTGCTGCCTGTTATAATTCTCTCCTCATTTTAACCCTCCAACTTCCCCCAACCTTTTTCCTCAGCAAACACCATAAAATTGCAAATACTTGGGGTCTCGTTATTAATTTCTCAAAGCTGATGTGTTATGGTGTCACTGATCAATGTACTTTTAGCATTGTGGGAACATCCTTACTATTACCCTCTGGTGACTGCAGCTAGGCAGAGTGGCACATGCAGAAACAAGAGCTGAAAGATGCAAATACTTTTTTACTACCTGCTTGAGCAGTATTTCACCAGCTGAAATAAAGTGTATTTATTTTCAATCCCAATTAGCACTTGCTTGAGAGCAGTTGTCAAAACAGGATGAAATATACTGTATCATCACTCCAACCATATATAGTAGCAGTTTTATGCAGGAGAAATACAGCCATTGCCCTAATTTTAGCCCAATAAACTACTGCACACCACCAGGAAAGGAGCTCATCATTGGTCTGAAAGCTCAGCTCTTTACCTGGCTTGCACTGTTGATGCTTCTTGTGAGGAAAGTCTCCTTCCTTCCTGAGCAAATGCAGAGCAGAGCAACAATAGTGAGCACAAAACACAAATAAATCAAGAAGAGTGTCAGAAAGTCCATCCTGAGCCCTGCAATGCAACAGAAGCAGCTTATTAGTGGCTCTTGGTACCTGTTCTCTGTAGCAGTGCCTGGGCCTAGCCATGCCTCACACTGCTTAGTCCATCACTAAAACACAGGAATCGTAAAATTGTCTAGGTTGGAAGGGATCTATATGATCACAGAATCCCTCGGGTTGGAAAAGACACTCAGGATCATTGAGTCCAACCGTCAGCCCTACTTTATGAAGTTTTCCCCTATGCCAGATCCCCCAATACCACATCTAAACGACTCTTAAATGCATTTAGGGATGGTGACTCAACAACCTCCCTGGGCAGTCCATTCCAGTGTCTGAGCATTCTTTCTGTGAAAAGTTGAGTCCATTTCACTGAGTTCCACCAGCAGCCTACCACTGCCAGAACCACTACTAAACCATGGCGCTCAGCAGCACATCTACTCCTTTTTTAAATACCTCTAGGGATGGTGATTCGATTACTTCCCTGGGCAACCAGTTCCAATGTTTGATAACCCTTTCTGTTTTTTCTAATATCCATCCTAAATCTCCCCTGGCGCCAGTTGAGGTCTTTTCCTCTTGTCCTATCACTTCTTACTTGGGAGAAGCCGATCCCCACCTGGCTACACCCTCCTTTCGGATAGTTGTACAGAGCAGTAAGGACCTTCCACAGCCTCCTTTGCTCCAGGCTAAGTCCAGCCAGCTCACCCCATCCCCTCCGCCAGAGCAGAGGATTTATTTCAATCTTTTATGTGTTTCCGTACAGGCCGGGACCCAGCGGCAGAACAGCTTATGGTCGGAGAAGCTGTGTGCCTGCCAGGCCTCGGGGCTCCGCGCCGGGCTTGCGGCCGGCCTGCCTGCCGCAGAGACAGCCCCGGTCCCGCCGGGCCTGCAGCTCCCCTGGCAGCCAGGAGCCCCAGGGTGCCTTGGGGACACAGTCGGGATCTGCAGGGCGTCGAAGGGCTCCGGTCCCTAGCCCTGAGAAAAAACAAGCAGAAGAGTCCTGGTCCCGAGGGGAACCGGGCTACCCCACAGGCTCACCGCCACCTTTCCCCAAAGGCCGGCTAATCGATCGCCGAGCCCACCCTCCTCCGGTCGCTCGGCGATCTGCGGCGGCGGAAGGGCCTGTCGCACCCGGAAGCGGGGGTGTCTCTCAGCTGGCGGCCGCCCTCGGGAGCCGGCAGAGCACCTCGACTGACCCGCTCTGGCCAAGGTTCCCTCAGAAGGAACGTTTATCAAGGATGGCACTTCTCCAGCCGGCGTCCGACACCATCCCGGGCCGGGCCAGGCGACTCCCGGGAGGGGGCCCGTCCCCCGGATGAAGGGAGGGGGTTGGCGGGGTCGGGACGGGGCCGCCACTGGGCCGCCACTGGGCCATACACCGTGAGGCGGCTGCAAACCGAGCGACAGATCAGCCGTCGCTTCCCGAAGGTGCTGAGGCTGTCAGGGAGCGTCGCTCGTTCTTGTCTTCTTCCTTTCGCTGCAGCAGAAAACGAAGGTTAAAGCTGAAATAAAAGTGACCTCGTTTTTGTACACCCTAGAGCTGTGTGTAGAGTTCTGATGGTCCCAGGCAGCCCATTACCATGAGCTGGGTGCAGTTGATGTGCTATTTTCTTCTGGCTGCAGAGGTTCTGTGTAGCACTGCCAGCTGGCATGGTGCATCCCACGTAATTCCTTAGGAATATGCAAAAACTTCTTCAAATTTATTGCCTTTGGTGAAATCTCCTCTAAAGCAAAATCCTTCTATCTTCCAGTGTGGCTCGGGGTGTTAAGTTCCCTTTTAACAGGCAGCCTCATCTCATGCCCTCGTGTCCCATGTGCTGTAAGAAGTCGTGGTGAGTTTGTTCAAGTCCCCTCAGGGATCTCATTTGGGACTGGGCTGAAGTGGACTAAAGCTGCAGGAGATAAGTGTCCTTATGCAGTGGCTGTCAACTGAAACCGTCCCTGCAGCCGGCACAGTCTGTGCTCTCCAGAGCACCGCTAATGAGCGGCCGATTGGGTTACGTGGTGCCTGGGTAGAATTTGCCATAGAAACTCAGATGGTTGCTGCTGATGGGTAATTGATCCAAAAGCTTTGAAGCTGCTGTGATGATTTTGCCAGCTCTGGGTCCCAGTCTGCTGCTGGCTGGATCTTGGGCACAACAGGTAAGCCCTCTGAGGGGTGCTTGGGCTGCTTGGACTCTGAGAGGAAATTAATTGGCTTGGCCAGGAGACACAGTGGCAGAAGATGAGGTTGGGTTTCAGGAAGGGGATCTTTTTTCCCATGGTAAGTGCTTGGCCCACATCGCACCAAACCAGAACCTGAGAGAGAGAATTGCAGCCAAAATATTGCCTGGGCACACTTCTAGAGTGCAGCCCGAAGCAGTTTGCTCCTGATAGAGGATGTTGTGAAAAAGCCATTTTGGCCCTTCCTTACTGATAGAGCAAAATTTCTGTACGGCTCCAGGTACAGCTGTAGGTTTGTGTGGGACATGGGGTGCAGCCTGACAAGTTTGGTAGCGTAGAAGGAGCCCTGGGGTTGGTGGCAGCATGGGGACAAGGTGCTTTATTTGCCTGTGGGCAGACAGGCAGGATTTGTGCCCTGCACACAACGCAGAGCTACCGGTCTGAGAGACCTGAGAGTCCGAGAGAAGTGAAGCTGTCTCAATCCGAGCGCTGTGCAAAGGAGTGAAACGTCTTGTCTGATCAAAATCTGGCAGAAGGTCTTCAGGGAAACAGTCTTTTCATTAGCATGGAATCCCATAACAAATTTCTTGCAGGGACTCAGATTCACTGCCGGTGTTTTAAAGTACTCAAGTCACTTAAAAATGGAGGGAGAAGAAGCAACTCGCTGAAAAAAAACCAAAAAGAAGAACACCCTTTACAGTTCTTTTGTCTGTCTGTTTGGGTAGTGAATAACGAAGAAGATACCTGGGTGTTTTCTAGGAAGACCTGTGTCAACAGGGGAGGGCAGTGCTCGCTTCCCCCACTGCACCCCGGTGACCTCAGCTGCCAAGGGGGGAAATAGGGGTTTGTGCGGAAGCTATGAGAAAGGAGCCATGTCCTGTCTCTAGCAGAGCATCACCCACACCAGAGTGGGAGAGGACAGGAGGAGGAGGGCGTCTCAAGTCCCTCGCAGCAGTGACATGTATGAATGTGAAAGGCATGAGCAAGAGGAAGACCTTTCACTGCATCATGCGGTGAATGTTGGGCAGAGCAGGTTCCTGCAGCTCTCCTCCGGAAGGCTACCCCATCCCATGGCAAGTGGTCCAGGTTTCCTGGGGAGGTTGTTTCCCATCCAGCCCAACGCTGCTGACTGGACTGCTACGTGGACTCTGATGGGATGCAGATGGCCCCTCCTGCTAGTGTCACAGCAGGACGTGTAATACCCTAAAACCTCTTAGTGTGCTAAGCCCTGGGATCTCTAAGTGCTGAGAAAACAGAGGAGAAAATCAGAAATAGCAGCTTAACGGACAGTCAGTGCCAGCACGGGGGTCTCTGCTGCAGAACTCTCAATCGTCCCCCGCTGCGAGGAGCAGCCTGGCTGGGGACAGTCCTCCTGGCAAACAATACAGAAGTCAGTCCAGGCCTCCAGATAACTGCAGCAAACCAGTTTGGCAGACATGTACTTCCAAAATCTCTGGTTTCCCACCCAAGTCACTAGTGAGGTCTCAGAAGGCCCAGCTGCCATTTGGGAGCAGCAACAGCGTGCTGTGTTTCTGCTGCTTTCCAAAGCACCGTCTCTGCATTTGTCTGTGGGGATGAGGGATTTCCCTCCACGGGAGCTAATCTGTTCTACCTCCTTCCAGCTCTTAATTCCCCCCAGATCTGCAGGCTCAGGTCAGCACCAGACTCAGCCAGCACTAACACGGCAATTAGTCTGTCCATGCTTCTCTGCAATGGAAATAAAGTTAATTAAGAGAGGAAAAGGCAAGAAAGACCTTTCTGCATGCCTGGCACTAACTCAGAGCGGCTGGAACAGTGCAGGGCTCAAGTAAGAAGCCCAGGAAGGGGCAGCCACCCTCTGCCAGAGGGGCTGCCCTGGCTCTGCCCCAGCAACACGGCACAGAAGCCGTGGCACTCACCCCTGGACTGGCGTTACAGGTGAGGCCTGTGTCCCCAGCATCCCCAGGGCTGCAGCAAGGATGCAGGAGCAGGGGAGATGCCCCCAGGAGCCCAGCGGGTAGGTGGGATGTGCTTCCAGGGGCGATGGAGGAGAACCAAGAAAGCTTCGACCCTGTAGCAGGACAAACCTGTCCGCGGTGAGCGCCCACCAGGCTGGCTTGGATGGCTTCTGACTTCTGTAAGTGCTTGAGCTGTAGGGTGTAGAGGTGGATGGGGGTGAGGCAGCTGCTCAGAGCAAGTAATGGTTGCTGCTCTACCCAGGTTTGCCAAAGAGCAGTACCACCAGGGCCCAGAGCAGTACCATCAGGACTCTCCCAGTGCTTACTGGGCTCTTGCTGGAGCCATTAAAGCCTGTGCTCCGCAGCCCCAGGGGTGTCCTGGTGTTTACTTGTCAATGGATTTCACTTGTCCTTTTGCTTTACCCTCAACACTTCCCATCTGGTCCCTGACATGTTAACGTGTTAACATGGGCAATAGGTTTGTTTCCTCTTTAAATAATAACAACAATAATAATAATCATCCCTGATTTCTATGTAGCATTTTAATCAGTACTGCTGTACAAAGGGGGACAAGGTTATTGCACTTATAATGTTAGAGACAGCATATTGCTTGGTCCTTTTTAATTTTTCCTTATGAAGGCAGCACTTCTAGTGCCCTCTGTACTACAGCCTTGAGTAGCTCTTTGCAACAGCAGAGCTGGCTTGGGTTGTTAATACAGATTTCTGTGGTAATGCTGTGTTCCCTGCCCATGCTCACAATTCTGCCCTCAGAGCAAGCTGGTCCGTATTATCTGTGCGGGAAATGGACATGAGAAGAGTTCCTTTCATCTCCCTGGCCTATAATAGGGTATTAAACAATGTTTTCAGTGCTGCTGAATTTTGACCAAGATTTCCCAGGTCTCAAAGCAACAGAATAAATGTCTTTAAGTCATTCAGATCAGAGCCAAGCCATCCTGAGGGTGGTGAAGTGGAAGTGTGAAGGGATGTCTTTGTTGTGCTGGCAGGGTCACAGACTGGAGTGAACTGGGACCTGTTGGGCTGCCCAGGCAGAGTGGGGAGCAGCCATTCGGGGACACAAACCAGGAGCCAGCTTAAGGCTCCTGCTGGTTTCTGTGCTGGTGCCTGTGCTTGGCACTTTTTGATCTGAACAGCACAAAACTCAAGGTGCGTTTGTGAGGGTGTGTTTTTTTGAGCAGAGTCCTCGTAGTCTCTGTAAGGTAATTTGCCCAGGTAAAATAGTCTGTGCTTCATTTTTGTAAGTGCTTAATGTGTGTTAACTAGCACAGATGGAATAAACATGTGAATAAAGAGCATCCTCACAGACAGCTAAGATCAAATGAAGAGAAAAGCTACATGCCAATAAATTTAGCAAGTGTCAGCGGACAATGCAGGCACTTACACATCAGCAGCATTGAAAGGGCATCCAAGTGAGCTGCAGAGATCAGCTGGTCTGATTTACCTTGGGCAAAGACGACTTCTGCAGATGTTTAGGGCTGATGTGCCCAATTTCTCCTTGAGCGTCCTTGGAGCCAGTGCTAGCCCTTCAAATGAATCACACACATGTCCTTTTCAAAGTCCTCATCTTCGTATTTCAGGATGCTGTGATCAGGTTAATACTATAGCAGGGACAGGGAGGGCACAGAGAAACAGTCACAGGAGAGCTGAGAGGATCTGGCAAATTCTAATGAATTTGCAGTAATTTTGCAGTTGCAAACTGCTTAAATACTGAGTATTGAGAAGAGCAGGTTAAAACAAGGCTGACTTAACCAATCCATTGGATGATCTGCTCATTAATGTGACATGCCAGGGAAATGAAAGAATTATTTTGCTAGACAAACACGTACAAGCAGATGCCTAAATGCACCTTTCTGGGAGATGGGGGTTAGACAGGTGCCAACAAAGGGTGAGACAAGGGCTGTGTGAGGCCACGGATGGGTGGCAAGGGTAGCCCTGGTGTTTCCAGCCAAAGCAGCTTCCTCACTGCTAGTGGCCTGACAATAGAAAAATAAAAGCTATTTTTTAGGGAAATATAGAGGAAAAGTGTCAGTCTTGGGGCATCTCTTCCCACAGTGGGTGAGCACAGGACAGACTAGAGCCCTCACACCCAACAGGATCAATGTGGCATCTACAGAAGCTAATGTTAGGGATGGAAAACACACCACAAATCCCTTTCCCCCCACTTCTTTTTCAGTTGCAGCCATGCCGGCAACCAACCAGGGCTGGCCTGAGTCCTTTGGGTTCAAGATCAGCGGAACTGGTCCGTGCTACATCCTCTGGGTGCAGGAGGGCAGCAGTGCAGCGGTGGCAGGGCTGCGGCCAGGCGACGAGGTACTGGAGATCGAGGGGCAGCCCGTCTCCTCCCTCAGCTGTGAGGCACTGATGGGGCTGGGCAGGCGCTGCAGCAACATACCCCCCAGCATCGGGGTCATCTCCCGCCTACAGCACGTTGACATCCTTCCTGGGCCACAGGGATGCTTCGGCTTCGAGTTGGCAAGTGGCAGCCCCCCTCAAGTGGCCAGTGTCAGCCCAGACTCTCCTGCTGCTGCCTGCGGGATCGAGCCAGGAGATTACGTCCTGGAAGTCAACGGGATGCCAGTGATGACGCAGGAGGCAATGGCCACCTTGGTGGGGTCCTGCCACAGGCAGTCCCTGCGGCTAGGGCTGCTGCGGCCGCTGTGTAGAGCCAGCATGTATGACCCCATCTCCAGCGCTGATGCTGTGCACTTGGAGAGGAAGCAGAAAGCGCAGGAATTCAGCAAAAAGGTAAGGCTGGGGTGTGGGGTGAGCACATGGGGCTCTGTGCAGCCCCTGTCCTGAGCAGTTTGGAGGATGCTGCATTCAGCCTTTGTGGTACTTTTGGATGGGGGAATGCTCCTGGCTTGGTCACAGGGATGGGGTACTGCTTGGGGCTTCAGTGCTTGACAAAAGGGTCTATCTGACCAGTATCTATCTCACAGTAATTATCAATTACTGGGAGAACAGACAGATGCTGCAAAGAGCTTGGAGATCCCCTGGAGGATGACCCCAAGTACTTGTTCCCTTGCACTACAAGAGTGTGCGGAAACCCACTGGGGCAGCTCCCTCCCTTCTGTGTGTCTGGGTGTCCCTTCAAAGTTTGAGCAAGTCATCTGCAGTCATTTTGGCTCCTATTTCACTGCAAAGGGAAAACATCGATGTGATTACATCTTCATTGTGTTCCTAAAGGCTGCCTAGTGGATAGTTTACCAAACACATTGCCTTGTGCTAATTATAAATTTGATCATAGTTGTTTTTTAAATCTTTCTAATTTCCATTTCAAAGTAGCCTTTTAAAATACTGTTATGAAAATAACCCGGCTTGTGGTTTTTTTTGATCCCGAGCTAATAAAGGAACAAGACCTTCATAAAGAGATTCGCGAGTATCAGCCGAATCCCCTCTACATTAAAGATTCACAAATATGCGCTGAGGTTTGGATTTATAATGCAGAGCATCACGTGTGAAACAGATACCTGCTGATTACAGGAGATTAACAAGAGGATGAGAGGTTGTTCCACGCTGCCTCCATCTCGTGAAGTCCCATTAAACCATGTAAACATTTTCTGGATGATCATAGGAGAGCACTTTTGAAGTGAGCAAGGTGGTCGTGATGCCCCGAGCATCCGCAGCCACACCTCTGCCCCCTCCCTTCCCTGCCTGGCAAAACCACCCACCACAACCCTGGCAGAAGCAGGTTTGCAGGGCGGAAGTGCCACTGGCTCCTGGGTGATGGAGCACAGCTCAGCTGGCAAATGCCTCTCTCTCTCAAGAGTTAATGGCACAGATGTTTTAAGTGGCTTCATTTTTTCTTTTTTTACATGATGCAGAAATGAATAAAATCTAGCGAGGTGCTTTACCCCCTTGTTTATCTAGGAGCTTGGCTCTGGTAGGTGCTGCTGATGCTGGTGCTGCAACCACCCAGGCACTCCTGCCCACCCACCACGAGGCTGGGAGGTCAGAGGGTGATGGTGCCTTGTATTTCGTGTGTGCACTGCCTACAGGATGCTCACAAGCCTGAGGTATGGAGGCTTTTCCCATCCTCATTCATTTGGCAAAGCCAAATCTCTGTTGGAATTACACTTGCCTGGAAGACAGACCAGTGGCAGCAGGGTCAGGGCTAGAGCCAGACTGTGTGAGTCAAGCATCCTGGCAGTCTGGGCCATCATTGAAAGTGCTGAAGGTATTCAGGGTCTTTGTTCCAGGTCAACATCTCCTCTTGTCCCCTACACTCAGGGACAAGCTGGGGACTGCACCAACATGAGAGGTGGCAACACCCCCCCCATTCTCACCCACCAAACCGTTCACTCTCAGCACAGGCAAAAATTTAACACTGATGTTCTGGGATTCAGCCCACTAGGAACACTACGGTCTTTGTCATTCCCGTGCTGGACCTTGGGACTAAAAAGCATGTGAGCCTGCCCTGGGGGACGCAGCTGCCTCGGCTGCCCCAGATTCAGTAACCTTGAAGAGCTGCTGCTGCCGGGAGCCCCTGCAGTACTCGCAGGGCGGCTGCGCAAACCCAGCAGCACCTGGAGGGTTGTGCTGGGGGTCTCAGCACCGGTGACAGCCCTCCCCAGGGAGCTGCCAAGTGGGACGAGCACCTGGAGGAAACAGCTTTTCCCCTTCCCTGGAAGGGGAAGCTCTTCCCCATCCCTAGGGGCTTGGCTGGGCAATGCCTGCTGGCTTCCTCGCAGCGCTGCCATAGGAGTACACAGACACAGCCCTGCACGCACCCCTAGTGCACCGGAGAAAGGCAAGGGGCTTCACACTCTGCTGCTTCCCCCTGTGCCCATAGAGCTAGAGGGCAGGAGCTAAACCTGCTGTCAGCACAAAACCGTCACCTTACAGGAAAAGCCAACACACAGAGGGACTGCAGGGTGGCCAGAAGGAGTTTTCTGCATCCCACTTACACTTGCTGTGCCCAGCAAGGCTGGGGGCAAGGCAGTGGCAGCAGCACCCACTGCCCAGCACAGCCCCAAAACAAGGAACAGCTGCCCTGGCCTGGGAAGAGACTAATAAAGAGGGTCCCATGCAGGGTAGTTGGCTGGATGGTAATTAGCTAATTACTCTGCCTGTCATGATTGTCACAGGTGGAGAGGACAGGACAGTGCCTGGGAGCTGTTGACACTGTTTCCAGGGCTGCAGATCATGTCTGTGTTCCCTCTCTCCCACTTCTCTGCAACCTCCTGGAATTAGCAGGACAGTGCAGCCTGGCAGGATCAAGGTGTGATTAGAGGTTTAACCACCTCCAAAAGCCCATCATGGTGTAGTCTGCCAGGTAGACTCCAGCTCCCCACCCAGCTGTGCCAGGGCCTCTCCTGCAGGGACACTTGTGACCTGGCAGTTTTGGGTTTGCTGTCACACCTTGGTTTCCAGTGCAAAGTTTATGATGCAGAACAACGATATCAGGGATGTGTGTGAGGCCCCAGCAGTGCTGTGTGATGGGCTGATGACTGAATTTTTGCTTTTCTCCCCGTGTGGGTTCCCTCCTCCTTGGCTGACCAGGTGCTGCAATGAGAGGGACACCTTTTCTGCACCATCAGTGCCTCTGTACACACTGTTAACTGCTCTGCTGCTCAATGCCCCTTCCCTCTTCTCTCCTGTCTCCTGTGCTGCAGGTGGATGACATCCTCGGTGACCACCCAGAGGTGAAAGAGAAGGTGTTCACCGTCCTGAAGCAGTATGCAGCAGAGCGGAAGGTGGAGTACTTGGCTTATGCCCTCTGCATGGTCCTCACCCAGGAGTCCCACCAGCATCTGATTGACAACATCAGGTACAGGGTGCCACCAACCTCCACACTGCCATGCTGGTCATTAAATCATGGGTATTCATCTGCCTGGCAGTGATGAGTGTGCAGGAGGGTCAGGAGGTTCCTGTGGGGAAAAAGCCAGCACAGCCAGACCCCCTTTCCATGGGGCAGCTGAGTGGAGCTTGGTGGGATCTCAGCCTGGCATCCCTGTGTAGCTGTCCTGGGCAGGGTGGGACAGGGGGACCTGTGGCTGCCCAGCGGTCAGCACTGCACCAACATCCAGCCATCCCCTGTCCCTGTAGAGTGGACACCAGTGGTCACCAGCCCTGTGGAGCCATCACCTCTGCCTGTCATGCAGGATGTGGCTCCTGTTTCTAACTGGCATTCTGAAGGGAGATGGGATTAGCTGCACAACGTGTGGTGATGCTCTAAAGCTTGGTCAGGAAATAAACCAAACTCTGCAAGGTGAGAGCTGGAGGTGGGCAAGGGGTCAGCCAGGGCTGCCGGCAGCTCCACCATCAGCGGTGGCTGACGGGGGTATGTGTCAGCCTCTGGTCCATGGGCTTCGTCCAGGCTAGCACTGCCCGTAGCATCCTGGGCTGCCAGGGCTGTGGACACAGATCCCGGGATGCTCTGGCAATGCTCTGCTTGAGCTCCGGGTCCCCGGCACCGCCTGAGCCCCCAGCGGAGTGGCTGTGCTGTGCAGTCGGTGCAGCTGGTCCACTGCTCTTCTTGCAGCACAGGCTGGCACTGCAGGACGGTGCCAGTGCCGGTGCATGGACACATGGTGGGGATTATGGCCAGGCTGAGACGATGGCCATTAGGGAATCAGGTCTCCATCTGGCCCCTGCTTCGGACCTGGCTTTCCAATTCCTGCTTTAATCAGTGGAATTGCAAGATATTACAGTTACCATAACAACGTCCCTGTGCCGGGGTCTCCGCCGCACAGATCCGGCAGTGGGGAGGATGGGGAGAGCAGGTCAGTGGTCCTTGCCATGCAGTGTCCCCCTGCTTTGCCACGGTGGTGCATGAGCCACCCATGGCCCCCCACACCTGAGTGGGGATGGGCACAGACCTCTGCAGAGCTGGGATGCAGAGGGGACCATCACCTCTCTGGCAGCCACCTTGTCTGGTTAACCACATCCAGGACTCCCTTTACAGTGGTCCTGTCCCCCATGAATGTCCTGGGGTGCCTTGACAGGCAAACATCTGGGACTCAGGGCAGAGGTAGACAGCACTGAGCCATGCCTGAGCCAGCACCCCAAACTATTCCCAATAAAAAAAAAAAACCTGCCACCCACAAGTCAGGGAAAATCTCTTCCTCAAAAAGTTCCATGTAAATGCCTCAAAAGCCTCAGAGACACCTTTTTTCGTCATTCCTGGGGAATTATAGGGCATGTTTTTCCCCCTGCAGACGGGATTTGAATAAGTGTCTAGATTTTTCCTACATACCCAAGCCCCTCTGTGGGGTGCACAGCAGGTTCGCCCCAGGGTGTCCCTATCCCAGTGGAGGATAGTGTGGCTGGACCCAGTGCTGCTGTGTCCCCTGCGTGGTGCAGAGCTCTCTCCATGCCCAGCTCTGTGATGCCACGGGGCAGCGCTGTGCTACAGCCTCCAAATACTTGCAGCCAAATGTGTGCCCCCCGTGTGAAAGGTCAACAGTGGGGCTGGGGCAAGAGGGGCCAGAAATCAGGCAGCTAATCTCAGTTTAGTGGAAACGAAATATTTAGCTTAGGGAAAAGATTTACCCTCTAATCTTAATGAAATGAAGGCAAGAGAATATATTTTAAAAACCCAAGGTGCTTTGGAGACCAGGTTCCCCAGCTGCAGGGGTGCTGGGGAGGTGAGGACAGCTCCGTGTGTGCTGCTGTGTGTGACATGAGGTCCTTACCCCAGCTCTCCCGTCTGATGGGTTTGCTGCTGAGCAAGCACTTTAATGCTTTTAATAACTGCCTGGAATGTGGTGAACAGCTCCCGGGTGCTCTGGATTTAGGGGGTGCCGTCCTTGGGGTGTGGGCAGCCACCCCGGGCAGCTGTGTGCATTGGTGTGGTTTGGGGGAGTGGAGCCGCCCCAGCGAACATCCTGAAGTTCGTCCTGTGGGGTCACCCTGTGGGCACATGGAGGCGTGCGAGGTCGAGCTCAGGACCACGCAGGTACCCATCAGCCAGCCTGGGCATCCTGGCGAGGTGATGCCCATGTCCCCGTCCCTGGGGGCTTATTCCACCCAAGATATGAGGGGCAGTCCCACAGTCCTGCACATCTTGACAGGAGGGATGCTGGGGGTGATGCTGGGGGCAAGGCAGACAAGGGTCCCTGATGCTCATCTCAGTGTCAGCCCTCGGTCCCAGCAAGCTGGCCAAGCCCTTCCACAGGGTCTGTTGGCAGTGGCCCACTGTGAGTGACTACATGGCCTCTGCCATGCAGAGCCAGGCAGCTGGTATGTCCCCGTCTGCTGCTGACCCTCATGCTGGTCTGATTGGAACTTCGCTCTGCACCAACTGTATTTATTTTCGGGCCGTAGCTGCTGCCGACCGTCCTCCCTCCCCTGCCCATCCCCTCCCCAGGCTCCCCCTGGGCTTTAATGTGCTCCCTGCAAGATGCTGTGGTGCAGCGTAACCCAAGACCCCCCACCGACTCAGCACACCAATCCACCCTGGGCTGCAGACACCTCTCCTCCTCTTGTCTGTCCTCAGGCTGGGCTTTTCCAATGTTGTGGGTTTTTCTTTATTTTTTTTGTCTGTTTGTTTGCTTGTTGTTTTTTGGTGTTTTTTTAAGCTCAAATGGATTTCATCCCATTTGCCCAGAATTAAGCTCCTGCAGATTTTAATTTGCTGACATTTTCTTCATCCGTTTGGTTGTGGATAGCAGGGATAACGCACGTGCTGCGCCGGTTCCTCCCCTCTCCCATCCCCTGCCCATATGGCTGGTGTGTGTAGTAAAGTGCACAATTGTAGTTCTGCTCAAGAATGATGAAACACGGCAGTGAGGGGGAAAGATGAGCTGTCTCGGGTGAGTAACCAAACGGACCTGGGAGTTGAGGGGGCTGGGAGGGGGACGGGTTTTAAGCAGCTTAATTCTCAAACCTAGCAACCTCCGGTACCACAAAAATGAGACGCACTAAAAGTTAATTAACTCTTAGCATCTGTATTGAATTGGAGCTGCTCTAGTCAGGGACTCCACAGGTATCAGAGCTCTGCTGGGGAGAGGGAAATCTCTTGGTTTGTGTCACTCCATCACCTGCAAACGCCAAAGCCCGGGTCTAGTCCCAGGGGAGCCGCGGGCTTTAACTCCTCTGCTCCCCTCGGCTGTGCCGAGCGCCTGTGCAGGGGCTGTGCACACCTGGCACCGGCGTGGGGAGGGGAGAGGGTTATTTTGGGCAGGTCGGGGTCCCAGGAGCGTGTGTCTCTCAGTGCTGCCCTTATTTCTGAGCCATTTCCAAACCAGGGCAGAGCTGCGGCTCCAGCAGGGGAATGGTGCCGGCTCCGCATTCCAGTGCAGCGGCTGCTGGCTTTTCCCCAGACTCAGGGGACCAAAGTCACACTCCGAGGTGAGCAGTACAGGGGGGATCCTCACCTGTGTTACTTGCTGTGCTGGCTGCTGTCTCCCTTTGCACCATGCATTCCTCCAGTGCTGTGGGGTGCCCGTGCCAGCAGTGGTGCTTAGCTTGGAAACATCTGTTTGCAGTAAAATTCGGGAGCAATGGAAATGCAGATCCTCTCCTCCTCACTGACTTGCGGTGTTCCAAAAGCTGGTGCAGAAAACACCGGCATTGATGCTTCTGTTGACATTGTCCCATTAACCTGGATTTAAATCGCGGGATGCAGGTGTGTTCTGGAGCACATCCAGCCTCTTACCTTGGCCACATTAATTCATTAGAAAATAACTCTTGGGCTGTTTAGACTGCTATGTGTTGTCATGGATCTCCTCTAAGTCGTGTTGTGCTTCACTCTGCTGCAGGGAGAATAGTTAGGGGTAGTTTGTTACTTCACTGTTTTGTGATGGTCTGTTTGCTTCCAAACCAGTCTCTGCTCCTGGGGGAAAACCAAAGCAAGCAGCAGAAGCTGCCAGCCCATGGTGGCTGGGTCGATGTGAGCACCGCTCTGATTTGATCCCTAACAAAGATAAAATTGCTGCCCATCAGGGGTTCCCTTATTACGGGAGAAATTCCACTGAGTTAATTTTAATAATGCTCCAAACACAATCTATTTGTCTCAGCTTGTTTTTCATGGCAATAAAATTGCTTGGCATGTTCCCATATTAAAATACTCCAGCCATCTGTGACTGTCCCTGGATAAGAAATTTCATTTTAGCCATCAGGATTTAAATATTATGGATTGTGTTGTTTCCCTGCTTGTCCTCCCTGCCCTCCCCCCACCATGTAGCCGCTCCTCCAGGGTTGGGGGGGCTGCCGATGCATCTTGCAGCATGGGTGACCCCCCCCGAACCCACATTGCTCCCACTGCTGCCTGATGCAGTACTTCAAACTGCAGGCAGACATCATCCTGCTGCCCACGGTCTGGACAGACCCACTCTCAAACTGTCCGGATATCAGGATGATAATGGAGGGAAAGCAGCTCTTGTTTGCTTCCGTTTTAAAAAAAAGTAAAATATCCCTAATCTAATAGCTGGACATATGGTCAAACTGCCCAAAAAAAGGGGAATTAGGGCAGCAGGAAAAAAACGTGCCAGCGGTGAAAGTAATTGGGAGCAGAGTTCCTTTATTATCGGCTGAGTTCAAATAGGTCACTGCCAAAATGTCTCAGTGCAAAATCTCCTGTTAGGAGATTAATTCCTTTTGACAAATCAAACCACTGCTATAATGCAGATTATATGGGCCCAGCCCGCTTCCACACCACCACTGACTGGTAGCTTTTGTTTTGGGAAACAGCTACTTGGTCTGAGTGTTTTCCAGGATCTTGAAGAAAAGGCGTAAAGCAGCATTTGTCCTGGTGTTCCCAGCAGAAAGCAGGTTGGCGGCAGCACCTTGGCTGAAGTGACTGCTCTCTGTGGCTGTGAAAAGCAGGGGTTAACACAAGTCCTCGCACCCCAGGGCTGATGTGGGGTGCTGGCGAGGAGCATTGGGAGCATGAGAGCTACTGGTTGCCCTTATCTCCCCAGCACAGAGGCAGGCAGGGTCCAATGGTGTAACAGGTGGGTCTAAGTTGTCTGTCGGCAACACCAGGGCTGCAACAAGCAGCTGTTTGCACCCATTGACCTGGCTGCCATCCCTGATACCCACCAGGTGATGCTGGGCAGGATGGAGGATGCAGAGAAAGCCTTTCTGGGGGTTTATTTGAAGCTCTCCATGTCCCCAGCATCTGACATTGGGTTCAGGAGAGGTGAGGGCCCCAGCGGCCCCATCTTGTGCCTGGTTACTGATGCGGAAGGTGACCTCCAGCTGGGCACAATCTGCAGCGCTTCTCCAAGGAGGATCTTACCAGCAGACAACACACCTGTTGTTACTGGAGCCATAGCAGGGATGGGTCATGAGGAGGTGGCCTTCCCTGAGAGCTGCTGGGGGGACTGGGGCTGTCCCCAGAGATGAGTGGGATAGCCTGGGAAGGACTGCGAGGTGCTCCTGGCCCCAGTGTATGGCCACTGCATCCTACCACGTCTGCGTTCTTGGGTATAAAAGGGTCTTCATTCCTATTTAATGATAACAGCGGTCACATCTGCAAAACATCTGCAGCCAGATGAGTGATTATGGCGCTTCCCAGTACTGCGCATAACAAGATAACAGCCCTGGTGAAGATCACAGGTCCATGCTCACTGCTGGGCTGGAGCAATTCCTGCTCGAGCATGGGGGTTCGGAGGCACCATGTCCCCCCGGTGGCTGTGGGTGCTGCTGGGCTGGAGGCCAGGGCAGGGCTGCTACCACCCCTGCCCACGCACGCAGGTAAATGAGGTTTGAGAAGAATCTGTAGAGGTTCATAAACAGAAGTCCTCTTATATGGGTAAAGTCATACAAGAGATTTCCCTCTGAAAGGTGTGTAAATTTTAGCACTGTGGCATACTGTCCGGGCAGAAGTGCTTTTCCAGACTGGTAGCTGTTTACACAGCTGAGACATAACCCAAGTGTTGCTCAGTGTTTTTATCCACCCTGGGATGTGTTTTTCTGCACAACTAACAGACTCAAGGTCGGATGTTTGCTAGTTGTTTTCGGGCTAAACCATATATTTTTCATTTTTCCCTTCCTTTGCTATTTGGAGATCGTATCTGATGTTGGCAGCTGTGGAAAGCTTCACATCCTCTTCATCAAATGCGAGCGCTGTGCTTAAAGATGGCGTTATTTAAATTAAAGATGTTTTTTTTATCATCTATTCCTAATGCAAATAGCTGCTGTGTTACCCTGGGGGCAAATGATGCTCTGTGGCACAGCGGTGGGAGGTTTGGGCCCATGTCTCTGGTCCTGGTCCTGGTCCAGCCTGGGTGGCTCCACCTGCACTCCCAGCAGCTGCGCACCCATCGCTGATGCCATTTGCCTTTAAGGTTTCTCACCCATTACAGCGGCATGTAATTTAAACAGAAGCACTTTAGAAGTCA
This sequence comes from Jacana jacana, assembly GCA_013400555.1. Lineage (NCBI taxonomy): Eukaryota > Metazoa > Chordata > Aves > Charadriiformes > Jacanidae > Jacana > Jacana jacana. Next base: position 371,847 of record VZTM01027842.1, on the reverse strand, counting down.
ACTAATTAGCACCAGGGAGGCATCCCCCTGGAGTTCGGCGCAGAGCCGTGCCCTCCTTTCTGTTACGAGATTGTTCCAGCTGGAAATTACAGAGACTGCAGTTTTTAGGGAAAGCGAGAGGCTTCGTGGCTGGAAGCCGGGGCAGAGCCCAAGCAGGGAGGGCAGAGCAGGTGCTAAAGCCCGAAGAAGCACTGGGTAGACGGTAAACGTCTGCCTGGGACTGAGAGTGTGGCGGGGAGTTGAGGGCGAAGGGAGGCAGGGACTCAGCCCAGGTAGAGTTTGCTGGCCCATCTGGCTGTGGTCCCCACACACTGCAGGGGTGCCAAGTGGCAGGGGGGCACCGGCTGGCACGCAGTTTGGTTGTTGGATCCGGCCGCGTCGTGGGCGTGAGCCGAGGCTGAGACTCAGCTGCATGAGGCTCTGAAGCATTTCTCTTTTGTTCCCACCGCACCCCGACAAATGGGAAAGGACCGGAGTTTCTCTCGGCATTTTCGGTATGTCTCTCTGTTCCGTTCCTCCGCGTGGCGTGTATGCTGTTCGACCTGCTGGGAACATCCCCCCGATGTCTCTCCTGCCTCTCTGAGCTGTGGGGACCCTGCCTCCCGGCACTGGTGCAGCTCTGCCACCAACCTGTGCCCACCGCAGCAGCGGCGTGAGCTGTTGGGGGCAGTTGAGCAAAGCTCAGAGGAAAAACTGGGAGGTGGAGGGCTGGGGAGAAGCAGGAAGAGCACATCTGGATTTGTGTTGTCTCTGGAACTATGGTCCACCAAAGGGATGGGCGGTGAGGACGGAGNGGAGGGGGGGGGGGGGATGTCCTGGGACCACTTGCTTCCATCCCCAGGTGAGTATGAGCTCTGAGAAAACTAGGGGCTGCTTCCCCCTGCTCTTGCTAGGGCTGGGGACATATCCTGCACTGGGGAACCTCAGCATCTAGCTCGGGGTAGGACCATCCAGGTGAACTCAGCGCTCATCTCAGAACATGCACCCTCATGAAAGCTGGTTCTCCAAGACACTGGGCTGGCGAGGGAGGCAGCTCTCAGCAAGGGTAGAAGTGGGACTCGATGTCCAGAGGTGCGCCGTAGGTGACCCGCCTTTAAAAATTGAGTGTGACAAAGACTGAGATGTGCTAAATATCCTCTGCAGAAGTGAGCCCCAGAGAGGAGATGAGGGTCTGGGTGCGCTGGCAGATGGGGTCCTGCTGGGGGGTCTCCCACCATGGTGTCTGTCTTGGCCTGGCTGCTTCAAGGAGAACGTGAAGGCGAATCAGCTTGCAGCTTCTGGGGCCTCTCCTGGCCTGGCAAATGCCCTGAATTTGCATTTTTCGTGTTAGAGCAGATTGAGCCCTCCTGAAGAGTTTGTGCTGACACCGCTGCAGAGGAGGAGTAGTGTACTGGGGCTGGGGAGCAGGTGCAGGGCTGCTGGCCATACTGCTGGGGATGCCTTTCCAAGCTGCTATTTAACAGGGGAAGAACCAGGGTTGACCTGGAGCATGTGAGGAGGAGGAGGAAGCTGAAGGCAGGAGGTCAGCACTGCATGGCTCTCAAGCCCTCCCATGGGCACGTGTACTGCTGGGGCAGTAGGTCTGTCCCTGCTCCCAGTCCAACCTTGCAAACAGGGTGGGAGCATCCATGCTCCATGCCGACAGGCAAAGCCCAGCTTGTCCCTCAGGACATCAGGGCACTGCAGAAATAGCTGCAGGTTCCTGATAAGCACCGGGCACCATCTACCCTGTGCCTGTGCTGGTATACATTGCTAGAGCAGAGGACAAGTTGAGGCTTTGATGCTGTCTGATGAGACCTCATGTGCTGCTGTTGGTGGGTCCCTCGTTAAAGACCAGCCTTGAGCACACACCACTTGGAGGCTGGCACGCACTGAACTACAGGGTGTCGGGGAGCCCGGGGGATCCAGCCCCCACCACTGCGGCAAGAGGCCATCCCAGCTAATTTGCTAATTCTTGTGCTAATTTGCTAATTCTTCTAATTTGCTAATTCATCCCACATTGCTAATTCTTCCAAAGGGTTTAGCAGAAGGAAACTATTTGGCATACTTTAATAGGATTATTTCTACCAGTCACGTAGTTCCCCTCCTTGCTAAGATGCCGTTTTACTTCTAGCATGGAGTCAATTCAGGGTGAAACCCTTCAAGCCTGTCCTTGCACCTGGTTATTGAGCTGAGCATACTTTGTTCTTCAACCCTGATGTTTGTCAGCCTGGAGGTGAAGCAGCAGTCAGGGCAAAGTGGGACAGCCTTGCTGGATCAAGCGGGGCCAATTTATTTTGGCCAACTTAAATGAGAGCGTGCTCGTTTTGCCTGCAAGGAACCCGGACTTGTCCCAGGGCAGCGGCGTTGGGTCCTGCCGGGACTCACTGCTGTCACACTGTGTCCTCCCCTGCCATGGGGCTGTGGCAGCCTGCATTCCTACAGGAGCCTGCTTACAACTGGGTGAACTATTTATTAGCAGGATTTCACTCTTCCCTAGTAGCTGCGTAGTCACAAATCGATGGTGAATTGTACCAATGTGATATTTATTTAAAATTATCACCAAATGCTTTGTGTGAGCATATGTCAGCCTTGGGATCACTTGCGATCTGTCTGCTCCTGCTTAGCATGAGCATCAGCTCTTATTTTGAGTTCTGCCTTTTGTTGGGGGGAAATAGAGATGTCCTCATCCAGGTACATTTGGGATTTGAAGCCTTGTTTTCCTGCTCCTCTCTCTGGCTTCATCTGGGGTTTTGGGTTCCTTTGGCAAAGCAGTGAGGGATGGGGGAGACCTGAGGAAGCCCCAGCCTCTCCATCCATGCTTGTTAGCAGCCAACCATTGTCACAGCTGTATCACACTGGCAGCAGGAAGGTGCAAACCCTCAGGGCAAGTTGCGCCGGGTCCTCTGACACCAGCTCCCAGTTTGGCCCCGACAGTTTGGAAGTGATGTTCACATCCTTCCTCCACCTCAAGTGTGGGAGTTTGTGTTAATGTAGGGAGCGCGTTCTCACGTGCCAGGAGGTGAAGAGCAGTAATGAATGTCACAAGTCAGTATTGTCTAACAAGCAAATGCAGCTGCGACAGGCAGCCTGGTATGGGTGCAGGGAGGAGTTGCTATAGAAACACACAGACATAACAGCTCCTCCAGAAGCCCCTAAATGTGCAAACAGAAGGGCAGCAGTAGGCGAGCGGGGTGTCAGCATCTCACTGTTGCGATGGCAGAAGGAAAAGGAAAAGAAAGTGTTTCCTTGTGTCGCAGGGGTGAACCCTGGCCAGGGCAGGAGTGGTGCAGACGCACCCACCTTGCTCCATCCCGGGATCCCACTTTGCACTTGTTCTGCAAAGGGCCCTGGGAGGTCCTTGCATGGGGCATAAGGGCCATTTGGCTGCTGGCAAAGCAGCTCTTGCTGGCCGGGGGTAGGTGACCTGTCATGGAGCAAGTTCCCAGTGGTGTCCCCTCACCTGTGCTCCTGTGTCCCCACCACTGTGCTCATCCTTGTCCCTGCAGCACCAGCGGCTCCCAAGGGGTGTGAGGTTGTGGCAGGAGCTGGAGGGTGGCAATAGCCAAGGCTGGAGCTGAGGAGAGCAGAGTCCAGGGCTCCCAGCAGAGGGGCTGGGGCAGGGGATGGAGAGCAACATTTTAGGGGTCTCAGAATGTGCTGGAGAAGAAGTGAGTCTGGAGGAGGCAGTTTGGCACCAATAACCCAGGGTCACTTGTGCACTGGGACCCCTGGCTGCGAGTACCATTCAGTGAGGAGCGAGGTCACAACAGGACACCCACCATGGTGGCAAGTGTCCTCCCCTGTCCAGCTGGGTTCCTGGTGGGAGGCAATGAATCTGGGACTCGAGCTGAACATCATCATCACCATACTAGAAACCGACAGCTGAAGAAGTCCAGGACAGGGTGCATGAGGAGGAACCAAGCTGCTTCAGTCACTTTGTGAGCACTGCACTGTGCAGGGGCCAGACATCCTTGGCATGGGACAGGGCAGGAGATGCTGCTGGCATCCTCAGCAACCCCAGCCCCAGCGTTTGTACTTCCAGAGAGGATTGAGGCCAAGAGTGAAGAAGGGTCTGGGGCTGCTCTGACCTTTCCTTTCTCAGGTATGGCTGGTTACAGAACTGTTGGCCACAGCCGCCCTGGCTTGACTCCTTACTTCCCTCCCTTCTCTCATTTTTCCAGGATTTTCATCCCCAAGAAGCACCGGCAGCGTTTTGATGAAGTGGTATCGCAGAGCCTGATCAGCAAGCTCTGCCGCTCCAAGAGTGAACAGCACAGCAACCGTCTGCGCCGCAGCCGGAGTGAGGACCACCAGGAGCGGCTCCTCGTCTCCACCCGTGCCAGCTCCGTGCCCCGCTGTCACGAGGAGACCAGCAAGAGCCTGCGGAAAACCACTTCGCTCATCACCAGCAATGTGGCCTCGGGGGCTGCCCGCAGGTAACACCTCTCCTGGACACCCCAGAGCTCATGACAGCAGCAGCATCTGGTTTGGCGTGGATGGCAGCATGGGGGAGGGATGCCAGGGAAAGGGAAGAGACACTTGGAAAGTCTACACACCCAAGTGTGTAGAGTGGGTGAAATCCCCCTGGGATAAGGATAGACTTGATGATCTTCAGGGTCTTTTCCAACCTAAAGGATTCTATGAGTCTGTGAACAAAGACTTCTTTAAGGCTGGCACATTTCACCCCTTGTCCCAACTCTGGGCCATCCTCTCTGCCCCCTTGCTGTTGCGGGTACAAGCCACGTGAGGAGTTGAGATGGCACTTGTGGGCTACAAGGGGATTTCGGCTCTTGTGCTGGGTGGGCTGCAGGGTACTCAGCTGTGCCTGGGGACAGAGCAGTCTTCATCATCCTGCCCTGCAGGGTGTCTGGGTCCAAGGCTGTGGGAGGAAGGATGGACAATCCCTTGTGCACAGGGGATTAACCCATTTCCCGCTATCCATATGGCCAGACCTCAGCAGCCCCAGAGAGCTTAGGAGCCTTGCAGTGCTGGCGGTACTCCCGCTCCATTCCCAGCCTCGACTCATGGACAGCACAGCCTCCCCAGAGGCTCTGTCCCTCCTCCTCTCAGGAGGGACTGAACTGCCACAGGCACATCCAGATCTATTCCCCCATCTCCAGCTGTTATCTCCAAGGTAGCTCACCCTCCCATCAAGATAATTTTTGGTGTGACTTATCCAAAATCCAGTTCCGGCACAGTCTCCCTTCCTGCCAGAGCAGGATCAGTCCCTACAACAGCCTTTCTGGTTGTAAATTAGTGATGTTACCTTCACCCAACTCCCAGCTCCAATCAGCCTCTCAGCAGGGAGATTTCCTAATACTCCTTCCAAAATTTCCTAGAGGAATGTAATTGCTCTCTTATCAGCCTCTGAGACCTTTGCCCCCTAAAACACATATTCTCTTATTCTATGTAATAAATTATACCCCACATTCCCCTTTAAAAACACATTATTTGAAGGACTAGATAGTGGATTTATGAACTCAGAACTTTATGCAGAGTAAGAGTCTGTGCTCAAGGGGTTCTGCCCCTCCTGCCACCAGAGCCCCCATCTGCCCTGTGCTGAAGCCTCACTGTTCATGGATGTTAAGCTTTAGATGTCAGAAAGCCATAACTGGGTCTAAAGGAGCCCCTCCAGAGCCTTAGCATGGGTGGCTCTGGTCCCAGTGGGGACTGTGTCTGCTCCAGGCTTGCGGTGACAATGCATTGGGGATGGCACCTGCATCCCCCAGCCCTCCCCTGTCTTTGCCTGGGCCATTTCTAACACCTCTGCATCACTCCATCACTCCATCCTGGCTCTGCACTGTGGGGTGTTTGTCTCGCCAGGATGGGCAGGAGAAACTGGAGGTAACACCAGGACAGGCAGCTGCATTGTGGCCATCTGGGGATACCGAACACACACACACCGTCCCTCCAGCCCCTCTCCCTGTGGGCACAGCATGTCTGGGGGGTCCTGTTTGAAAGACACTTAAGTATCAAAGGGACTTTGCAGGGATACAAGGAGTGTTGAGGGCTTGGGCACTCAGGAGACACACGGACTAACAGGGCTTTGAGAGGGCTGGGGAAGGAAACGAGAACCAAATATTGGTCTCTGATTTTAAATTTGCTTTTTTCACCTGCAGAACTGTACGAGTTTATAAAGGCAACAGAAGTTTCGGCTTCACACTACGTGGCCATGCTCCAGTGTGGATCGAGTCTGTTCTGCCAGGTAATAAAACCTCCAACCACAAGATTCAACTTGAAATTTTAAGTGCATGCTGTTTGCTAGAAGATGGCAAAAAGGACTTTCACAAGGCTTGGGATGGGGTTTCCCAAGTTGAATAACTAAGTGTCTTTGGTACAATTTAGTTTGGCTTCATGCACCCGCTGTTTTGGAGAGTGGAAAGTGTCTGTGTTTAGTGAAGAGCCCAAAATCACACCTGTGTTGTTATTGCAAGGTGGGTGCTGGCATCACTGTGCCCAGTGAAACGCTTCAGCCCACACAAATAATCCAGCTGCAGTGCATACCCTGCCCTGGAGGGTGTCCCTGGGCACAGAGTTGCCAGAGAACTGGAACCCCATCCCTATAAGCGGGGCTCCACCAGCTAAAGCCCCTCTCATTCCCTGTGCATTTAGGGAGTCCAGCTGAGAAGGCTGCTCTCAAAGCTGGAGACCGGATCCTGTTCCTCAATGGTCTGGACATGAGGTAAGAGGCTCTTTAAAAGGGGTCCTTGGGGCTGGTAGGTGACCAAGTGCATGTGTGTTCAATTGTTCAACGGAGACAAGAGCTGGTGGTCCTTGAGAGCTGTTGACTGAGGTGCACGAGGGGTTTTACTCCTTACAGACATCCCCTTTGCTATTCTTTTAAAAAAACTGGCTCTAAGTAGTATTTAATCTCAATCCCTGCTCTTCCTTTCTCTGTGCAAATAACTGAGTGTAATGTGGTGTCCTGGCTGCAAACCACCTGCAGACCCTGATTCGACCAACTTTGAGTTAAATTGGCTGAGTTAAACACACCAGCCAGCCCAGGAGTCACTCCCAGAATGGTATCATAAGATTAAAATGACATGGGCAATTGCGTTTCCACCCAGAAGTTAATTCTTCTGGATATTATTTGAGCACCAAGGCTATCAAACCAGAGCTGAGCACACAGCTCGCCGGGCAGTGGCAGCAGCCTGCATTTCCTCGGCTCAGTCTTTTCACACAAAAAGCAAGAGCAAAGGGTTAGAAGAGGCTACACAATAAGAGAGAGTGATGAATATTTATAGGTTAAACATCTGATGCTGCTTCTCTCAGTGCTCAGGTACTCATATTTCAGCTGAACCAGCAAACTGTCGGCTGATGCAGCATTGCCAGAAAATAGAGGAAACCGAGATGGAGAATGTCCTCTGAGCCCTCATTTCAGCGGGTATTGTCCCATAGCAGTCTTTACCCTTCTCCAAGGACACTCCAAGGTTTTTTCCAGCCTACAGAAATGCATGCCTTGCCTCTTCTTTTCAAGCAGAATTAAGCCAGGCAAGGAGAGACCCACAGCATTGTATCATTTAAACTAAAAGTTCATCTTCTGGGTTTGAACGTAGCTTAAAAGTAATGCCGGCTCTGTTTGCCATACCAGCTCCTGAGGGTGTTCACTGGCATGTCCTCTAGTTGTTCCTTGCTGCAGGTACAGCCCAGGGTGCAATTCACCCTCTCTCTCGGGGGGGCTTTTTTCTGAGCAGCACAGCTAAAACCAAGCAAAGATTGAGAGTCCGGGGGAGCGGCAGTGGGGAGCAACACTGCCTGGCTCCGAGCAGTGAGACGTGGGTTTTTTTACAAGATAAAGGCAGGCGGATGCAAACTCCATTTCACTCCTGCTCCCCCCCTACAAGCCACTGTCCACAGTTGTTCTGCCCGCAGAAGCAGCCCTGACCCCGGCTCTCCTGTGCCCCACAGGAACTGCTCCCATGACAAGGTGGTGTCGATGCTGCAGGGCAGTGGAGCGATGCCCACCTTGGTGGTGGAAGAGGGGATCGTCAACATCTCCAATGGTAAGAGTGCGGGGAGGAGAGTGTCCAGAGTGGGAAAAACCCCGCACTGGCCCCCAAATTTTCCATGGAGGAGGGAACTGCCAAACACCACCTGTAGGCTCTGCAGGTTCAGTGCTGCTTGGAGGGCTGCTCCTCCCGCCGCAGCACGTGGCTGCCTGATTTCTGGGATGGGGCTTAATCTCAGCCTTGCCTGCTCTCCAGAAGGGTTCATCCTACTGTATGATGATTGTCCTTGATGGCCCTCGCCAATGTCCTTTATGTGCAGTCTGTGCTGTGTACTTGACCGAAGTAATCCAACTCTGTGCATCCACAGTTGCTGTGCAAATCCCAGGGCTGTGGAAGGACTCTGCTGTTCAGGATAACTGCTGCCATTATGAATAATTTAACTAGCTGCTGGTGAGCGAGTCAGCAGGAGATGAGGGTATCTGGGGCGATGCAGGGTGGATGTCAGCACAATTCCAGTGGAGGGGCAGGAACGGTGCCGGGGGCAGAGGGCAGTCACTGCTGCATTTTTCAAAGCTGTGCGAAGGCAGGAGAGTTGGTGCGTTACCAGGGTGCTGCTCCACAATGCATAGGCCCAGGAACTTGAGACTGGCTCTTCCCTCCAGAGCAGCAATGGACTCTCCTGAGCTTCACATTAGGAGCCCTGTGAAGCCAACCTGTTTGCACATGCGCTAGGTAAAAACTGAGCACCTCGCTACTTCACAGTACGGAGCCAGTCGCGCTCAGACTGCTTCACCGCCCTCCAAAGGAAACCAAGAAAAGACAGACTTTTTTGCTCCCAGTACCTTACCTTGGCCATATTCCTGTGTGGAATATGGCACACAGTCTTGATCAGGTCCCTTCTCTCCGCTGTGCTTATTGCTCTGCACTCATTGCAGATGCAGCGCAGGAACCAGCCCAGATAAGCGTGGTAAAGCAAATGGCTTTCCATGCCTCAGTTCACTCAGGTAACCCTTGAGTGATGCTGCTTGGAGTCTATGATTATCAGGAAGTGCTTTGAAACTGGAGCAGAGGCTTTAGAGAGACAGAGAAGGCTCTCTGGCTTGTGTTCACAGAAAGTGTGGAAGCATCATGGCTGAAGAGAGAGATCCCAGAAAACATCCCAGTCAAAACACCCCCACTTGGAACCAGCCACAGGCTCCAGAGGAGCTGATCCAGAGCATATTTTTTGCTGGAGTAACAGTGTCTGTAATGGCACATCAGGATTTGTGCTTCTGTGGAGCTATGTGTGGGTGCAGCTGCCCTGGCTGTGCCCAGGACTGACCCTGGTTTCAGAACGAGCCTTTTAACCCATTGTTAAGAGTCTTTGTCAGCTGAATTTTCTGTTTTCTTTCTACATGCGCCTTGCAGACTCTGACTCTGCTGACTCCCAGAGCACCTCCTCTGTCCTCACCTCCCTGCAGTGGGTTGCAGAGATACTCCCCTCTAGCATCAAGATTCAAGGAAGGACCTTCAACCAGCAGCTGGAGCACCTGCTGACTCCACCTGAGCGCTATACCATCTGCAAAGCCCTGGAAGGCTTCTTCCAACATCGGTAACTTGTTAGCGGCCCATTTCCTCTAATACTGGCATCTGGCCTGGTAGCAATGCCCATGTCAGGGTTGGTCTCCAAGCAGAAGACAGACTTTGACTTTGAGGCTGTCAGCACTGAGTTCTGCCGTGATCCACATTCTCCCTTTTCCCCAGATGTGTATTTCCTCGTGTGTGTCTGCAGGGCACAAGCCTGTCTCTTACCAGGTGCCCTGCCTGATGACAGGCCAGACCCTTTAGCTTTTGAGGTTAATTCAATCACTCCTTAATCTCCCATAAAGTGACCTTGGTCCCCTACACTGTGGGTTCTCTTGCTTTCTGGCCGTCCCCGACGGCTGCAGATCCTGTTCCGTCTCTTTCAGTAAACCTCACCACGTTTCATCCTTATCTTCTCACTCCTCTCAGTATCTTGGCTGCAGCACTCCTTTGGCAGCAGCATGAGGACAGCTGTGGTTGGCAAAGCCCTTGTCCTGCCCTGGAGCACATCCTCCCCACTCTGCTGCAAGGGTCAAAAATCAATCCCCTGGCAGACTCCAGACTTTCAATAGTGACTTTGTTTTCTGCCCTTAATCTTTAATCTTTAATCTTTCTACACTAGTAGTGTAGCCATCCCACTGGGATATGTTTGCTGCCTCTTCCCACAGCTGCTGAGCTGACCCAGCCAGGGAACCTGGCTGATCCTGGGGAGCCCAGATCCCGCAGGGGCTGTGGATGCACCAGCCAGGACCAGGCAGGCTCCTGCTGCAAAGGTTTAAGCAGCCTCTTGGTGTAAAGGCTGAAGGATTGAAGGATCCAAATCCTCAGTTTGTGAAGGAAATGCAGGAAAGCCTTCAGTATTTAGGTTACTAATGGTAAGAGAGAAGAGAAACTACTGAGTACAAAGCCATGGCACTAGCTCTGTGCACCACAGCTAGGGCTGAAGCATCGCCTTGCCTGCAGGGAGGCTGGGCTGCCTCCGTACCTGCAGGTGCTGGGGGAGGCCCAGCTACATAACCCCCACCAGCACCAGCTGACTGAACCCTCTTGATCGCTAATACTGCCCAGATAAAGGAAAAATCATTGCTTTGGGCTCTCCTGAGACCCTGCTGGTTCCATTGGACTTCCCAGGTGGGCATTTCAGCTCAAGAAGCAGCGGCTGTGGGAGCAGATCCAGTCCCTGGGGTCTGCAACTGGGAAATGCAGTCAATCCAAGTGTGCAATTTCCTCTTACTCTATGGCACAAGGATAGATAACCAGGTATACTATGAATCAAGTCCCAAGGTTCCCTTCCCAGTGCAGGGCTGCCCATGTTGCTTGGTCTTCCAGCAGTATTTGACTGGAGAAGGCTCAGTGAGGGCACCGCCGTGCCCCTCTTCTCCTCCAACCAGCTCATTTTGCCTGCAGCCACCCCAGATGGCTCGATGCAGAGGCCACTGCTCCATTTAACAATAAGTCATCATGACCTAATTGCATGCCTGTCCTGGACAAGCAGTTGGAAACTCTACCTGCTCCAACATGGAAGGAAATCCCCAAACATTGTGTTTTTGTTGCTTGCCACCACAGCATGCTGATACCAGCATTTCCCGGCATCAAACACCGGAGACAGTCAGGACACCCCTGTTCTGGGCTTTGGCCCTCCAGCCAGTTTGCAGATGACAAACCAGCTGGCCGTGGCCACTGGCTGGGAGGAGCAGTGCCTGCATGGGGCAGTGCAGACACCTGCCTCAGCAGCTCCTCCACAATTCCTGAACTTTTCTGAATGGGAAATGGGCTTCTGACAGCAAAGAGCTGGGTCCAGCTCCACAGAAAAGGCAAGTTAGCCCAAAGCTAGGGAGAAACTTAGCAGGTGACTTTTAGCTCGTGACTTCTGGCAAGTCCTATGTAGCTCCTGCTACTTCTCATCCCTGCTGGCCTCTGAGTACCCTGTCCAAGGCACTTCATTAATGAAGTCCTTACTGTCCCGAACATTCCCTGTGTGCCTTGTCCCTGCTCCTTGGAAAGCAGTGGTGGGCCATTCCGTTAATATCAAGACAACAGATTTGTTCCTATACATTCAATCTCCTTCCAGCTCTTTATAGGAAATTCTTACTGTTACTTCTCCATTAAGAACACAATAGTTGCAGTGAGCTTTAACCCATCATCTCTGCCTCAGTTTCTCAGTAGAAAAGTGGCCTGACTTTAACTCTTTGACCCAGGAAGCCCCCTGGACCCAGGCTGTTTTATACTTCTCATTGAATCAGGTGCTCAGACCTGCTATTCTCAACAGCCCCTTCACCATCTCTACACACCGCAGAGCCAAATTGAGACTGAGCCTTCAGCCCAGTGAGGCTGTCAGATGAGCTACTCTTTCCAATGCATTCCTCCCCTAGCCTGCTTACCTGATACTGGCTAAAATTCATTTTTTTTCCAGTGTTTCACCACTGCTTTTACTCCCCACACACCCTGGCTGACTCACAAACCAGCTTCTATACCTGGCTGTCAGGTGCTGCTGGTCCCTGGGAATATGCTCTCCCCGTTAGCACCAGCTGCCCAACTCCTCTTCCCCCAAGGGCTCGGTCCCTTCCTGGCACCTCTGCTTTGAAATAATCTGTTTGTGCCAAAGCCTCGGAGCCAAGGCTAGCACCTGAGAGCTGGCTGGAAGCAGGCTGGGAAGTGCTGGAGCCCAGGGAAGCGGCATGGTGGGGCTGTGCCATAGGGATACGCTCACTGCCCAGCCCTCTCTTTCCGATTTTGCAGGAACATTGACACTCTCATTGTGGATGTGTACCCGGTGCTGGACACACCGGCCAAGCAAGTCATTTGGCAGTTTATCTACCAGCTGCTGACGTATGAAGAGCAGGAGCACTGCCAGCAAAAGATTGCCAGGTTTCTTGGTTACAAGTCCTTGGCAGGTGAGAGGAAAGCCCCTGCACTATGGCACAGACCTGCCGTGTCCCACCAGGACCTCGGTCCATTGCGCTGGGAGCAGACCTGGGGAGGCGAGGGAGCAGCCAGCTCTTCTCTGGGGGCAGAGACTGCGGCTCTGCCCTGCCTGGCACCTGCCCACACACTGCCTGTATGGAGACAGGGAGTTTCCAGCTCCTGTTACAGATGAGATTGATCTGTCAGGCACCTTTTCTGCCCCATGGAGCTGTGTGGTTTTGGAAGGAAACTCTGCACTGAGAGGAGATGGCACCTGGCTCAGTAGTAGAGGTTGTCTCTTGGAGCAGAGGCAGTTAGAATCTGCTGGGGTTGTTAGAGGTTAGGAAGTCCCCAGAAGAAATAGCAGGTTTAAGGGCAGCGTTCATATCAGAGAAGCAAAATAAGCAGCGATGGCAGTGTCCCTCGGGATGTTTCCAGCAGTCAGATGTGTGCAGTTACCTGTGGTTAGAGGGGGTGGGAGCATGGCTCCTCTGGCAGTGAAGCGCCTGCCCAGGAGCGCTGGTCTTCCAAAGACTCTGGAGGCAGTTGGTGATTGTCCTTCTCCCTTCTCCCCCTCTCCCCTCACCATCACCTGGGGCTGTGGCAACTCACAAGCCAGCTGTGGTTTGCTTTGCAGTTGGACAGCAGAAAGGTGAGGGCAAATTTGGAGTGAAATGTCTTAATCTTTGGATTTGGGCTTCATAATTGCTTTCAAATTATTTTATTCAAAGCTGTTTACATTGTGTCAATGTGTTTATTTTAGAGTCTATGTAGGTAAAAAGAGGTGTTGCTTGAAAAGAGACTTTTGGAGGAACACGGTTATTTTAGCACAGCCTTTCCCCTCGAGAAACAGCTCGAAGTCCTGGTGCAAATGTTTCCTGCAGAGCATGGAAACCTGTTGGGTATTTGCTCACCTAATTTGCACTCTCAGTTACTACTGCTTTTGTGTATGCAGAGTCATGGCCCAAACTACGTTATGGCCCAAATGCGTTATATATTCCCTAGAAATTAGTTTATGAATTTTAGGAGATCTCTCAGGGAAGCTGATATATTTGCTGTTATATTTCAGGAATACAAGGCAGGTGTACACAGCCACTGGCAGAGGGGGAAAACACAGGAGTAAATCTCCCAGAACCAGGCAGTTTCAGGCTGTTGCTCCACAGGCTGTTGCATGGCTCCTTTCAGCTTCTCAGATGAAAGGGGCAACCTCTGACCATGTGAAGTTCTGGTTGTTCTGGTGCATTATGTGTGTGTCCAGGTGTGGAAGTGTGATGGCCAGAGATCTCTGAATTTGGGTTAGTCCTTCATCTGGGTTTCTTCCAAACTCAGTGGTGATCTCTGATGTTAGTGTCTGTGTGAGCATTGGTCTGTCAGATACCACAGACACTGATGCTCCGGTATCTTCATCCTACTGTAAATCTGAGCCTCTCTGAGCTGTCACACTGAACTGCACATGGAGTCTCCACGAGACTCCATGAGACAGTGTGCTTCTTCTAGGCAGCATTTCAGTGCTGACTCCCACTCCTGTCTTGTCCCTTGAGGACAGGAAAGGAGATAGCTGGGTCCCGCTGGACCAGCCTGGCTCAGGGCTGGAGTTTGATGTACACTATAAGCTGGTGGAGGCCAATCTTGCTGGAAAATGCAATTGCATGTCCCATCTCTGGGCATCCACCCCCTGCCCTGTGCTGACAGGAGTGTTTGTAACCTGCTTCACTCCCTGGGGCCAGCGTGAGGATGGGGTGACCTGAGGGGACGGGTAGCAAACAGTACCAGCAAGGCTGTGCAGGGCTCAGAGAGCTGCTGTGAGTCCCATGGGCTTGGGAGAGCCCCATGTCATGGCGATGAGGAGTGGGGGAGCTGCAGGGGTCTGACATGCACTGGCCGTGCCTTACGAAGGGTGTTTTCCGCTGCAGCTGAGCCAGAAGCAGAGGATCGGTACCGCAGCTCCGTTCGAGGGGCATCCTTGTGTCGGGGAAGCCTTCGAACCCCCCGCCCTGAGGAAGGGGCGGCAGCAGGTGGGTGATTGGGGGCTGTGCAGAGGAGGGAGCTGGGTCCTGATGGCTGTGACTACGGTACCGCTGCTCTGCCCAAGCTAAAATCCTGAGCATGAGTGGTGGGAAAAGATGCCAGTCGTTACAAAGGCAGTACAGAGCCTTTGACTGGAAAAGTGTGTCTTCAAAAACAGTTGAAATCACCAATTCCAGTAAGAAGCCACTTATGCTGAGTCTGAATGTTGTTTCCAAACCCTTCCATTGCTCAGATGTAGACTGGAGCTGCTGGTCTGAGCCGTCCATCCTGGGGTGCACAGTTTCTGGCTTTGCCGTGAACTTTCTTGGGCACTATCAAATTCACAGCAAAAGCACCATTTGTGGAATCCATAGGAAGATGATGATCATGGTTCAGTGCCACTTTGAGACTCTTGAACTACATTGATGGCACAAACACTCTCTCTTTTCAGAGAGAAGACACATATATTTCCATTTCTCTGAAAATCCCATCCTGGTACTGCTGCAGGACCCTCCAGCCCCCAGATCTCTAACCTTCTCCTGAGCAGCAACCCAGAAGGCTGGTTGTGTTTTTAGACCTTCTGGTCTTTGCCTTTCTTTCCCAGATGGCAGGACAAGGCATCCTGCCTATTCCTCCACTGCCCTTAGCTTATTGTGAAGGGCACTCAACCTGTGCTTACGTCTTATCATGACCATGACCTCCCCACCAGGAACAGCCACGGTCCTCCTGCACTCTGGCTGCACGCCTTCCTCCCTGCACCCCTCACTGGGACCACAGTGCTCCTCGGCTGTTGGGAGGGATGCTGCCGGAGCCGTCAACTCTGAGATATTTCCATGGGGAAGATGCTCTAACCTGCCTCCGAGGAGCTTTCCTGGTCATGATTACAGCATGGGGAGTGGCTGACAGCTGTGCATGCTGGAGGGAAGCCTCTTGCCCAGCCAGATGCTAGCCAGCTGCAGAGGAGCAGCCTTGTCCTCATCTGCCCTTCAGAAAGAGTGGACAGCCTGGACCTGTCGTGCCAACCTTACCCAAGCCGAAGCAGACTCTGGGGAGCATCCTGCCCCATGTCCTCCTAGGTCACCTCTCTGCACCAGCCATTTATTTATAAAAAGCAGACAATGTTCCTCAGTCCTGGAGAGGGAGGTAACGCACCAGAACACACACCTCCTCTTCCTGATGAGAGCCCCACTCCAGAGCCCTTTATCATTACAGCCAGTTAATGTTCATCCTGGACTCTTCTATCTTCATTGCCATTAAAGGCTGGGCTCTGAGCACATGGGCCCAGTCTGGCACTGGTTTGAGCAGAGCTGCTCCACTGGGCTTTCCGGAGCTCTGCGTGCCCATCTCAGTATTCAGCTTGGCCCCAACCACTAGGTAGAAAAACTGTGGCTGGAAAGGAATGTGAATCCATTTGACCTACCCTCCAGCAGCTGGGGAAAGGCAGGAATTGCAGACTCTTTTCTCCCTTCACTCACCCTTGGCGATAAATTGGGTGTCTGGATGCATCTCAGAGCTCAGCCAGCCTCCAGCCATTAACCTTGAGCAGACCATCTCCATGTATGTAACTGGAAAAACAGGGGTTGGTTTGGAGCTGGTCAAATCAACCTCACTCCAAGTGAGCTCCCTTGTGCCTCTGCAAGGGTCCAGACCTCCCTCCTTCCTCGTGTCCCCTGTGGAGCCCCATCTCAGGCGACACTGCTGGGGAGAAGGCGACCAGCACTGCCCCAGTGTCTGCAACCGAAAGGACCAGATTTTGGAAACTGCAACCTCAGCTCCATTGTGTAGTGATCTTGACTGTCCTGATGTCCAGCACCTACCAGGGAGACTGAAGGAAAAGAAACAGAAAAACCAAACACCCACAGCACTGCAGTGATTCAATATCCGGAGAGTTCCCAATGCAGTGCAAAATCCCGCACATGCCCTGAATAATTCCTCTTCCCCTGGAACACTGATGGAAACTCCTTGCTTGGCACTGTCTCTTCTGCATGCCTGTGCAGGGAGGATGGCTCTGATACCCAGCAGGAGATGGGGGGAACCTTGATGGCTCAGGGCCATTGGAAGCCTCAGGGGGCAGAGGCAGAAGGAGGGGGTTCTAACTGGTTTGTCTCTTCCTTCCCGGGCAGGCGAGTGCGATACCATGGAGGTCCCGGTTCGCTTGATCCCTGGAGAGAGACAGGCCGGTGATGGCACATCCCTCCCGGAAACACCTAACCCCAAAATGGTGCGACTTGGTGGGCTGGGGGTGGGGGGACACCTCTGGGAAGCGCTTTGCTGATGTGTGTGGGACCATTGCATTCATGGGGAGGGTCGACAGTTTGACTCCTCTCATGTTAATGCAGGAAAGCAGAAAAAAAGGGAAGAGGGTAAGGATGTGCCTGTGTGTAGATACCTGCTGGGGGCCGACAACATCCCTGCCTCAATGATGGTCTCTGAGATCACTTCCATGGGCAATTAGTCAGCTTTAATAAGGCCAGTGCCTGTCAGCGTCTTCCTGCAGCCTTGTGAGTGAGGGGCTCAGGGGAGCTTCAGAAAAGGCAGAGTAGCCTTGGATTGGGGTGAAGCACTCCTTTACAGAGCAAGAGACTGGGGGCTGGTGGGTCTGTGGTGACTGTCCTTTCGCAAGGGCGTCGCAGGTCTCTGGGTTCTCCATGAGTCCTGTCTTGATGCAGGCAGTGACAAAAGCTCTGTGCCCCTTTGTTTTTTCAGATGTCGGCTGTCTACGCAGAATTAGAAAACCGCCTGATCGGCAGCTTTGCTAGTAAGATGGGTAACGTTGCCCGGCACAGGGCATCACCTCCTGCCCCAGAGCTGCCACACGCTGCAGGTAGTGCCCAGGTTCCCATGGCACGACAGAGGAAGTTTTGGGGGGTTCTCAGGCAATCATGGATGGTGCTGGCCAGGCAGGGGGAGGAGAAGGCATCTTTCTCTTGCTGCCGTTTAAAAACGAAGCAGTGACAGTGCCACGTGTGAGCCCAGCGATGGCTCCTGCAAAGCTGCATCTGCAGGAGAGCAATGGGGTGCATGGGATGGCAAATCCCATGGGATCCTAGTCCATTACTGTGCAGCCCAGGACACTGCCGGGGGACCTCTCCTCTCTGCAGGCTGCACCACTATTTCATGTCCCATTCAGAGTGGAGCTGGGGCTTGTCACAGCCCGTGGGTGGGGGGCTTTGGGGAGCACCCGGTGCAGGACCCCCTTGGCAGTGCTGTGTCCTGCAGGTGCTCGCAAGTCGGGAACAACGATCTCGTGGCCAAGCGACCCTCTGGCCTCTCAGCAGTGCTACTACCGCCTGCACAGCAGCGTGGCCTCCCCGACCAGCACCGAGTCCAACCCCTACGTCAGCCTTGACAGCAGCCCAGCCCCGTCCCCCAAGCACCGGGACTACCCGCTCAGCCCTCTGTCACGTCGGAAGAAGCTCTTCACCTTCTCCAGGCCCCCACGCAGCCGCGACACTGACCGATTCCTGGATGCACTCAGTGAGCAGCTAGGACACCGGGTCACCATCGTGGATGACTTCCTCACTCCCGAGAATGACTACGAGGAGGTGAGCATGGCATCGCGGTGGCTTGGTGCTTGGTCTGTCCTGGCCATGGAGAATCCATTATGCAGCCTGCACTGAACTGTGAAGGGTGCAGAGCTTCTGGGGACATGTCCTGGAGCTCTGTGGGTGCTGGAGGCTGCCGTGCTCTCAGAAGAACTCCCCTGAGGGCTGGGTGGGTGGAGGATGAAGTGCCACCTTCAGTGTTTCCTCTTTCTTTCACCCAGATGAGCTTCCAGGATGACCAAGGCAGCTATGTCACCAACGATGTCAGCAGCAGCGAGTACATCAGCAGCAGTGATGAGGGCNACCCCCGGTGCCCTGTGCACCCCCCCTGCACCGGGGTCTGCTGCACCGCAGGAGCGAATCCAACCACATGAGCGTCAAGAGGCTGCGGTGGGAGCAAGTGGAGAACTCGGAAGGGACCATATGGGGACAGGTATGGCCAGGGAACTGGGAGTGGGGGGGTGGGTAAGAACCCAAACCATGGTCTGGGGAGCAGTTGTCTTCGCCAAGGCCATGCAGGCTGGTGGGAGGATTCGTGGGCACTGCCCTCCTTTCTGCCCAGGGACTGTCCCCTCCCTGGAGCATCAGGTTCTAACCTCTTGGTGTGCCACGCATTCAGTTCCTTGGTCAACGGAATGAACTCTGAAGATGCCATGTGGCAGAAAGTCTCATATTTCTTTTCATCCTTTTAATTGTTTGGACCAAAACAGCTGGCATGAGAACTGCATGGCAGTTCTGCAGGCAGAACCTGCAGGCAGAACCTCCTGCATGGCAGCTGCAGGCAGAACCTCCTGCATGGCAGCTGCAGGAGGTTTTATCTGGGGGAAACTATGAGAATGGTTGAAAACAGAGTGACAGGAAGTGCATTGAGTTAGGGGAGGACACCAGAGGGGGAAAGCAGAGGCGAGAAGTGAGACTAGATGTGATAATAGCTTGGTGTCATGGGACTTGCGGGCATGCAGAACTCTGGAGGAGGACTTCAGTCCCTCTAGGCAGAAGCTGGCCTCCCTGGAGTTTAACTTCCAGCCTCTGTGTTTCTCATGGTGATGAATGTGTTCATTTGTGCCTTATTCTTCATGCCCTGAACAGCTACAAGGGAGCTGTGGGATCATCTTCCAATCCCACAGGCATCCACAGGCAAGCACTTGAGATCTTGCAGGTCCCTCTCCCTGGCATTCCACAGAACAAGATGCTTCTTCACCGTAACTCTTTTGGGTATACAAAATTCATGAAGCTTCTGGCATTCACTTTGTCTTTCAGTAAAGTATTGGGGCCCAGTAGCAAGTGAAGAGCAGTGGTGCTCTGTAGGATTCTAGCTGTGTCAGAAGATAAATGAATCTGTGGGGCAGAGACAGCAGCTGCAGGGTGCAAGGAAATGCTGATAGGAGGAATCTCTGGGTTTCTTCCTTTTTTTCTGAAATGAGAACAAGTCCCACCAGATAGGATTAGTGACTTGTGTAGAAACTGCCTCCACAGAGGTGAACGTTTCACCAGACTCTGGTTTCTGCACAGGGTTTACGATGTCTGAGTCTCCAGTTGCAGGACAGTGCTATCAACCTGTCCTGGTTTCTTCCAGGGACGCAGAGCTTAGCAGAAGGGGCAGAGTGGGGCAGAAGGAAGGTGGCCCAGTGCAGGTGGGCAGTGTAGGGGGCTGTCCCCTGGGCCAGCACAACTCCTGACTCTTCCTACTCCTGCAGCTCGGGGAAGACTCAGATTACGACAAGCTGAGTGACATGGTTAAATACCTCGACCTGGAGCTGCACTTTGGGACGCAGAAGCCTACAAGTAAGTACCTTGAGCCCCAGAGCAGGTCCTGGGAGGCTGGGACACTGGGACGAACTGGAACTTGGTGGGCAGTAAGATGATGCCTAGATGGTCCTAACATCACCTGTGACACAGAATTCATTCATGCTCAGGATTTTGTGGCTGGTGGCACAGCAGATCATTAAGATGGAGATGGTTTCCCTATCTCCCTTAATTTTCCTTGCTGCCGTTATCCGTTTTCTCTCCTCATTTCAGTCAATCGGAGCAGTGAAACTCCGCTGGAGGGTTTCGCTCCCCGTTGTGCTCAGCGCTGCTTCCCGGCTCTCATGGCGCCTGCCCAGCTGTCCCCACACCCCGGGGAACACTGGGGGGTCACCATCGCTCCCCAGAGGCATAAGAGGCCTGGTTTGTCACACAGCAGAAGCTCAGACCTCCACCACATGTAACGGTTTGGGCACGGCCTCTGCTTGTCACCGTCTGTGCAGTGTGGGCAGTCAGCCAGGCTGATGGTGTGCAGCGGTAGTGGCTGCAAATTCGGATTGTAGCTCTGTTGCTATGAGAACTCAGTCCTGAAAAAGCTGTGAAAACACTTCTCCTTCATAGAGAGCATTACAAGCAACACTTTTCTATAATATAGAAAGTATATAATAGGTGAGTTCCCCCCAGAACCTAAGTGTGGGGATGACCTGAGGATGGCAGTGTGGGCAGAGCTAAGCTTGAGCGGGCAGATACAGATAGGATTGACAAAGGAAGTGGAATGAGACAGGATTCTTCTCAGGGCCTGTCTTTTTGGGGATGTTTCTGGGCATTCTGGGATTTTCTGTGTGTTTCACCTCTCGTTTTACCTTTTTCAGCTCCAACTGAGTCCTTCATTGAGGAGATCTTTGAATCGTAGAATTCAAGGATTCCAGGAACCATTGATGTGTGCAAAGCATCAGTTCTCCTCTCTTTCATTCATGTTTTCACTGTTTTCAGGATAGTTTTCTTCCTGCTGGAGACGACTGAGCCTGTCCTTACCTATGATTAAATCTTTCAGTTTCTCTTCCAGAGCCAACTCTCTTGCCTGAAAACTTTAAAAAGAAAGACGTGGTTGAAATTTTGTCCCACAAAAAGGCCTACAACACATGTAAGTAAACATCAGGGTGAATGTACCCCCAAAATGGGCCCAGAGATGGGACCAGGGATGTAGAGAACTGGAAAGGTAAAAGGAAGAAGGCTTCATGAGCACCATCCCATGAGCATGATCCCGGCACAGCTCTGCTGGTCTGGGCTGTTCCTGCAGCCCAGAGCCCCTCGGTGGCTCAGCTCTGGGCAGGGGTAAGAAGGTGGCTTTTACAGGAGAGGATGGAGATGGGGTGTGACTCATTGGATTGGGGAGGGAGAGGGGACATGGCCCCATGGAGCAGTGAGGGTTTGTGGGGTTGCCCTGCTGCCTGCCAGGGAAGGGTCAGTGCTGCTTCTCTAGCTTGTGCTTCTGGTAAGGATGAGGGTGGGAGGGCTTGGTGGGACTTTGTGAGCCCCTGGTCTCCAGGACATGGGGGACATGGGAGAGGAGGCACTGGAGGAGGTTTGCAGTGCAGCCCAGCCTGATGCTTTCATGATGCAAAATGGTGCAATACCCTGGGGAGGATCTGCAGGACCAGAGTGACTCCTTTGGGTCTCCAAAGAGCCTCTGCAGGGCCACAGGGGAGCAGAAAGTTCTTCCTCTCCCCAGGGCAGCACAGATACATGAAGGAGTCCGGGCAACTCTAATGCCATGGAGAGATTGAACTTGCCCTCCTGGCTCCATCCTGCCATGCAGTCTGTTCCTGGCACAGCCAGCCCCTCCAGGGTGCCATCCTCTTCCCCTCCCAAGTGACACACCTCTCTTGCCCCCAGCCATCCTGATAGCCCACCTCAAGCTATCACACATCGAACTGCGCCAGATCCTCATGACAATGGAGACAGACCGCCTAGAGCCTTCCCACATCAAGCAGCTCTTGCTGTATGCCCCAGATGGGGAGGAAGTCCAGCGCTTCCAGAGCTACAAGGAGAACCCAGGCAAACTGAGTGAGCCCGACCAGTTTGTGCTGCAGGTACCTGTAGGCAGGATCATGCTGTGGGAGCGAGAGGGTCTACGTCTGCAGGATGTCCTCCTGAGAGCTGGAGCGGAGGAGAACACACAGCAGAGAGGAAGCAGGCACCAGGATGCTGTTCTGCTCCTTGGGCATGCTGTGGGATGGGAAGAGCTGGTGGCACTGGTCAGAGGGACTGCTGGCAAGTGATTCTTAGGCTGATGTTAGAGGTGTCTGGCAGCTCCCACAGTGGCTGGTTTACAGCCAAAGCATACCAAGGTGTTTACTCCATGCTAAGAGTGACTTTTCCCAAGTCTGACTTAATTTATGTTGACAAAGTCAGTGGTAGATATTGGTATGAAACCTCTCTGTCCTGTGGCAGCAAACTGGCCATGCTCCGTGCCCTTGGCAGCTGTTCCATGGTGTCATCTGCACTAAGGAAGTGCATACTGCTTTCATGTGCAGGGAAATATGCCAGGAAAATACCATATAGGAGGGATTTATGACTAATGGCGATAGTAATTTTCTCCTTCTTTTGCTCTCAGATGTTGTCAGTACCAGAATACAAGATCCGGCTGCGCAGCCTACATTTTAAGACCACTCTGCAGGAGAAGACAGAGGAGATCAAAGCCAGCTACGAGTGCATCTGCAAGGCCTCCCTAGAGCTGAAAAGCAGCAAGAAGCTGGCTAAGATCTTGGAGGTCAGAACAGTCCTTCTTTCTGGTAACAGCCACCGGGGGCCCCCAGCGTCCACGGGAGCACCTGCAGGGAGCCTGGCAGGCAGCTGGACCACATCTCCAGCCCCATCTCCACCCTTCAGGTCCAGCTCTGCCAGGCTCCATCCCCCAGCAGCTCCTGCTGGTGTTGGCTTGTGGAGATCCTGACCTCGGGAGGATGCAGGAAGTCAAATTGCAGACGGTCACACACCCACCCACGGCAGGGGCAGGGATGCAGGAGCTAGAAACCTGCCCAGTAACGCAGGAGAGCCCACCGAGGTTGTCCTTTGGCTGCAATGGGGCTGGAGGATGTGGGGTGTGTGTCCACATTCAGGTAGCACTGCAGGCTGGGCTCTGTGCATAGCCATGGTCTTGTGTGAGCCTTGCTGCAGTGCTGGCAAGGGTCCCACATGCTGCCTGCACCCCTGGGGAGGTGCTTTCAGGGGTCCCAGGGACTGGCTGTGCCTGTCAGAGGGTCACTGCACTTGCAGGAGAGAACAAATTCTGCTGCAGCTGCTCTTTGAACCTACTGAGATGAGCTGCCCCAAAATAATGATAATTTATTCAGGCTTGCTTTTAAGAAAAGTAGGTGGGATAAATGAGCACACATCGTATGACAAGCGGCATTTCCAGATCAGAGATGAAGTTCCTTAGTGGCTGCAGGCCAGTAACCCCCTAACACCTCGTTAAATCCTTGTGGGGGCGAGTGTCAATGGCTGGTTGCACATTAACAGCTGCTGAACAGAAATTCAGAGAATCCCCAGCTGAAATCCAGGCAGTTCTGAGGTTCCTGTGCCTCGCCAGGGGGTACATCAGGACTCAGGTGAGCCCACTCTGGGGTCCTGCTGTCCCTCTGAGGCTGCAAAGCTGCAGCACGAGGAATTGGAGCATTCTTGGGGGAATGCTGACCTGCCTGGATCACTACTTTCCTGTAAAAATATCCCTTCAAAGATCTGGCTACAAAAGGCTTTGGGATGATGAGTGTTTAGTCATTTGTCAGCCAGCAGGAGGGTCCTTGTCCTGCAGGCAGGAGATCTCAGAGTGTACCTCCAGATTCAGCCGTGTTCCTGCAAGAAAAAAAACATTGAGAAATCAAAATCGTGCACACCTAAAGCCTGAAGCTGTAACACACAAACAAAACCCCCTCTTAAAGCATTAACAAAGCTCATGCACTTGCATCATCAGTGTGGAAGTGGCAAAGGAGCCAAACAGATGTTAGAGGTGCCATGGGCTTCCTGCAGCTCTCTGGCAGCACAAACCTTCTGGGCAGCTGCAGAAGGGAGGGGCAGCACCCACGTAAACCAAGTGGGGAAGCATCTGAAGCTTTAGAAATCTGGGTCTGCAGATGACAAACGAGGTGTGGTTTCCAGCCCCTGCTGACGACACAGGAGAGGTCGTGGATGAAGATCAGTTTCTGTAGCTGAGTTATGAGCTTTGCTCTTGAAGGTTCAGTGCAGGTTTCATACAGGAGCTGCCTGTATGCCTTCTGTTTCATACAGAAGGGAAGAGCCTGTCTCTCAGACTCATGGCACCATCCCTTGGGGCTGCCATACTGATGGGCGTATTAGCAGCTGCCCCCTGCCAGTGTGCTGTGGTTGTCATGGGGAGGGGTAAGGATGAACAGTGTGTATAGAACCAGCAGAAATTCTGTATTCATCCACCTAATCTAACCCACTGAATGAACTGATAAGGTTTTATCAATGACACTGTATGAGCACACGTGTGGGACCCTTTAGCAGAAGCGACCTGACACAAAAAAGGGCGCTCTACTGTCATCTGATAGATGAGAGGCAGGCTTTTTACCTCTCCTCTGCTCCTGCCACATTCTTGGTAGGTCTCATTGACCCAAAAGTGGGTACAAAAGGGGATGGAACACCATAAATACTGGAGGTCACTGGCCAGTCATTGACTGAGGTTTCTCTTTGCAGTTTGTACTGGCGATGGGAAACTACTTGAACAACGGGCAGCCCAAGACCAGCAAAACAACAGGCTTTAAAATCAACTTTCTCACTGAGGTAAGATGAAGCATGGTTGTTCCCGTGCAGGAAGCACCAATCCTGGGAGCTCCACAGGCCTGGTTTATTGTGCCTGTCCTCATACAAGCAGTTCCCAGAACAGGGACCAGTGAGAGGGCAGGGACTGATGCACAGGCTTGACTTTAGAGAGGCCCTAACAGAGGTCTGATGCTTCGGTGTGCTGAGACCTGAGACCTAGGCTTTCTTGCTGTGAGGTTGGAGAAAATGAAGGTCCTTTATCCCATGTGGGTTGCCATGGAACTCATGAGGTCTGGGGGACATAGTGACAGCCCTGCCCTGCAGGAAGAAGGCATTGCTTAGCATCTCAATGCCACTAATCTGGGTGTAACATGCTGTGTAAACATTAAATGTCTTATTTAAACATTAAACCACATACTATGGCTGGGAACCGTCATGCCTGCGTATTTTGGTGCTTGGCAAAACCCGCTCTCATCTGCATAGGAATCTTTTCACTTGTTTTGCTTTGCTGTAGCTGAACACAACCAAGACTGTTGATGGGAAATCCACCTTCCTTCACATTCTTGCCAAATCACTTAGCCAACATTTCCCAGAACTTCTGGGCTTTGCCAAGGATCTTCCTACGGTGCCACTTGCTGCCAAAGGTAAACAAACAAAAGCATCTGCAAGCTCCTTGTCTCCTTGCACTGTCTCTTGGTTTTGTAAGGCTCTGGAATCAGTCCTGGGCTCCACAGCATTGGCAGGAGTAGGATGGCAGCCCAAACAAGTGAAGAAATGGTCCCGAGTGAGAGGATGGGACTAGGAAAGGATAAGCTTAATGACAGGGGAGGTCCCATCGTTGTCCCTGACCTGAACCTTCCTCCTTACTTGAAAAAAGTCGTTCCCAAGTTCAGAGGTATCTTGGCAGTGCATATGCGGCTGAGTAGAGGGAAGTGTTAGGGGCTGTTCTGCTCCACCCAGCCTCTGATACCTTTCATCCCTGGAGTGCAGCCTCCCTGGCATTGGTGCCAGTGTTATTACTGCCTGCAATTGCCTGTGGTACAGAGTGTACAGCAGCCTTCGTGTGCTGAGTTCACAGTCCAGTTGCCATCCTGCTGACTGAGAATCTTACAGCTTCATTGGCTGCAATAAAAAAAATTTAAAGAGTCACACAGATATTGGGGTTATCATACATCCGCTTGTGTTGGTGGCTGGATGCAAAGCATGGGCTGCATTCTCTTTGCACACCATCCCCTGTTGTTTTTGAGTAAATCCCTTGGGAATTAGTGCTACAGTGGATAAATAAAGAAGATTCAGGGAATGGAAATTTCCACAAGATGAAGGTCTGTACCTGTAGCTTTCCTAGCTGGATTTGGTATCTGACCTAACTGTTAAATAGCACTTCTGTCACTGAAGGCTCCCTGCTGCCCAAACTGCCAATTTATACCCAGCTTCAGACCATGTGCCACCCAGGGCTGCCCAGTTTCACTGTCACACAGGCCACAGAGTGCCACAGCTGCAGTTTGTAACCCAAGGTTCCCTGATGTGCTGTCATTCACCCTCTCCCTTGCCTGTAGAAGAGCTAAGAACTATCTGCCCAAAACAGCAAGCAGTCTGAACTGCTCATCACTATCCTGAATGCTGGTGCTACGGGGAGGTACCGTAGAGGACAGCCTGGACATTACCCCTTGTTTCACCATCCTGTACACTCCCTCTGTGCCCAGCTTGTCTGTCCATCACTGCCCTCGTGCCACTGAGTCCTGCCTGCTCCTTGCACTTGGTGCATTCTGGGCTCCTTTTGCAGCTCTTGGCACCTCTTTGCCTGAGCACTGGAACCCAGCAGGAAGGTCTGGTTGTCCACCACGCCCTGGACAATGCAGACAGATTGTGCAGAGCCATGGAGACAGACATCCTGAACCACCCTTACTGATAACCCACACTCCTTGCCCTCTCTTTCCTGCAGGATGCAAGCCAGACCTAAGTCTCCTAACACTGTTGTCTCCTCTCCTTTCATGTAGTGAATCAAAGAACACTAACGGCTGACCTAAAAGACCTGCACACCACTGTCAGTGACATACAGATGGCCTGTCACAACATGCCAGCTACTGCAGAGGATAGATTTGCAATTGTGATGACTGTATCCTTCTGTAAAAGGGGCAAAACATCAATGTCACTTAACTGCCCTTGAGTAAAAACATTCAGTGGTCTTCGTGCATCCTCGGTAAGCAGCATGGCTGTGTCTAGCTGGCAAGAAAGGGTGATCTCAGCACTTGGTGAGAGTGTGGTAGAAACCTCCACCCTCCATTCACTCTTAGCCAGCATGGGAAAGAGCTTTTGCTGTGGCCACTGGTTCACATGCCTCTGTGTGGCAGAAACCCAGTGCCACAAGGCCACAAAGCTTTCTGAGCCCTCTTTCCTTCCAGAGAAGTGCTGTTAGGGACAGCTGAACGTGCCAGCGGGCTTCCTTCGCATCCGGCCACAGCCTGCATTTGCAGCATGTCCTTTCTTAGAGCTGAGCTCAAACCCAGCCATTTGATAAACAGAAGTGGTTGTGATCTGTACCAGATCCATGGTGTGGCTGTTTTCCCTTAAACTGTTTCTCCCAGTCCTTCCTGGAGAGTGCCCAGCCTGCCATGCGATCCCTAGATGACCTGCAGCACAAGGCCATGGAAGAATTCAGCAAGGTGTTGTCTTTCTTTGGGGAAGACTCAAAAATGACAACTTCTGAAGCTTTCTTTGGCATTTTTGCAGAATTCATGAGCAAGTTTGAGGTGAGCTGCAGTTTTGAAAGCCACCCAGCTTGGGGTTTCCTGGTAGATGTCAGTGTTTAACTTACATGTGAGATGTGGGAATGAGATGAGCTTCATGCGAGCATGTGTGAGTGTCTGTGAAGTGCAATTTTTCTAAGGTGCAAGTTGGCTGGCTGGTGCGGGGGGCTGAGGTCAAGATGGAGGGTGGCCCAAGCACCAGCCCCACTGAGAGTAAATGAGATGTTGTCATGGTCTGATGCTCTTAGTTTATGAAGCCTGGGCGGGAGCATCTCAAAGCAGATGCACCTTCGGGGCTTGTCCAACAAGAAGGCAGGAGAGCATTAAATCTGTAGTAGCCCTTGCCATTGAAATATCCTCCCTGTCCATACAAGCGGCCCTTGCCTGATCCTCAGCTGCTGCTCTTTGCTCTTTCCCCACAGCGGGCACTCAGTGATGTACAGGTCGGCGAGAACCAGCGCAGCCCCAGGATTACCTCCCCCCTCGCCTGGTGATGGGCCTGCAGCAATGCAAGGTGCAACAATTTATTGCCAACAAAGTGCAATTTGCTCCTGTTGAGTTTGGTTGTAAATATGCTGCTGTCACCTGCTACCACCAAGCAGAACCATGGACTGAGGGGTCAGGGAAGTTTGGACACTGAAAAGGCACCACAGGTGGTGGATGGATAGGAGGGTGAGGCACAGGAACAAGAAGGTAAACAACGTGCTAGTCTTGATAACAGCTTTCTTAGCATCCTCCATTTCTAGTGTATTATCAAGCCAAGGACTCTGGACACATCTGGGTAAAACCCCACTCTCCCTTGTTTCTAGAACATGTATAACTGGCACCAACAGTTGCTGGAGACCTTCCCCATGTCCCCATAGCCAGTGCTTGAGCATGGCTGTGCAGAGAGTCAGCCGTCGCAGGATACAGCTTCCCCAGGCAGGCACATTTGCCCCCACCAGCCTTGGGGACAGGGTTAGGGCCTGACCACCAACTCCCCGGGGAGCCAGAGAAGGTCAGGAGAGGAAGAGAGCATGGGGGTACGAAGGCTGCCACCAGAACCTGCTCCCCTAGAACCCTGAGGAGCAACGCTGCTGAGCTCCTCTCAAATCTCTCTCCAAGCCCTTCTGCCCTTGACCTGCACCATGCGGCTGCAGCTCCAACTGAGGAGACTGTAACCATGGAGTGGGGCTTGATGGGGATAATCCCCTGCCATTGCTGGCCAGTGGCAATGGAAAGTAATATGACTTTGCAGAACCCTTCTGGCTCATCTATGGTCCCAAATACGGATCCAGTCTGGTTCCACCCAGCTGCACTGGAGAAGACGGAAAGCCCAGAGTCCTTCCTGGCCATCAGCTTTGCTTAAAGGTATGACAGAAACTGACAGGTCTTGACATGTTCCCAAGAGTTTAACATCAACAGCACTAGACTGATTTGAACTCGCCAGGAGACATAAACCCCTGAGCATTTTGGTGCCTCCTCGGAAATTACAGAGCCCCTGGTAGCCTGAAAATGAGAGGGAGTCCCTTGGAGCCCAGAATACCACCTCTGAGGCATGGCAGAGACCTCTGAGAAATACATCTCCTTGCTCTCCATCTCCTTAGGGATGGAGTCCTGAGACTCCTTTTACTCCAAGATTTGACTAGTCATTCTCGCTGAATATAGCCAGGGAACTCTAGAAGCATGCACATCCATCGTTCAACAGCGTCTGATTGTTATTTAGATGACTTAACTCCCTCTGAAATATCACCCTGGGATGAAAGGACTATCAGCATCCCGTGGCCAGCGCATGCCCCTCCGGGCCACACAGTGTCCCCAGAGCTTTACAGCAGCAAACCTACGTGCGTTAATGTGAGGCATCACTCCCTGCAAAATGCATCCGTTGCCTTTCAAACCCCACACGCTCCAACATCCTTTCCCCTGGAAGAGCTCCAGCCAGCTGTAGTGTAGGTGGCCTTCCTCCCGTCTGTTGCCAGAGCAAGAGTTCCCACTGCAGCCCCTGCTCATGTTCAGAATCACTAACTGGTGCATTATTTATGGGAGACCTTATGACCATCAAATCTTCAGGTTTTAGTGGTTTTTTTTTTCATTTTTAAACCCTGCTGTAGAAAGTGAAGTATATTTTCACAAGTGTTCTCCGTTTATACAGCTTTAAGTGCCAGGTAGTTTCTAGCATTGTGTTCCCAAAGGTCCAGCCCTGTCTGTCTCTGCCTCTCTTCTGCCCGGGCAGTGCTCACTCAGCTCCTCTCTCCATTCTGGATGTTGCACACTGCATTCAGTTGATCTTTGTTCTTTTTTGTTTGTTTGTTTTTCCTAAACACATATTTAAACCCCTGGAGGTTCTTTTGAGACCGTCATTACAAACGTGGAAAGGCTGTACATAGATTTTGCTACATGTTGTACTTTCCAAAATAGTTAGAACTCCAATCTCTTTGGTATTTTTATGTGAATATTTTCAAAGAACCAGAACTTCTGACATGGTTATATTATTTGATAATGGGACTATATAAATTCACAATTTGGTCTGTACCCACTGCCTATGTGCTATACCTAAAATAAAGCTACTGCCTTCTGCTTCCTGACTGCATGTACCTCTGTGTTCCATCAAAAATTGCTTCTTGCAGCAGCTGCCGGTGAAAGCGTGAGGAATTCTGCATCTGGCACTTCTCTGACTGCACTTAATATTGGCCCCATATAGCTACAGGAGAGAGATACAGGATCTGACCTTGCTAGGTTTGGGCTGGTATGGGGAAAATAACTGCATAATTGTGAAAAGACCTGCTGTCGTACAGCAGTCAGGCTAGCGTGATGAGCATGAACAGCAAATTCTTAAAATAGTATGGATTTTTTCTGCAACCTTCAGAAGAAAACATCTAGTGAGCATATGAGCCAGTGAATTATTTCCCCCTGAAAAGGAATTCTTGGCTGAGGTTGAATTTATGTCCCCAGAGCAATTTATCTGCCTCCACACTAACAGCAGATAGATAGTGACAAGCTTCCTATCAGATTTCCTGGTTGTAGTTTAGCTTATTTACAGCCGATGGCTCAATTACTGGGTCCTCCCCGGAGGCCATGGCACCAGGAACTGTAAAACAGCCCTGAACAGAGTTAATGAAAATATTATGGGTAGAAGTCCCTCGCTGGGCATGTGCATTGAAAGTGCTTGAGCCTCTCCTGATGTTTCTTCTTTATCTCTCCTGGCTGAGCAAACCCGGCTCTTCCAAAGTCCCGGGGATCTCCAGCTGCCCAGCACTGCGTCAGACCTCCCACTGCACATCGCGGGCTGTGGTCCATAAGTGGCCACAGAAATGATGGCCTGGAGCCTGCTCTGCAGCCTGATACATAACGACAGCCAGCACCATCCACCGCACACACGGGTTGTTTTGTTGTTTCTCGATAGCTGCAAACATTAGGTAATTTTTATCCCTGGGATCAGCACACTGGCTGGACGCTCTCCTGTTAGCCTCATACAGCCCAGCTTTAACAGAATGCCCGTGTCAGCCTGGATCACGGGATCGTCTTCCCGGGAAAGCCTGACCGTGGAAAGGAAACAGTAACTCAGGCAGCAGCCCGGGGTCAGTGCGGGGAACGCAGCCGCAGCGTGGCTCCTGCTCCACGGGATGGCACTTCCATCCTCCAACAGAGACAGGGAAACAGTGGATGTGACAGTCCCAGGTTACACTCCAAAATTCAGATTATTTAAGGATTTCCACTCTTTCCTGCAAGGAATGGGGGGAAAAAACATAAAAAAGATAATTAGTGGTTTTAATAAAGTCACTGTGAGGACAAGAACACAGCTCCCTAGGATAAAATTGTAGCAGGCTAGCAGTTGCAAGCCAAACTGGAACCACAGATGAACCCTCTCTCTAAGCATCTTGAAAATTATTTGAAGGTCCACAACCTGTAATTATTTTCCAGGTACCATGAAAGATGCTGAAGAGACCAACAGAAGTCTCAGCTTCAAGTCTGGAAGGGCTGGAAGTCAGGGAAGTTGCAGAGAGTGGGAGCAGCACAAAGCACCTGGATGCTCTTGAGGATCTGCATTGTTCTAACATAATTTAGGAAAATCTGGGTTTTCCGAATTCTATCAGACCAGATTAAAGTATTGCCAATTGCAAGATTCAAAGACCTTTATTTACCCCCATAAGGATTGTGAGCTGAGTGTGAAACAGTGAGATAAAATACAGATCCCTCTTTTTTCCTACTTTGCTTTCTGGGTTCTTAGACTAGAGAACTCAAAAGTGAAGGTGAGAGCTGAACTTTTGCTTCTAACAGCTGAGATTATCAGAGAAGGGGTAAGTTTCATAAAACCTTTGGTAAAAGCAGTGCATTTAGCTGCAACACTCAATCATCAGTGAGAGAGGGAATGAAAAGCAGCACCTGCACTAAGGGATGCTGCTCACGCTCGGCTGGTGGCGCGGGACCGGTGTTCCCTGGGGGCTGCCCTGCTTCAGCTGAGGCTGTCACCCAGACCTCACGGAAGAGCTGAGGACTGGCCAGTAAAACATGCCTTTAGGGCACCACAGACAGTAAAATTCGGGTTGATAACTCCACCACTGGGACATGGGTAAGGCTTGTGTAAGGACAGTGCCCGTGCTCGACCTGCCCTCCCCACTTAGTGGGTTACCTCCCTGGTAGGAGGTACGGAGACACTGGGGTTCTCCGTAGTGCTCCACCCCAGTTTCAGAGATACATGAGCTGCCTCCTGACAGTTTCTCACTGTGCTGGAAGGTCTCTCTTCAGCATCATCCTCTGTGTGATATTTGACCACGTTTATCTGTTTTTTCAGACAGATGATGCCGAAGCCAAAATCTCCAGCCTGGTCCCAGAAGGGAACCGCGTTCTGGGATTAACCTACACACTCATTTCTGAGTTATGAACCCCAGCCCATGGGTGAACCCTGCTCTTTGTAAGGCTTAGGCATAAACCTAGAGTCAGGACAAGCTGTCAGCTCCCCCCTGTGTCACAGGCTGTGAGTTTGAAGGGACATCAGCGCGGATTTTTTATTGTTACTTATCCCTTCTCTAGCTGCGCAGATTGCTTAAGAGAAACTCTGTGGAGTTTGACCCATGAGCCCTGATAGTGAAAATAATACACTTCTCACCAGAGCCACGGGAGACCGAAAGAGTAACTTCGGGCCATTAGTTTAACTTTGACTATAAATATTCCTTCTCATTCCTTGTGACACCGTTAACAGCTCCGCTGGCAAATCCCGATTCTCTGGCAATATTTAAGCTGCCTGTCAGTTGGCAGAGGCTTGGTGGTGCCCGGAGCAGGGAACAGAATGAGACCCAGCTGAACGCAGTAAGTTCCCTTTCGGCTTCTACCTCGAGTCGGGGAGTTCCGGTTGGTGCGTGGGTTCGGGGCTGCTGCTGGGCTGCCTTTCAGCCCCGGTGAGCGGTGGTGTCTTTAGGAGGTGGATGGACCTGGATATACTTTATAAAATCCCCTTCAGGAGGCATTTAGAGTGGTACAGTCCCAACGGGTTACTGGAGACCCATGTGGGCTGTGTCTCTCTCGGGACCATTGATAAAGGGCTGGCTTCAGAGGCTTCATTTCAATGCCACGGATGTTCCTTCCTCACAATCTCTGGCGAGGAAAATGCTGTAGCCTGTGCCAGGCACCGAGGGAGACAGGGCTGTGAGTTGAATTCACAAAAGGGACAAAATTTCCACTGGGCTGTGGCAGAGTGAGGACCTGAAATTAGAGCTACCGAGCATACTACATTTTTCCTAATGAGCTTCCCAGCCTCAACCCCGGCTATGGAAGCTGCAAGAGAAGACTTAACCAGGCACCTGGGAATCGCCCATGGAGTGCATCCTGAATTTCCTTTCTTTACAGATAGGCAAATGCCTGCAGAGCTGTGCCCCACATCCAAGCACAAGACACAACGCTCTCGTGCATGTGTGGCTGAATCCCGAGTGAGACTGAACACATGTAGCTTGTAGTGCTGGCTGTGCTGCTGGTGGGTCCTGGGATGGGAATTGTCTCGGGATGAAAAGAAACAGCAATATCAGAGCTGCTAAAGAGAAAGTAGGAGGTGTTGGAGCAACTTCCCACGGCTGACATACCAAACCCTATTTTTCTTTTCCTAGTCAGAGATTAAGCCTGCCAGTATAAATATGGCAACAGCCAAGACAAATTGGCTCTTAAAGAGGTAAGATAGCACTGATCCTTGGCCCTTGGTGCATCCTTGCAAGGCAGAAGTTCCCAGTGAATTCAGTGGGATCTGGGGGCTTTTCAAGGCATGGAAAAGGCTCTGCCAAAGTGCTGCAAGTCCCCGGTGGCATCCCAGTGCTATCCACTCAACCAGAACATGGCTCTGTACTGCCCTTGGCTCTTGTGCTGGAGGCTGTCAATGTCTCAGGACACAGCCCCCCCCAGCTGTGGGACTGTATCTGCCACTGGGAAGCTGCTTGTTTATTGCTCAGCCTTTTTGTAAATGCACAAGCCCAGCAGCTCTGCTCCAGGAAGAGACCAAGCTGCTAGACTGGGTGTAGTGCGGACACGGGGCAAGGTTTGCCCTCCTGAATACTGCCCAGCAGGAGAAGTTGATGCATCTCCATCATCACAGCACTTGCAATTCCATTCCCTCTCTGCTCCTTCACACAGCTGGGCAGGAGGTGCCTGGTGGTGCCACCAGTGCAGGAGAGCAGCCATGTGCCCTTCAGGCAAGTCTTTAGGCCACAGGTGAGCTCAGGACAGGTTCTAGTGTGGCTCAACATGTCCACAAAGGGGTGAAGCCGGCAGAGGTTGTGAAACGTGACTGAAGGACAGGGAGGCTGTTTCTGTCTGTGCTTTGCTGCGTGCTGGGGCATCCAGAGGAAGAACTTGTTCGACGGCTTGTTGTCAGACCATCCACACCAGGAGCCCTGGGCTGATGCAGGCCACCCTTTGCCCCACCTTCTTCAGCTTTTTGGCAGGGGTGAGCTTATAAGTGTTGCCCCAGCCGTGTAGGCAGGAGTATGAGGACCAGCAGACACCTGGCTCAACAGTGCCGGCAACGCCAGGGCTGGATCTGGAGCTGAGCCGGCTGTGAGGCAGCGCCGAGGCTGGGCAGTGCTGGCTCTGGATCTCTTCAGAGGAACTATCTCTGCTCAGCAGGGTAAGAGAAATAATCCCAAACCTGCTCCATGGCTGCAGTGTGGCAGTGCTTGGGGATCTCTGGTGACCGACAGTGGCCACTGATGAACCAGAGATTGCCTTTGGTGGGCTTTGCCCCTGTCTTGGCCACACCAGGGCTGCCACTCACCTCCTGTCCTGCTCTCAAAGTGGGGCTGAGTCTGGGCAAGAAGAGGAGAAAATGAGTAGGAACTGCATTAATTCAGATACTCGGCCAAGCTCCCTGCATGGACTTGCTCCTGCTCCTTCCTCCAAAGGGCAGCAGCCTGGCACCACGGGGCACTCCAGAGGGCTGCAGAAAGCCCTAGCAGGGGTTCCTTAGTGCTGCCACATCTCATCAGGCATTTCTGGACAAGAAAATTAATTTTTATTCCTGTGGGAAGCACATGAGTGTCATCCTCAGGAAAAGCCTCTCTGCGTGGTGCACAGGAGGGACCCCCTGCTCTGGTACCAGCTCTTCTGCCGCTTGGTGCTGGTCCCACACCACTGCATTGTCTACTGGCAGTACCTGCTGCTCATTCCCACTGCCCTGGCTTACTGCAGCATGGCAGAGGGTACATCTCCTCGGGGGACACTCTGCCAGTCTCCATTCTCAGTAAAGGATTGGAGAGGGCAGTGCCTGCTTGCTGGGAAGCACAGCCTTTCTCAGGAGGAGACCCAAGCACTCCCTGCACCCGCGCTCGAGCTCTTGCTGTGGCAAAGGAGGGAAAAATGCCACCACTGCTGCAGCAGCTCATGTGTCTTCCTATTCTGGCTGCTTGTCACAGGCAGCTTTGTGGCAGCAGCTTGTCACCATGGCCAGTCCCGCAGTGCTGCTGCCCATCATCACCGTCTGTGTCCTGGTCCTTTCCTCTGGCTATTTCATCTCTTTTCACCTCCTCTCTAATGCACCCATTTCTCTGCCAGTTAGAAAATTAGCCACTGCAAAGGAAATCCAAACAACCCACGTCTGGCCTGCCTGCTGCCAGCATCTCCACCTCACAGAAAGGGGCTCACAGAGGAAGGCAAATGCCAGAGACAAGAGCCTTCTCCACAGCTCTGGCACGAGCAGCACCACAGCCAGAACCACAGAGCCCATAATCTCTGAATTAGTCAAGAAATAGTCAACACCTTCATGGTGCTGCCACATCTTCTCCTAACCATGCAACCCATTTTTTGACAGATATATGCATAAAGAAGCACTCTGCCTGCACAAGAAACCATGGAGACCACCAGCAGCACTCCATCCTCAGTAACCCCGTCATGGGATGTGTTTCCCCAGAAGATGCTGGAGTCCATAGATATTGCTGTTCTTGTGCTGTACTTTCTATTTGTCCTTGTGGTCGGGCTGTGGGTAAGCAGATACCATTAAAAGCTTTTGCATGTTCCTTATTATACTGAAAAATATGGCTGATTGGGCCTCTCAAATTATTTTACTTTGATTCAAATCTGGCCACACTTCACTGGATGCAATTGAACAAGCAGAAAGATGGAGTTTACAGGTTCTTTTCCTCACTTCAGCCTGGGGAAATGTCCTCACTGTTCCAGAGAAGAGTTGTTCAGCTCTAGTGCTTGCCAAGATTTTGAGAAGCCTTGTAAGGAAGAGGTTGTCTAAGTACAAAATATTGCTAATTATAATGTTTTGTTCATCCAGGAAGGAATTGCTGTCCTATAAATCACCTGTGCTTTGCAGTGGTCTCGACAGCAGATTCTGTAAATTAAAAATACAGTGTATAGATAATTAATGAAGAAGGACATCCTCCTGGCACAGCTTCTGTAATAGCAAAAGCACAATCTGGCTGTCATAAGGTGGAGATTAATAGTTGCTCCCTTTAGATGTGGTGCATAACTCCCAAGGTGTTGCATGAAACTGTCTGAAATCTCTGAAGAACAGAAGTCAATGAGTAATACGTGCAATGCTGAGCATTTCTCCTGGCTGTGCCTAATAATCAGGGAAGTCTGCATTTCTTGTCCAAAATTGCTTGTCTTCCTTGTGGCTATGCAGTGATTTAGTTTATTTATCACAGAAAACATGTAATCAGGATGCTGACATAATAGAAAACTTTGCACTGTGCTTAGAGCATCAGTGGGTCCCCTCCCGTGTCTGCTGCTCTCTTGTCCCCCAGGATTTCCCAGCAGCAACTGCAGCTCCTTCAAGAAACCCTTTGCTTTCATCTGCTGACAGTACAGAGTCTCCCGCTGGGGATGTCGCCTGGTGATGTTCTGAGCAGCAGCTGAAATGATTGCTAAAATTCTGTGTTCTGCTTTTCTGCTTTCCCAGTCCATGTGGAAGACACAGCGCAGCACTGTAAAAGGCTACTTTCTAGCTGGAGGACAGATGGTTTGGTGGCCTGTAAGTACCTTTATCATTACATTGCTTGTGCCCCTAGGCTACAGCAAGACTGAAAAGCACTTCTGTCCAAGCAGAACTTATTTCTTTAAACCGACACATGAAAGAAAATCAATTCCATGTTTTGTAAAGACCCAGTTACAGTACGGGCTTTTTCCTCCCATATTTGAGACTGGGGAACTGGACTGCCAGTCCCTTGCCACAGAGAGAGCCAGCCCAGGAGCTTGCAAAACCTGTCCAGCTCTGCATGCCCTGATCTGAAGATCTCCAGCATTAATTGGGTGGTCCCCATCATAGGTTGCTTTGTGTTGAGCCAGTCTGCTCGGTGGGGTATTTCATTTGGGCTGGGCTGGTGAGTCAGTATGTAATATAACCACTAATATAAGAACCTGATAACCTTACATTTCTACTTGTGCCTCTACCTTCTGCCCTGTTTTCCCACAAGAGAGTGGACACTGTTTTGGAAGCAGGATGGTCCTAAACATGCCCAAAAATGAGTGATTGGCATCAAATGTTAAAAGAAGCTGGAGAAAGGTGCCAGACCCACTGAACGTGTACGCAAAAGAAGAAGGTGGCAGAGGCTGACAAGGATTTCATGTCCTCCATGGTCATGAGCAGGGCAACATCAATGCTGTGTCCTCATCAGGCTAACAGCACCTTGTGCCAGGGCCAGATCAAATTTCCTGTCTCTCTCCAGGTGGGCGCATCCCTGTTTGCCAGCAACGTTGGGAGTGGCCACTTCATCGGCCTGGCTGGATCAGGAGCTGCCTCAGGAATTGCTGCAACAGCCTATGAGTGGAATGTGAGTGTGGCACGGTGGCTCTGTGGCTCTCTCCATGTTGGAGGGCAACTCCAACACCGAGTCACCACACAAGGGTACAGGTCTGGCAGAGCCACACGCTCAGATTCCTGTTGCATGAACTAGGAGTCACCACCAGCTGATGGGAGTTGGAGGCCGCTGAGGGATAGCCCAGTCCCCTTGTCCCCACGGATCCACCCAACTGCAGCCTTGACCAGCATCGCTGACCTTCCTTTCCATTGCTTTGCAGGGGATGTTTTGTGTGTTGGTGCTGGCCTGGCTGTTCCTTCCAATTTACATAGCGGCAGGAGTAAGTAGATGGGATGTTGTGTCCATCAATGATTTGCTGGAATTTAAACCACCTGTTTGGCTCCTGGGCTTAACCACCTCCAGCCACATCTGTGCATCTGCTGCCAGCTGCTCCGGTGGCCTGAGATAACAGGGACAGGAGCTGCTGCCTGGGAACAGCACTGAGGGGTTGGGGGGTGTGTGTGTGTCAGGCTGCTCTGCTGGTCCTGGCAATGGAGGAGGGTTGTTCCATCTCCCAAGGAGACGGATGGAGGCTCTCACATCACAGTTTATAGAGAGTCTTAGGTCAGTGCTTGCTGAGCCGCTGTGCTGGTCTAAGGAGGCAGCTAAGAGGCAAACACCAGCACAGTGGGACCGGCAGGGCTGTTCTGGTCCTCTCCCAGTGTGAGCCATCCACACTGGACATGTGAGTGAGCCCTCTGCGACTCGCAGGAGCGACTGCATACCTCCTTCTCTGACCATACCTCTCTCTTTTAGGTAACCACCATGCCCGAATACTTGCAAAAACGTTTCGGAGGCAAAAGAATTCAGATGTTCCTGGCGATTCTCTACTTGTTCATCTATATCTTCACCAAAATATCAGTAAGTAGGAAAAAAACCCACATGGAAACAGATGAATCCTATTCACTTTGGAAACGTGTGCTGATCGGCGAGGCTGAGAAATTCAGCAACTGGCCCTTCTCACTACTAGCAGAAAAGGGTGTATTATCAAAGTATCTGAGGACGATAAACTACAGTTGTTTTGAGAATTTACACAAAAAGAATAACTTTTCCCCATGAAGGTTCTGAACACTGGCTACAGCAGGAAGGAAAGCCAGGTGTCAATGTCCTGAGCAATAGCCCAGTGAAAAGTTGAGCCATGAGACTGGTTGCATTTGTTGTTAGATTTTGTATATCTGGCAGCTTCCCCAGTTTCTTCCCTTTGCATATTTATTGCCTGCACAAGCACCAGGCGCTGTTATGTGCGGGACGAGTGAGAACGTAGGAGCTGGTATGTGTTTGGGTGAAAGGAGTTTAGTGATTTATTGCACCTGTTTGATGTAGTGCCTTGAATAACTAACTGAATCAACCCTTGCATAACACCTCGCGAGCTGACCATTAACCGTGCAGCAGTGTGTGAATCTGTGAAATCAGCCAAGTCCTTGCCAGTGTACATACAGGGCCAAAGTGGGACACACTGGCTGACACACACCTGCCTGTGGTCCCTCCGAAACAGATGCTAGTCATGGGGTTCAGGTGGCTCCGAGGAGCTAGGCTCATATCATCCTCTAGAAAAAATCTAACCAATCGATGCAAATCTCTGATAATACAATTCCTGAGATCCTTCAGATGCTTTTATATCCATCTGTCATATGCCCATCCTAAAGCTCTCCTAAAATGCAGCATTCTCACATAGCTGCAGAGCAAGTTGGTCAGGGCTGTGTCCCAGCCCCAAGGCCACACTCCCTTATTATCTCGCTGTCATCCCGTCAGCAGGGAGGAATTTGCATCATGGCAGGCTGGTGCTGGGGGCAGACCACGAGGGAGGTTTGCACCACCGGTCCAGCACAGCTCTCCCCGCCCAGATCACCCATGCTTCGGGAAAGAGATAACCTCACCCCACTCTAATGCCTTTTCCGTGGAGTGCTGTGCAGGTTCAGTATCCACCATTGCCCTCCCTGTCCCCCCAGTGGTAATAAACTCTAAATGCTGAAGCAAGACTGGTCCTAATGCACAGAGGCTGCAGAGGGATGTGCCCTGTGGAGAAGACGCTGTGAGGAGTTGGGGAGTCACAAGCAGTTACAAACCAGAGTGGTCCACCTAAAGGAGACAGCTTGGTCAGCCCAATGTTCATGCTCCCTGGCCCCACAAGCTCTGAGGGGCTCGGTAATATCACTGCAACTGTGATAATTGATTGTTTTTTTTCTCTAAGGTCGATATGTATGCTGGGGCTCTCTTCATTCAGCAAGCCTTACACTGGGACCTCTATATCGCCGTGGTAGGCTTGCTGGCCATCACAGCCATTTACACTGTTGCAGGTACGTGGCTGACTTTCAGATCATCCCCCAGAGCCTGCTTAGTGAGCAGAGCGTGTTCGTTCAACCTCCTGCTCATGATGGGAGTCCTGCAATTCCCATACAATCCGGTTTTGCCATGAATATGGATAATGGGGAGGGGGGAGGGGAAGGGGTGGGAGAGAAGGGGAAGCGATTGACAACTCCTCTATTAAGAAAAAGATACTAGCTAAGAGTAAATAAATAGCCCTTCTAAGGTAGTACCAGATAAGGATGCGTGTCAGTTCTGCTTTAAGGAGAAGCTACGCTCCAGGCACTCGCACAATACATTTCTCCTCTGGGCTTTTTGGAGGTATGAGTGGATTTACATAACAATGAGCCGTGTAATGCGGAAACATTGTCAGGCTTGGGTGCCCTTTAGGGGTTTATGAGCGGCCAAATGGATAAAAGCCATGCACGGAGTAAGCAGAAAATTCCAAACAAATAAAGGCTGCTCCTTTCCCCAGTGTTCATACCGAGTGATGTTGCTCAAAAAGGTCTCCCCTCTTTTTCTTTTCTTCTCCTTCTTCTTCTGCTTGGGTTTTGTTTTGGAGCTTTTCCATGCATTTCCCGTAGAAATACTTATACTGGACTTTGGCTTTTTAGTGACAAAATGGTGACTCATTAGGATCCAAAACATGGGAAATTTTAGCCAAAGAGTCCTGCACAGGAATCGGCTGAGCCAGGCACGGGGCTCCGCTGACACTGCCTGTAAAAAACCTCTGCAAAGTGTGAGATGCTATTACAGAACAGGCCCAGTTTCCCACAGATCGCTGTTTCTCTGCTCTCGTAGGTGGCCTGGCAGCTGTGATCTACACAGACGCTTTGCAAACTTTCATCATGCTGATCGGGGCTGTGACTCTCATGGTCTTCAGTGAGTGTTTCCCTGGGGTTTCATTACTAAAACTATGAGAGAAGCTTTATCAAGTGCTACAAACAAGCTGGATCATCACGACTGATTACTCAATTGATGTTCTGGGAACTGCTTTCTATATATTCCCCTGTTGGAATACACACTCATACAAATCATCTTGCAGTAGTTCTTTATCTGGTAAAAATACCCTTGGAACATCTCGAAAGGAATACGTTCTGAAGCAGTATTGCAGGTGAAGAAGCACCTTCTCTAGCCAGCAGCTTTAGTGCTATGCGGTGTTCCCCACCCCAGTGTTAGAGTCAATGGCTTCTGATTTTTAACAGAATACTTGCGGAGGATCCCCCACTGCAAACCATGTAGACTGAAAATCGGAGTACTGTCCCGGGAAGATGCGATAACTGCTTCTTGTGACCCGTTTTAGGCTTTGTTGAAGTTGGCGGTCTTGAGGGCTTGCAGACAAAATACTTTGATGCCATTCCCAGCACCCGCAAGGAAAACAGTACCTGTGGCTTGCCAAGACAAGACGCTTTTCACATCTTCCGAGACCCTGTTAACTCTGACCTCCCCTGGCCAGGAGTTCTGGTGGGAATGACCATCCCCTCCCTGTGGTACTGGTGTACAGATCAGGTGGGTTACTGCCTATTTCTCTGCTTGGTTTCAAGAACATGCTATGGGTTGTTTGAATCTGATTACAAACCTAGGGTCTGCCAGGTAGCCTGGACTGGTTTACTATTTCTGATGGGAGTTTAGCAAAATCTGATGGTTCTAGTCCTAAAGATGCAAAACTGGATATGCACAGTTACATTTTGGCAATCATTTCAATGTAAAAAGGGGTGAGAATGTGTTTGTGAGTGAATCCCAGGCTATAAAGATGGGGTTTGCTTTTGTTTTTGTTTTTTAATGTAAGCCTTTTACTTCTTGCAAACCACCTGTGAATTCACTGTTTCAGCTTTCCAGATCTCTAGCAACAACATCAGAGCCAGCAAGGCTGGAGCCCTCAGCAATCTCCTGGTGTTCCTGTAGTACTCTTTGGTCTAACACATTTTGCTCATGTCAAACCCTGTCCTGCTCTGTCAGAAGGGCTGCTGACCTGGTCAGGGTTAACCATTGGCTCAGGAAAGTCCCCCCAAAAAAGAAGAAAAGAAAATCCCGAGCCCGAGTGTGAGAGACAGATTATGCAGCATGGAATTCTGCAGAAGCAAGGCTCAGATTTGATGATTCAAGCAGGGCCTTTCAGGTCTACGTTTCTGTAACATACTCAGGATCTGAAGCAAGAATTGTAAAGCTCTGTGTTCACCCTTCTAAGATTTCAGTAGCCTAGAGGAGGATAAAGTACACACAGGAACACCACTGCTGTCACGTCACCTACAGCTAGTTCCTCTCTGCTGAGACAGACCAAACACATTTCTTAATTTCCAGGTCATCGTTCAGAGGTCCCTTGCTGCTAAAAGCCTTTCTCATGCCAAAGGAGGCTCTTTGATGACCTCCTACTTGAAAATTCTGCCCCTCTTTATGATGGTAATGCCAGGCATGATCAGCCGGATTCTCTTCCCAGGTAAGAGCTGAGGGAGAGAGCTCTTCCCTCTATTTATCGCTACTAGTTGTGCCTGCTCTACAGAGCTGGAACAGTTTGTACCGAGTAAGTTAGAAGGTTGTAATGCATCAAATGCCCAAAATATATAGAAATTTGCTTCCAGTTACAAGTGGAAGGATGTGCATCCCCCCACAGCGTACCCCGGACACATATTTATTGCACAAGGTGCTAGAGCACTTGGCTGTTACCTGTTCTCACAGCAGTTGTGCTGCTCTTTCTGAGCTTCCTACCTGTGGCTGCTCCGCAGTACGACCGTGCTCCTGCACCCAACACGTTACTCCTCCTGCTGGTTAAGTTTGAGGCACTTGGAGGAAAAACCTTAATGTACCACCTGGAATGCAGTAAACTCCTCACCAGGTGGGAACGTGTGGATGTGCCTGTCCCTCAGAAACTGGGTCTTAGTCCTCAAGTCAGCAACATTCCTAGAAAAGTATTAAACATTTAGGGCAGGTCAGGTACCTATACAGAAAAAATAAAAATAAAGGAAAAACAAAGAAAACTGGGGAAGCTCAGTGGTGCCCTTGCCTCGCTGTTTTGGGATACTTCTGTCATTTGCTGGAAGCTTTCCGAGCTTTCCAGTATTTCACTTAGAAAGTAGTTGGTAGACTAACATGTTTAGACATACTGGTTTATTGTGGCTGCAGAATTCTGCCTCTCACTTCCCCCTTGCTTATTTCAGATCTGGTGGCTTGTGCAGATCCGGAAATCTGCCAACAAATCTGTGGCAACCCATCTGGCTGTTCTGATATTGCTTATCCTAAGCTGGTCATAGAACTTCTGCCTGTAGGTAAGGAGCTTGGTAGCAGTGCTGGCACTGATGGGTATTGTAAACACCAGCTGAACGTGTCTGTGGGAGAAGTTCAGAGAGGAAAATACCCTGCAACTATAGATTCAGTGGGGTTTATATTAGGCTTGGTGAGACAGTACTTTCAAAGTCTGTTCTAGTTCAAAGAAGAATTCAAGGGCATCCTAACAGTGGGGTTATTGGGGGTTCCTCAGGGCAGCTGTACTTCTTCTGTTCCCAGGACTCAGGGGCTTGATGATGTCAGTGATGATAGCAGCTCTCATGTCCTCCCTGACTTCCATCTTTAATAGTGCCAGCACCATTTTCACCATGGACCTCTGGAAGCACTTCCGTCCTCGCTGCTCTGAGTGGGAACTCATGATTGTGGGCAGGTATGGAGAACTAGGAGATGTATATTAAATCAGAGCCTGAGCATTAGAGACCCATCCTGACAGCAGCCTGCTGTCCCTGAACATCTGTACCATCTTCATGTTGAAGAGGTTTGGTGAAGGACTAAAGCGGGTGCCCTGTGGTTACGAGAGATCTGAGTAGGAGTCCCACACTCTGAACAACTGGAAAAGTATGGTCTGAATTAATAGTAATGGCATCTGTTTCTTGCACAGGGTCTTTGTGTTGCTGCTCACTGTGGTCTCTGTCCTGTGGATCCCCCTGGTACAGGCTGGCCAGGGAGGGCAGCTCTTTATTTACATCCAGTCGATCAGCTCCTACCTGCAGCCCCCTGTGGCGATGGTGTTTATACTGGGCTGCTTCTGGAAAAGAGCAAACGAAAAGGTAACAGTTCTGCTGTGCTCAGCACAGTCACCTCCATGGCCTTGCTGGCCTCACGTGTGTCCTGTGGTTCAAACCACCAGCCCAGACTGTTGTTCTGCTGCCTCTCATAGTATGTGGGAGAATGAACACACCCAGACCACTCTGCACAACCTGAGCAACCACCACCCACACGGGAGGAGCAATTCCCCTTGTTTTTCAAAGACTCCGCTGGCATTTCAGGAGTGAGATGACCACATCACTCCACTGCAGGGGGTCCTTCCCGCATCTTGAAGCCTGTTCAGGGCTTATTTGGCCATCAGC
Organism: Jacana jacana; assembly: GCA_013400555.1. Classification (NCBI taxonomy): domain Eukaryota; kingdom Metazoa; phylum Chordata; class Aves; order Charadriiformes; family Jacanidae; genus Jacana; species Jacana jacana. The sequence goes on along the minus strand of VZTM01027842.1, from coordinate 327,704 downwards.
TTGTTCATTACATGGACTTGCATTATCTGCATTGGGGTGGAGAGGGCTACAGGAGGCGCAGTGAGCCCAGTTTCAGAAGGAGCCAGACCAACTGGCATCAGGAGTCCTAAACTCCAGTTTCTCCACAAAGTCTGGTGCAGGGTAAGGGGTAAATTCTTCTCACACTGGGCTTAGGTTGCGCAGGGAGCAGTTGACAGCCCCCCCTCCCCTTCCCCCCCCCGGTGTTAAGGCAAGCATTGGCATACAAATATCACTCTTTGAAGTATTCTGGCATAAGAAGTTATCCTTCCTCTCCACACCAGAGTTAATGTACTCACAGAGAAGAGGTACCAGGCTACTGTAACAGCACTGGCAGACCTCAACAGCAAGAGCAGAAAAGGAAGGAAAAGTAGCCACCACCCCCCCCCCAAAAAAAAAAAAAAGAACCCTAAACAAAAAAAACCCAAAACAGCAAGGAGAAAGCCTGGACAGCTTGTAGCCTGAGAAGGTGGCCCTGGGTGGATGTTTGCTTCTTGCCCCAGTAAAGAATACTCCTTCCTTTCCCAGGGTGCATTCTGGGGCCTGGTGATCGGGCTGCTGCTGGGCGTCATTCGGCTGGTGCTGGACTTCATCTACCCAGAGCCCCAGTGTGGTGAGACCGACCTCCGCCCAGGCGTGGTGAAGTACATGCACTATCTCTACTTCTCCATGGTCCTGGCTGCCATCTCCACGCTCACCGTGCTGGTCGTGAGCCTGCTCACAGAACCCCCCTCGGAAGAAATGGTGCGTCATCCCTTCAGATTTCTTTTGTTGCTTGTAAACGGTTTCCAGGATGCCCCACACCACATCCATGGCAATAATGTGGGGATAAATAATCTGGAAATGGAAGTTTCTGTTCGTTATTTATTTATGCTTGTGCTTGTGATATCCTGTAACAGCAATCCCTCCTCTGCTCCAGCACCCTGCTGCCATTTAAGGTTTTGGTCTCATAAATCCACAGTCCCACCCTGGAAACTGGTCAACAGTAGATTCTGCAAAGAGCTGTTCTTAAGTTCAAACGTGTGTTTAATCCATGACAAATTAGCTTTTTCCCTCTATTTTTCCAAGAAATTCCAGCTTCTGGGTCATCTTTACCAACTCTCTTACTAATTTAGTGAGGAACCATTTTTACTCGCAGAAAAGAGAAATCAAGGGCAGAGAGCACACTTCCTCTGGAACAGGTTTGTGCCAGTTTGACTATTTTCAATAGATATACTGAGGCTACAGAAAAACATTAATAGGAGAAAGAAGGGCCAGAATGGACCTTCAGAAATGATACAGCCAACGCATCTTTGTGCTTCAAGACAGGACTAACCTGATGCATTTCTGAAAGACCTGGTGAACTTACTCTTAGAAGTCTCCAGAGAGGGAGAATACCCAGGGAGGTGTGTGATCAGTTTGAGAGCTCACCTGCCTACCAGTGGCAGTTTTTCCTCATCTCCAACCTGAGTCTTTCCAGTTTCATGTTGTGCTCGTCCCTTTCTGTCCACCCTATCGTTGATACCAAGAACATTCCTCTTTATTGAGTCTTGTATATATTTGAAGAAATTTTATCATATCTTCCACCTGTATTCTCTTCTCTCCACAACTCCAGTTCTTTGAATCATTCCTCCCTGGCCACAATTTCCATTCTTTTGCTCCCTTCACTGACCTGCTCTCAGTCTGCATCCAGCGTTGGTCCTGTGCAGAAATGCCTCCTCCTCAGCAGCAGAGAGTGAAGAATGCCATCTGTACCAACAGTTATTGTGTTCCAGATGAAACCAGACCCAACGTGCTGGTGGTAGCCATCACTACTGTAGTCACCAGCTGAGCACTTGGCTGTTCACCTGCTCCTACAGAGCAGGAGAACAGATTTCAGCCCCCCTAAGCACTCTCTCTGCAGGCTGCTCTACTGCTAAGGTAGTCCTTTAAACAACCATGAAAGCAGTTTTCTTTAACACCGCTCTTCATGCCATCAGATAAGTCGGCTTACCTGGTTCACACGTGGGGATCCACCAGTCAAGAAAGACCTAGCAGTCAGCCCTTCCCCTGATGCTGCAAAAGGAGTGTGTGAAGCTGAGCGCCCAGCTCTCCAGATTGATATAAGCATTGCTTCTGAAAATAGTTCAAATGATAATAAATGTAAGTGCTGCAACATCGTATTCAGTAATACCTACACGTAACAACCTTAGGCAATTATGTAGAGCCTTGGAAGACAAGAAACATTAAAAATACTTCCTCTGGATTTCTGTAACTTCAGGGCGTGCTAAAAGGTTTTTACCTGACAGTGTTACCTAAGCAGAAGTTTAGTTTCTTTTCCATCTCTTGATGGCATTAGATGTGCTTGAAATCAAGGAGGAGCTGGATGGGATACAGAAACCCATGCCCATTTTCTTGCATGAGCGACTGGTGCTGCTTGCACCCGCTGCCAGGAGAACTGGTTGGAAAAGGGGAGGGTGGAGGAAAAGCACAATTATTTTCATGAAATTCCATTTCTGTTTTTCAGTGATGTTTTCTGATCGACTCTAGCAGCAGGGAGAACCCAGAGCCCTGGGTGGAGTTCTTGACAGATCAGTGAAGGAGGATTTACATTTTTTAAAACTTGCACTTGTCGGTATTAGGTACAAACATGCATAGCAACACACTCTGAATTTTCCAGCAATGGTTATCATCACTTGTTTTCACCAGGCTTGGGACACTGTTTATGTAACTGTACAGCTTTTGCTATACATTCCTTTGATCTATAAAAAGCTGTTGAGAACATCAGTAAGTTAAGGAATTATGGTGCAGATCTCCCAGCTGCAGGGAAGTCTCCCGTCCGCTATGTGTGAGCACTGTCCTCCCAGCAGTTAGTCCTCTACGCCTTAACCCACACCTGCGCTGGGAAAATTCAATTTACACGTGTGTGGCGTGGAGTAACCCTAAATGGACTAGAGCATCCTCTTGCAAGAGGAAGCCGATGGGCACCAAGCTGCTACAGCTGAGCTTGTAGGTTTGGCCTACTGTTACTCCTCATTGAATGTTGGGAACAGCAGAACTTGAGCTCAGACCTTGAGGGAGGAATGAAATTGACACTAGAGTCCCCCAGAGATACTAATTGAAGGGATTCCTTAACCTCAGTGTAGCTAGAGTATTCATTTAAAGAATACTGGTGCGTTTTTGAATCAAAACCCTTTGTACGGGACCACACCGATACATTCCCGGGATGTGCTTTGTTGGTGGGATTTACACCTCACTACTGACTGTCTTTTTAGGTACAACTAACGCCAAGGGGAACTCGAAGCTGGTGACCACCCTCCTGTGGCTCTGCGGGATGGAGCGCAAACCAGAAAACGCCGAGAACGTGGCGCCGGCTAAACCCGAGCCGCTTCCTGTGGCTTCCCTGGAGGAGAAACCGCTGGTGAAACACGTCTTGAACATTAACTTGCTCTTATGTATATGTGCCGGGCTCTTCCTCTGGGCCTACTTCGCATAGCAGCCAGCTAGTCGGTTCCAGACGACATCCACTAATTTTAATTGGTGTAAATAAGAATAACTAGCAGAGGGTTAATGTAATTCATAATGCTTTCTACATTTTATTTCCTTATTTAAGAAGACAGACCCTCCTCCCTGATCCTTTCCCTATTTCTAATGGGGGCCTGGTGGTGAAAGGTGCTGAGCACTTGGCACCGGCACCGTGAGACCCGAACACTGGGTGGAAGGAGAGCTAAGGAGGGCAGTTAAGCAGAAGAGGTTTGTTCGGTTATTTTAAATATTTAATTATGCTCTTGGTAGTTAGAGCACCGCCTGGGATTCAGGAAGCCTAGATCCTTTTCCTATTTATGCCTCTGTAACCAGCTAGGAGCACTAGTTTCCCTTTCGGATCAGCCCACCCCTGGTGCCCGGGCTCTGTGGGACTGGCTTCCTCCGTCAGCGCAGCAGGTCCCCAGAACCGCCCATGCCATTAGCGCTTACGGGCCTGCTGGCACTCCTGCAAGTGTGTGCTGAATTTGCGGTAGCTCTGGCAGCCTCCTGGCACTACGGCCTATGCTCCGGGCCTGAGTTATGGCCTGCCCCACACCACTGGCAGCGCTGCCACGGACCAGCGACAGTACCCAGACTGCAAACTTGCCCCCGAAGCGCCACTAGGGCCACCCGAAGGAGATAAACCAGCCCAGACCCACCTGGTGCTGGGGAGGACGAGGGCAGCGCAGAGCCTGGTGGCAGCCTCTCACCTCCTGGGGCCATGCTGCCAGCGCTTCCGTGGCTCAAAGACCCTCGGCTGGGACCAAGGACCACCGCTGGCCACCTCCAGGGCAGGGCCGGCGGTGGCATTCAGCCTGTCTCCGCCACCGGGGCTTTTGTGTAGCAGCAGATAAAACTTTTATTAAAGAGCCAGAGCTGATCCGTGCCTGCCTGGAGTGTGTGGGGAGGGGCGATGGGGTGTGTGTGTGCCGGGGGCTCGGACCCAGCGCGGCCCCTCGCGGCCTCCACCGGCCCCTCACGGGCTCCAAGCCCCAGCCGGCCATGTCGCAGGAGGCACCGNGCCTCCCCGCCCAGGGCCGGGTGGTGCGAACGGACCCGGCCTCGGGTCTCCTCTCCTCCCCGCAGGGCCGGTTCCCGCTCCACAGGCTGCTGGTGGTGGCCCGGCTGAGCGAGGGGGCGGAGGCGGAGGAAGTGGCAGGTGGGTGGCCCGGCCGGGAGGGGACAATAGCCCCCCCGCAGGCCCACTCGCCCATCGTCCCCAGCATGGTGGGGCTGCACGGACGCCAACGGCCGCGTTCCCCTTGGGCCCAGGGGGTCGGGGAGTCCCACCTGCTGTGCTGTCCCGTCCTGTGATAACATTTCTTATTGAATGGTTACAGCAAATATCACCTAAAAAAGCTTACGGCAGGGCTGACATCCTGGGCACGATGGAGCAGTGATACATGTAAGCCTTGGAGTAGCCCCAAAATAAGAAAATGCAATCTTATTAAACCATATAAAGAGAATTGTCACTTGGGACTCCTTCCTAAGCACGTGAACCACAAGGGTTAGAAACCCTGGGGGGAGAGAAGCTTTAAAATCTGAGACGTTGTTTTTGCAACCAGCTTCTCAGTCTGACTTTCTCAGGCAACTGCTGTGTCCCCAATGCGCTGTCGGATGGGATGGGACAGTAAGACAATTGGTTTTTCTAAAAACCTCTGTCTGGCAGAGGCCAGGACTAAACGATACATGCAGGGCTCCTGAAGGGCTCTGTATTTTATCTACAGACACAAAGATGTCATCAGAGAAAACAAATGCTAATAAGAATTTGAGATTTCGGCTACTGAAATACTGGTTTTGGTGCAGTTTTAGGAGTTAACGTGAATGGTACTGATGCACATCAAGAAAAGATTCCCATGGTAGCAGTGCTTTCATGTTTCTTATGAATAATAGAATCCTAACCTGTGACTCTGTTGTCTGTGGCAGCAGAGAGAACACAGAACAGACCACACACAATGCTAACCCGCAGCAACTGTCGGTATAAACTGACAAACTGCCAGTTCTTCTTTTGAAACAAGGTCATCACAGAGAATTGTTTGAAAACGCACTAGAAGACCACTCAGGAGAACAAGTCTCAGGTCTGCTGCTGCTCTGTCCCAGCTATATTTGTCATGTAGTAGAGGTAAGTTACATAAATTTCTAATGGGATCAAGTAACCTCAATTCATCTTTGTACAAATTCGGCTTCTAAGATCCAGCGAACTACAAATATAGAACCATCTCTCACTCCACACATAGGCTCAAAGACCTGAATGGTGCTGTGCTGGGTTCAGTAGATTACCTCTGGGATTTGCTGCACCCAGTGCTTCAGGTAAGTGCCCCAGAACATTATGCTGACCGAATTAGATTACATACTCTCTCAGACGTCATGGGAACAACCTGCATTGTCCTCAGCACCTGTGACTCAGCGGGCAGCTGATGAATTATTTGTATATTGACAAATTAATTTGTAATATGCAATTCTGTAACATGTCTACCCTTTCCTCTGCAGTCTTGCAGTACCACAATCCATCTCATCATCCAAGATTTAGCTTCTCTCCAAAATCAAGGTCCTAAGTAAGTTTCATATCACTTAGAGGAAACAAAAATTTAGCAGAAGTGGTAGAATGCTTCCTCAAGGTTAAACTGAACATCAGCTACGATTATATCAAGCTTTTATTCTCCCACTTCCTACTTGTTGACCACAGAAGAGCAGACATTTTCCAACTAATACAACACTTCTTTTTTCTGGATGCAGCCCAGAAAATTTCCATAACACATGCACTTTAAATAACTAATATTCTGCTTCTTATTCTTTTGGAGCTTCTGATAATACCATCTGTATCAGCAGCTGCCAGCAGGCTCTCGCCCAGCCCTCTGTATTGGGAGTCCATCTTCAAGATGCTGAGACTCCAACTGTCAACAGCCTTTACAGGCTTCAGAAAATACAAAAAGCCCTTAGGAATCTGTTGTGTGATTTCTGTACCCCGCTTCATAGATATTTGTAGGTGTATGTACCAGAATTTCACAAATTATCTTCTGGGTATTAGTCTGTGCCACCCAGGCTGCTATTTCAACATTACCCACTCAGTCCGGCAGAGTTCAGGCAATTACTGTCCTTAGCTTAATGTGGGCACTTCTGTGGGGCCCTGGATTAATTCACTGAAGTCCATGTTCACAAGAGCTCCATCATTTTCTTTGCTGTGGATGGAGTTCTTGTGGAAGCAAGCTAACCATCACACTCCTGCATTTGCTCACTAAGTGCCCTGACATCCAACCAGTCCACTCAAAATCTTCATGCAGACATCAGAGTACAACTAGGAAAGGTGTCTACTGGCTGGGGCAGGAGGGATGCACCGTGCTGTGCTCGCAGTGCTCTAGCACAGCTCTGGGAATGCAAACAACTCACTGTCTAGTTCATAAAACTTGACCAGCTGATAAAAACTCCTTGCTGTGCTTTAGGATGGAATTCGCTCTCTTTCCATGCAGTGCTTTACTCCAGGAAATTAAAGTTTTAGTGGTGTCACATAACATCTCCACCAGACTGTTCCCAGACTGGTACGTGGCAACAGCGACTTCCCCTGTGACATGTCCACAAGGCTTGACGCAGTCAGAGTCCACGACAGAGGCGGTGGCAGAGTGCCTTACCCTCCTGCTCAGACTGGCAGCCCACATCCAGAGTCTGGAGGTAAACTTCAAGTAACTGGACTGTAAGAAATTCACCTAGTTTGCCCCCATAACCCGCCCCCAGGCTGTACCAGCAGCTACACTTGTCTTTCAAGTACATGTTATAAACACATAGACCTGAGAGAACTCTAGAAGCAGAGTTAAAGCATTACAAAACCTCATTATTTTATTCCAAGTTTCTTTCTAGACCTCTGTAGGGTTGCTTTGTGCTATTTGAACTAATCACCTGCACCAGCACAGCTTAAAGCCAGCTGAAAGTCACTCTCAAAGCTGGTACCTGCCACTGTCCCCTGCCCATGGCTAGGCACTCTTGGCAGCAGAGGATACAGTTGTGTTTGACAAACACAGGCATAACTCCAGCTCTGCTGTTTGGGGCAAATTTCCTCAATTTTAACTGTATCACAGCCCTGTGCTCTTACTGTTACTGCATGGAATTGTGCTGTTTATTTCAAGGAAGGCAGCGAGGATGCTGATGAGAGTGTATACACTCTTGAACCCGAGCTGCTAATCCCGGCAGAGACAATTAACTATCTGAGCAGTGCTGAAGAGTGTACAAGCCCAGAAGATTTTCTGAGAATTTACTTAAGTCCTGCACAGCCTGCCCTAGATTCAGGTACACGGCATGCAGTTTGAGACATTAAATTTAGTAATGGAACTAGATTTTTTGCCCTGTAACTCTGAATTTTGAGCTACAAGAGTTTGTTACAGTGCTGCTGTAGAGACAGGGGAAAGCAGGACTGCACCCACTGACAGATCATCTTCCTTGTTAAGAGATGTCTGAAGAGGAAACAGATGGGCAGCCAGTGGGATTTCAAACTGGGGCTGGGCTTCAACAAGACAGCAAGTCTAATATGTCTATCGTGACGCCAAGTGCAATGTGTCTCATCAAGACCTTTATGAAATGCAGTTTCATTCTGTAGTTAAGCCTGAGGCCTAGTTTAATAACTTCAGTAAAATGTATCCTGGAGTACTATGAAATTTAAGTAAATTAATCCAAGTAGTTATATGAATGTTACCTCAATTGACTGGTTTTCTCTCCCTCTCTTTTGCAGAAACTGTATGGCCTGTTCCATCTCATTTCTCTGTGTGATACAGGCTGTATCCAAGGTTCCTCATTGCAGCCAGACTCATTCATGTTTAATGTGAATCTACACATAAAGGACAGACATTCATTCCCAGTAATCTCCCAGTACAGCCCGTGAAAGAAGAACATGCTCACCAGTCAGCCATCTCAAGCCCTGGGAATGACTGTGTAACCTTCAGTGCCCACTGGAAGCAACGTCACTCACAAACTTGAATAAAGATGCCTTAAGTTGACAGAAGACAATCTTTAATTTTATAAATGTTCACCCAACCAACGAATCCAAACAGCCATTTCAAAGTTCTTTCAAAATTCCACTGTTTTCAATGAAAGCACGAAAACAATTTCCACAGTTTCATCTTGAAATAGTTCCAAGTTCCACATAAAGAAAAGCAGGCTTGGTTAATACAAATAACTATGAAATAACTATTAGGTACTGATCACTAAAGTAGCAATGAAATGATTAAAGATACAGTAAGTTTCCTTCTACAGTATGACAGTCCTTCAAGGCACTAGAGTACATCCACAGTATTGACAAGGCAACTGATAACCAGCAGTCGCCACCAGCACTCGGGCGTTTTTTGGTTCATGTTTTAAAAAGAATCTGCAGCAAATCAGCGAGGGAATGTCTCTTGCAAGGCATCTCCTTGTAAAGTCTAAAAACTAGAAATAAAAGTCTAACCGTGACATTAAAAAGATTATTTCCATAATACATGCACTTTAAATAACTACCGTTCTGCTCTTACTCTTTTGGAGTTTCTGCTAATACCATCTGCAGCAGCAGCAATTATGCCTCCTATGCAACTTTCTGCAGTAATTAATTCCTTCCGTCCAAGATTTTGAAAACCATCGTCCAGACACAGATCATTAAACTTCTTCTGAATGGCTAAATCACTTGTCCCCGTGATGCAGGAGTCAAACCTCTGCACAGTTTTGCCGTATCGTCAGAAGAAGCTTTTCACTGCCAGGTCTGTTAGTTTTCCCACCAGGAGAGGAACCTTTGAGGGAGTTTCCGTTAGAGAGCGGTGCTTTCCGTGTCAGTGTCGATATCGAGCCTGAGATGGTTGTGCAGTTCTTTGCTCGCCGGCTCTGTAAGGAGCTCTGGAGAAGGGTTTTGAAGTGGTTCTTGAATACTGGAATTAGACTCTGCACAAAAAAGCGGAACAGCGAGTTTAGCAGCCTGGTCAGTGACATCTCTCTCATTAGTTCATTTCTGCTGCATTTCCTCAGAAAGGAAAGGGAAAGGAAAGATGAGCAAAGGCTATTCCAGCAGAGGGCTGGCACATGGACACAAAAAGGCTAAGTCAAACTAAACTGCTTATGTTTGAGTTGCTTCTTCCATATGCCTTTCTAAAATCATGTACACAGAGAGAAAACCATTTCTTTCTGCAGAACGGAAGACAGTGACTATGATTTAGTATCAGATTCTTGATGCCCTTTATGGGTGATACTTCACTCCAGACATTCACATCAAATCTGAACGGTCACTCAGCAAAAAAATCTGGCACCTAAACCATCAGCCAGGTAGCCACCACCTACGACTTCCAGAAGCAACAGGGACATGTATGGTGTCAAAAGGAAGCATTGTCACAAGAAGAGGAAGAAACTACTTAAACCAAATGCAGGTTGAACCCCTTTTCTGAGTATAACAAGGAACATCAATGTTCTTTGCCCTCTTCAAGGCCAGGATAATTTTGTTCAAGCCAAGGTGTCCAAGAAGGACCTTAAAAAAGGTTGCATTTCTGCTGCTGCCTGCACTGGTAGGTAGAAGACCACAAAAATCCCTAATGGTGCAAAAAAAGGTAACTGAAATGACTAAGTATTTTGAAAAACTAATTTATAATATGGCTTAACATCACTTACTGCAATCCAGCAGCTGTTCCAGACAGAAACTCATTCATATCACTTGAATCAATAAAGAATGTAAATGCAAACCTTGCTTTTAAACCTAGGTGGCATAGACAGGAAAGCTATAAAACCTTGAAGTTTAGGCCACAAGTTACTTCAGAAATGTTCAATTTGAAAGTTTCTGAGGTAAATGACAGGGAAGAGGCAAAAATAGAGAAAGAGCTGAAGTGGAGTGGATCCTCCCCTGAACTCCTCTTACTGCTGCAATCATCCCAAAGTCTTGATTCCAGAATTTATGTTTTCCTGTAAGTTTTCTCCCAAGTCTCCTATTGGAATCCTGAGGATCACCGTATTTGATTAAATAAGTTTCTCTCTCCCCACCCCTTGTTTGCCATTTTGGAGTCAGTGTGCTGTGTACGGGGCTGTACCTGGTAAAACCTCGTGGCACCTGTAAGAGGTCACTGTTCAATAGACCTTTGAAGAAATAATTACTGGGGCTACTTTAAAACCCAGTTTTCCCCTTAACTTCACATTCATGTCTTTTAAATAAGTCCCCAGTTCACAAAACAAAATTTCATAACATCACAGCTCTCCCTTATCCCCACCACACTGCATAACTGGCGTTTCCACAACAGATGGAAATGTAAGTACTTCTTTAGAAGTAGTCAGGTTTGTTTAGTCACTTTTACTACTGCTAAAGGAAGCAATATTACATAGAAGAATAAACCACAATTGTGAGTTCCCACGTTCTTCTTGCATTGGTCTCTTACGCAAAATATGCTACGCTGAGCTCGTCCCCAGAAGAGACAAGCACAGAACCAAGCAGTAGAGGCACCGCGCTCTCCCCGAGCTCTATCAGGGCCCACTGTGACCTTTGAACTTCCATTTAAAGCAGGGCTTAAAAGGTATACTTCACTTTCAGGTGCCAGCACAGAAAATTCTCTCTACCACGACTGGGTACGGAAGGATGAATCGGAAAAGGAGGTAACCGAAAGCGTGAGGTGAAACAGGAAAGGAGCGTTTGTGACAAACAACAGTTCAGCTACTTCAAATACAAAATGAAATTCTCTAAAACACGTGACTTTCTAGATGGGATTTTGTGTATGTGGAAAAAGTACAATGTGAAACTGGCCAGTCAAAACAGGAACAACTGTACACATTCTAATCTCCAGTGCTTTTAGTACGTTAATGTAAGGGTGAGCATCCAACAGCCATTCTTTTCACATGCCACGCTAAAGAGAACGCAAGCAAGCGGTGTTATTTGTGACGGGTTAGTCGTGGGCATTAGCACACACATGATTACAAATTAGCAACGTTTTTTGGCCAATCATATGCCTTTTCCTTACCATTGAACTGTCCCATACAGTTCCTACTGAATGCAGGTCAAACATCTAGATTATTTAATAAAATTTTTGATTAGAATATTCTTTTCTAGGGCTTATTGCTTTAATACCATAAATAGAATTTGAGGCATTACTGAAGTCCAGTACCTGGACAAAGGAATTCCACAGTATCCTGACAACAATTCAGAATTCCTGGTCTGATATAATGAAATTTGCTGGCAACTTAATTTTGGCTTCCATTATCCCCAACTGTCTTCCCATGCTTCACTATTTAAGGTTGAAATTAAAACCAGTCAGTCTACAAGTGCTTATATGTGCACGTGTAAATGTTAGAGCAGATCCTCTGAGGTGATACGCAGTGGTGTTAATTCAGAACCAATATTAATCCTTTAAAAAAAAGATTAAGGTGGAAAAGGTGGATGATCCTGTACTGAGTGTTCTGCTGCAGGCAGGCCTGAATAGCACATCAACCATTCCCTGGGTGAGTTCTTTTGCAAAACACACCAGATTTTCTAGGTTCCTTTATCAGTTTTGCTAGAAAATCCTGTGTCAGCAGCTTTCTTTACTGCCCTTCCTGCATGGCAGCTTCCATACTATTGTTTATTGTACACAACTTACACCGCCAATTTGCTATGTTTGCAATTCAAAGGACTATTAAGTCCCTCCAGTTCTAACAGTTCAACTTCAGTTGTTGATTTCTGTATTTTTGTGTATTTACTCAGGCTACAGAACAGTTGTGTACCTTATGCCTGGAAGTTGGCTGAAACAGTCAGACTAAGTTGTAATTTGGAGTCTGTAGCTACGCTCTCCCCTACAGCAGGTGCTTCGTTTGTGTAGCCTCAACTCCCCCCCTAATGAAGCAGCCCCCTCCAGAGCAGCTGGGTATTATTTTAGAAGGTCAGTATTTCTCCATCTACATTGGGGTGAAACAAATCCTGCTTGTCATTAAAAGCAATCTCCTCAGACCCAGAAAAATTCCAAAATGAAAACAAACACAGTCAACTTAGAAATTAAGGTTAAGTCTTTCCATGACGTTGGCCTCATCAGCACTGTTCCCATTCTTCACTTATTGGCAAGTGCTGTGAAGATCCAGGCCTCAGGCTTACTTCCCAATTCAGTTTTGAAATAAACTGCTCTTGTATTTTGCAGATACTGACAAAAAGAACAGAACTACACATGGGAAAAGTCTCTTCTTTTCAAAAGCAAAGCTACTTTTTTAGTTGCTTAAGCAGTTTGTTTACTGCTAGTTTCTCCAATTAAAAAAAACAAACCCAAACCCAACAAACCAAACTATTTCCAATTTGAGTCCTCAATCCAGTACCTATTTCAGTATCTTTCCTGTAAACAGTCAAATCTGGAGATAATTCAGGAATGCAGCCTCAACTGTTTCAGTCTGGCATGCAGTTGTTACCTTGAAAAGGTAGCATCTCTAATAATAAGATTATTACCGTGTTGTTTGGCAGCTGTGATTGAAGGGAGTAGTACTATTAGTGAAGCTGGAGCTGACAGAATGCAAATGCAAACATGCCAGACTGCTGCTGGGTACTGTTCTGCAAAGGGGTTTAGTCACATGAACATGAATTTTGCCAAATAAAATTCCAAGTAGTTAAAAATAACTGAAAACCTAAAGCGAGCGCTGCATTACAATCCAGCCATAAAACAATCAATTACAGAAAAAAAACAGGAGCTTCGGTATTTGCCTGCGCTGATGAGAACAAACCTGTTTCAAAGGGGTCTCTGCTTCACACTTGACTTGTGGACTAGCAGTTCCAGTGACTGTGTGAAGCGTTTCTCACTTCATTATAGCTAGTTTTACAATTTGTTTTAACGAATAACTTAATATTCACAGGACTATTAAAACCAAGCAGCATAGCTCTTACAGTCTCTTACAGTCTCTTACAAACAGAATGATAAGTAGTAATGAGGTAACACAGAGTTGACAGAGAGCACATATTCCAAAGCGCATATACAAAATAAAGCTACAAATAAAACATTGCTGTGCCAGGAGCATTTGAGCTTATATTGCATGTTTCTTTAAGTACAAACCTTATTCGCAGTAACCATCCCCACCTGTGAAGGCATCATGGGGTAAAGCTGTTAGGCAACAGAATTTAAAACTTTGCATTCCAACACATTAGTCTTATTCTAGAGAAGCTGCAGTGTCATAGGAAAGTTTTAACCATTATTAAATATAAGTAGATTTAAAAGCATTAATCTCCGGCATTCATTAGCTCTTCCTTCAGAACTCCCTAAAACAAGCAGAGACTCAGCAGGAGAATATTTCAAGATGTCCTACTTTGGACTGTCCTCAGCAGTTATTCCCCCCCAACCTCCAGACTCAAATCAAACGAGCTTCAAGAAATTCCTGAGAAGACAAAGTTTCTCTTTACTTCACAAAAGTCTCAAAACAGAAAAAGGCAGCTCCGTTTCAAATACAAAGATCTATCTAGAAATTGACTGAAGATACACAATTGAGTGTACACGATTCTTCAGCTTCTGGATGTCCAACATAAAAGCACCTCAGAAGAGTTAATTCTCATAAGGTAAAACATTTACAGTGTTAGAATCTTGCCTATTGCAACAGGTATCAGTGACCATTTTTGCCATTTTCTTATCTTCTGTATGTGCTGAAACAAACTATCCTTGGCAGCCTCTTCTCCCTCCTCCAAATATTTGCTTTTTGGCAACAGATGTATAAGCACAATTGAGACTGCCATGATGCTGAGCCTGGAAGAAGCCCTAGAGAGATGGCTTCTCTAATAGTGCTTTGCTTCAAAAGAAGGAAAAACAGTAATACTAAAGCAAGCTAATCTACACTTCCCCCCAGGCCCTTCTGTCTCGGGAATTAAAACCTTCACTGAGGAATTGCCCCAAATCCTCATGCACAGAACAGGTGGGTGGGCATTTTAACTGGAAATGAGCAATTTAGTATTTTAACTGTTATTTCTGCTTTTCAGTCCACCCCCTGCCCCCACCCCCCCCCAATTAATGTACAGCTACAGGCATTATTTTCTTCATTTCCACTCCTTGAGGAGTCACCAAATACGAGAATCCACTCACCTGTTACTATTTTGGAAGCTGTTTGCGTGGGGTTTGCAATAATACCATCTCCAGCCAGCTGAGAGGGAGGATGAGGTGGAGGGGGAATGCTAGGTCTGTTTCTGGGTTTTGGTACCGGCCGCGGCCTGGGCAGTGTACCAGTCTGCAGTGGGGAGGGAGACTGGGAGGCCTCCTGAGCAGCTGGCTGTGGCTGTGACGATGGGGAACTAACATTGTGTTTTCCTAGAGGGGGAGTATCGGGTGGTGTTGGAGTCTGCGGAGGAGTGTAACAGGGCTGCTCTGGTCCGTGCTCACTGCTGGGTGCAGCAGGAGGAGATGCCTGACTGCTTGATTTGGGCTGCGCTGGAGGAGTAGCCTGTGTTGGGGGCTGTGGTGGTGGATGGCTGGGAGCTTGTATTGGGGACAGGCTGCTGGAATATCTCCGAGGTGCAGAAACCTGGGAAGTGGAGGTTTGGGCTGCTCCTTGGTTTGCATGTTGAGCAGGTGGAGAAGAACTTCTAGCTTGTGGTTTTGGAGAGACAGAAGGTGGCTGAGCAGCTGGGGCAGAACTTTGGCTTCCTGGCTGCCCTGGTGGTGGGTTGGCTGGCTTGGGAGGGGCTGGCGCAGGCTTTTTAACTGCTGTTAAAAGAAGAGGTGAGATTTCATGGTTGTATATTATGAAACCAAAATCCCAAAAGAAAGAAGTCAGTAGCACAAAGGAATCCAAATAAAATGTTGTATTATCAAATAAAGCCAGTATCAATAGGAAGCTCCAGAAACGCATACACACGCTGACTAATCAATAGCCTTTGAGTGATTTTGCTAAAAAGCACTGCTAACGTTACTGCCAGCATTCATGCAAGATTCCAAAAGTCAAAGACACATTTATAACTAGACCTTAGTGAAATGCAAGTGAATTAAACCACTGTCTCTAACAAAGGGAGAGATACTGGTACAATCATTTCAGTAAGCAGTTCATAAAGAATTGGAACTTAGTGGCTTAAAAACGAAACGCAAAACACACCTCTCCTCATTGAATGGGGACTGGGACCTGCTGCATTCTGTGGCTGATTAACAGAAAGCTGATTAGAGCTACTTGTTGACTGGTTCTGGGCAGTGCCTGCATGCCCACCGTTTCTCACGGGTGGAGGAGTAGCTGAAGACGTGGCGTCCTTAGATTTTGAGGTGCTGAAAATTAAAAATCCTCAATTAGATGATTATTGTAAAATGCCCTGCCCAGACCAGCTGCACCCATTCTGGTTTACGTTACAAACTCTGCTATAGTTCTGACCCTCAAATGCTTCAGAAGAACTTCTGCACTGGCTGGTATTTACTGAGACTGCCCAGTGCTACAGCTCTTCACACAAGTGGCATGTGGGCTTTAGGCAAGCTTGAACAAATGACTAATTACCAAAGTTAAATCTGAAATCCAAGTAGTTCTGTATTGTCCCAGTACCTGTTTGAATGCAATACTGACACCCAGAAGTCCAAGTCTCCTTGCTAACACACAGGGCATTTGTAGGTCCTTTAAAAAACAGATTCCCAGCATGAAAGTTCTAGTTCTCCATTTTTTTTCAGATATAACCATCATCCCTGTACCTGTTGGCCTTTTCCAAACATTGTCACAGCATGGCATCCAATTTGCTGGCAGTTATCTGGTAGCCCTGGCTATGAAGGATCAAGTGATGGTGGCAATCTGTGAAGTTCTGCCACAAAAAGGCCCAAAGGACATGAACCAACTTGCTATGTATGGTATACAGGCAAGGCAGATGTAGTCCTCACCACTGTAAGTCAGAAAGCCTTTGGAAGCCCTTGAGAGGGCCCAGGGATTGCCAGAGCTGGGTGTGGGGAGAGCAGAGGTTCTTTTCCCATCACTGGCTGGCTGAAGTCTTCTTGCAACAGTACCTGGAATGAATCTCCCCTACCTTGCTGGGAGATCAGAGCTTGTCTTGAGGGAGCAAACCCTGCAAAACCTTTGAAATTCAGATCAGGACAACTCAGCTCTTCCTGACCTTTGGCTATGAAGATAATAGAACTGAGAGGAAACACAGCACCAGAGCATGAAGCAGATGAGGTGGTACTGGGCAGCGCCCCCTCCTCTTGCTCTGTACTGCCAGTCTTCACTCATTTCTCTTATCTTTATAGTCTCTTGAAGCATCTTACTCATAGCAAAAGGACTAATGCTTTTCGGCCACTTTTCCTGGCCCATTGCAATCTTAATTTCTCCAGTGCTGTTAATAAATTGCGAGTACTTGAACACAGAGTTTCCGCAGATTTTAAACTTTTAGACACTACTCTCAAGGTGTTGCTTTAGCTGCCTATGCCACAAAGGACAGCTGCAGAGGAAACATTAGTCTGTGGGGGATTTCCAAAGGACAAGTTATTTTTGTAAAAATATCACCTGAGAACAAAAGCTATATGCAAAAGAGTCAATGATGCATCAAACTCCACAGTGGTGTTTCACTGTAAGATGCTATGCAAGAGGCTGATGTCCGGAGAGCACCACAGGCCTTTATAGCTGGTTTGCTCTCTCTCTAAGATCACAAAATATTGAAAGCAAAGTGCTGCCTTCACTGTACATGAATAGAAAAGTCAAGGCTACTGCCATTAGTCTTGGAGTCCATGTATACTGTCCATACTGGGGACACGACTGTACAAAGTTTCAATAGTAATTAAGTGGCAACAAAGCCCGTATATGTTTGTCTTAAAGAAACTAATACTGGAGTATGATAAACCAAATTCCAGTGTTCCAGCAAGCAAGTCTGGTCATCACTAACATTTGCTACAGACATATCCAGGTAACATGTACAGGAAACAACAAACAACACCAACAGGTTTCTAGTATTGCCAATGGTAGGTTTTGTTCTTTCAGCAGCAAACTGACAGTCGTACTGTGTGGACACCTCTAGAGTATAAACTTGGAAAGATCAACACGGGTGGTAGAAATACAGTCTTTTTAAGTATTTTTCATCAGCTTCATCCCTGCCCCCCCCCAATAATTCTCTTATTTTAGAAGATCGATTCTGGAACATACAGAACAATGTATGTCATTTTAGAAGATCAACTCTGGAACAATACTCATGACAAGAGGGGGCTCTTGTATAGGGCTTCTGAGTCACCATCACCAGCCGTAGGGGTAGACAAGGTACTTGGAGATATGGTTTAGTGATGGCTTATGTCAGTGTTAGGTTGATGGCTGGACTGGATGATCTGAAAGGTCCCTTCCCACCAAGGTAGTTCTAGACTCCTATGCATTCCAGTTAGAAGAGATGCCTTGTGGAACAGTTACAGTTGACACCATCAGTTTGCTGCTTAAGCAGCCTTGCTAAGCCACTGCCAGCAGAAGCCATGCCTCTTACCTGACATCCTCATTTCCTTGACTTTGCAACTGTTCTGCTGTGCCAGCAGAGAGAGCAAAACCAGCACCCACTGGGCTTGTTTCAGCCACAGAAGCTTGTGAGTGCTGCTCCCCTCCAGGCTGAGCCAGAACCCCAGCCTCCGTGGGTGGAAGCGGTGGCTGGAAAGCTGGGGATGTGTGCTTTCTATTTATAGTGCCACATCTCCGAGGATTCGCCTGGAAGTCCATAACCTTGACACCAAAGCTACAGAAAGAAGAGAAAGTAAACACACCACGCCAGCCAACACCAGGTAAACTAAAGCAACATGGACAACTGGATGTTATAACCCACGGAGACAAATGCAACCCCTGTTGCTCAGCATGCAAAGCGGCAACAAGGAAAGCTTCAACTTTCTGCATATAACACCACGAACGTTAAGACATGCAGCACTATTTGGCTTATCCACACAGAGGGATAAGCTAAACATAAGTAGAACAAACTGCTCAAGAACATTTGAAGACAGACATTGATGACAATGAAGTCAAACCACTCAGTTTCACATGTAAATACACACATTTCCTTAGATATCAGAGTAACTCCTCACTAAGTATCTTTTGCCACCTTAATTCTGTTTCTATTACACATTCAGTTGCAGTACTGATTTCAGGACAGACAACAAAGTTATGGGATACACGCTGTGATTTGTGTTTAAAGGAGAACTATGGATAAATGGACTAAAATTCTAATAGATTTTAGAATGCATACAGCACACTCCTAGAATTTAATACTATTCTTGTGTTAAAGACAGTGAACCTTGAACTGATTTTCTTCTTTTGCCAATGCTGACAAATTTGCATGTGGCCTGCCAGAGCTAACACTCAGGTAACCATTTCACATTCGCATAAACAGCTAAAAACAAAACAGCACACCAGTTGAATAGTCATGACATGAGTGATAATCAATGAGCGTTACACTACATGTTATATGGGAAAACAGCACGTTTGGGGTTTGGTTTTTAGCGCTCTACTGTTTGCTGTGGTATACTGTACCATCATCAACTCAGAAGTCTTATCATGAAGGCACCAGGTAACACCACCTCAGCTTATGGGCTTTGAAAAAGAAGCCATGGAATATCAGAAGTTAGATACTGACAGATGCTACTACATACACTCTTCTGTTTCAGTGGATTTTAGACCCCCCAGATCTGTAACAGGACAATGGTAACTGAAGCAGTAATCTGCTTGTGGTTTTTATCATGCATAGAGTATAAGTGGAAGCAAATACCAGTACTTTACCTTTCAATTTTCCTCAGGCTGCAACAATATGGGAGGAAATACATCACTATTGTTAATTATAATATTTTCATTAAATTCTCCTGAGATCAATAAAAATCTGTCTAATTACAGCCTCCTCAGTAGTGGGCTAATGACTGAAACCTAACCTGAGAATGAAACATACCTTTCCTTCTTCAATAAATCCCCTTCCATCACTGTCATGCTAAGAGGTCTCTTCCGTTCCAGTGTCCCAGATTCATATTCATTCCCAGTGTGTGACAAGTGATTTGAATTAACAGCAGGAACTGCTACAAATGCCCCAGACACATTGAAATCTTGATCTGAAAGACAGACAGACAGAGCACATCCTGAGACATACACAAAGTGGTGCCTCAGTGCAAAAAGCTATTGGAGGTTTTACCTGTGTAGGGTTATCAAATATACTAAGTTCTTTTAGTTATGGCAAGGAATTTACCTCCAGGGAAGAACCAGTCTGCGTGCTGAATAATTGGCTCAATAACTGCTACCACGTGGACTGAAGTTGCTGCTGCCATTTCAGCAAGGGATCTGTGGGAGAAATTTGTACGACACTTTACGGAGTTCTACCAAAGTATTTTAAAAATGGCAAATTACACTAAGCAGGATGTATCGAGACTCCCAAGTGCCACATAAAGAGCAACTTCACACTTTGATGATACTGAGATTATTCAGTAACATTTATAGGATTTTAAAACACTCCTAAAACAATGCATCTCAAAGGATCTGGAGGCTCAGGTTGAGAGACCATTTGAAATACTTTTTAGGCAATAACTCTGCTGCTGTGACCAGTCTCCATGATTTAAAGCAATCTGACAAGAGATTATACAGTTCCATGGAAGCTCTGGTTCGTAGCTTACCCTTCATTCTTCGCCCATAACAAGTTGGGGCCCAGGACTATTGCGACGTTGCTGGGTGTCATTTTGTTAACGTCGCTGTTCTGTGCAAGCTTTGCTAAAAATTTGATTAAATACCTACAAAAAGAAAAGAAATAATTAAAGAGCAGGAACTAAGAGCACTTATTGTAGAAAGTAACTAAGTAAAAATTTAAGAACTTGTACAGACAGGTCCCAACAAAACAGAGATAAACCGAACAGCCTTCTGGCTTGGCTGCTGGCTACTAAGTTTCCTGGTCATGGATCACAGAAGTTGAATTGGGTAGAGAAGAAATCATCTTCCACCTTAGCAAAATGGAACTACAGAAATATCATATTTTCAGAAAAGAACCCATTTAGATTGAGAATGCCTACTCAACAGCTATTTTCATATCCTGTAACAGAACTTTTACAACTTCTAGTAGTCACTAGAGTTGTTTTCTTCAGATTCGTTCCCGAAAGGAAAAAACTAAGTAAAAATAACACACGTAAGATACAACCAGATGATTTATAAGACTGGAAAATACATGAAGAGCACAGCTGGAGAAAAGTCAGGTACTACTGCCAACAGCATGACCCTTAAGTAGAGGGGTTCTGTGCATTACTATTTCGTTACAATCAATAGTGAGTTAACTTGCCTGGAAGAGTCTGCCATCCCCAATGAACATCAATTACTTGATAAAAAAGGATGTCCTTTTATAAACCTAACTGAATTTGGCCACGGAAAAGAAAAAAACTGAATTAGAGTTTTTGGTTAATCAGCTTTGAAATGTGGTACTCTGGCATCAAAACAGCTGTGCTGCAAGTCAACAGATGTTCATACAGACCTGAAATTAGCATGATAATGCTTAGGTAATCTGTTACAAATTCTCCATAACTCTTGTAGCTTCTTATCCTGGTCCTGAATACTGAAAGGAAAAAAAAATTCCATTACATCTTACTTTCAGATCAGAAAATTGTTGTTTCTGCAGTGAACAAAAAGATGAGTGTATAATCTTCCTTTTATGCCAGATAAATGCACTGGTTTGTATTCAGTAGTCAAATCCCTGAATTAGCTCTACCTGCAATGAAGGAAAACCACTTAAGCATCAATACTGTGCAGCCAATAGTCTGAACCAGCCCTGATGTTTAAAAATGTTTATTTAAACATTTTACTGCATTTTTGTGCAATCAGTGTTACGCTAAACCACAAAAATTGAAATAATTTGTGACACAAAATATCAACCTGTTAGAGCAGAAAGTAAACTGTGTGAGCTTGTTCTTTCCTTTTGAATCCACATATGAAGAACCAAATATGATAAAAATATGCAGAATGTTTTCCCATATTAACTATTTTCAGTAGGCTTACTTTGCAGCTTGTGTCCATTCTTCATACAGACCATACGTCATCAAAGGTTCTGGCAACTCTCGCAAATAGGATTTCAAGGCACCTGCAACGAGAGCAGAAACAGGTGAGTTTCTCAGCCAATGCTTTTTATCTGCCTTTAAAACTCTGTCCTCAGATTTGCAATTTTATCTACAGAATAGGACCCACATTCCAGTGAAACAGAGGGAAGACCTGACACTTCCACAGTGTGTCTGCTCAACACAATGCAAAAGGTCTTCAATTACTGTAATTTGACAGAACCATGCACTACAAAGCTATGAATCACCGCTTCAGAACAAGGACCTTATTAAAGGTCCAACATATGGCTCTAGTCTCCCTTGATCATGTTGAACGCTCTTGTCACAGGACGAAATATGACGTTCAGATTATTATGATCACCTGCATTTTAAACACCGCCCTGGCATGCAGGCATGAATACATCAAGCATGATGAGCTTGCGTCCCCTATGCTTATCGGTTCTTAAGTTGTGCAATGAAGTGAACTTTCAGCTTATTTTCATTCATAGCTTACCTGCAGGGATAGACACCTTACACTGCTGCAAGTCAGCAGTTCAATGAACAGCATTGACTTGCTTTCTATCAGTTTATACCGGGTTTTGGTTCAAAACATTCACAGTACCTGCAACAGCATGGGGATCGGAATAAAACTCATCAAGCTGGGAAGTCGAACAGTCCAAGGCAGCTTTCAGCTTTTTTAACTTGGAGGCTCCAGCAGCAATTCTGAATAAACCCTGCGTAACAGCAACAAATGTATTTGGCTGGTAACAACACGCTCACTTAAACTGTAGAAGTTTTATGACAGGCTCTTTCAGAACAACTTCTAGTTCGGTGTCTTCACCGTAGACTGTTATGACCCAGCTGGCTCTTAATCTTTTAGTTCCCTCTCACCCTCAGCCCATTCTTAATTTTCCCTTCTAAGTGCACTCACCTCAAAGGTACTTAAATAGTGCTGAAGGTTAATCTGCTGCAAAACATTTGTCAACTGTGCTAATGAACAAAATTACTTAAGTGAGGAGTTAAAAAATGTGCACACACACACACCAGCCCATGAGTTTCACTGAACCATTCTTTTCTTGCCCTTCACAGCAAATGATAGGGCGCTACCTACCTCCTCTCTCATTCCTGTTTCCAAAAGCATCATTACACAGGCTTCAATGGGGACTGCAATTTCACGACTGCTGCGCTTGAGATGCTCTTCTAATGGAGTTCCAAAAGCTGGTTTTTCAGTCCATTTGTCTAATTGGAGAGTATCAAAACACTGAGCAAAATATCTCACAGACACTTGAATTACGTCCCAGACAAGAAAAGAAGAAAGCCTCCAGTACAGCAAAGAAATTTTCAGAATATAGTAGGAGTTTTACAGCTCTTGATTGGTAAAGTTCCTTATATTGTGAGTGAAGAGAAAAATGAGCCTGCTGGTATTCAAGAAAAAAATACTTCTGCATCTTTCTGGATGGAAGAGCACACCCAAATCCTTTGTGTAACTGCAAGTGCACGTCCCACAAGTGCCACCAAGTTGGCGTAAATTACAATCATTCTGATTTGCTGAGGCACCAAAAGCCACAGGTTTGCAAGAATCTCTGAGGAAAAATTTGGTCCAGATTGCATGACCTGGGCTGATCTTAGTTTTAACTGTATTTAAGATGGGTAAAAACAGAGCTGTCAACATGGAGTTTATTGCTGATTTAAGGAATCAGCATCTTAAAATGAATGTTAACAGCCCTGATGTCTTGCATCAGAATCACCACTTTAATAGCCCACCAATTTCTCAATTGGTGCTTAACTCCAAAAGGCAAAATTGGCACAAGTTTCTCCAATTTGAATGTGAATTTCTTGTTTCCTAGAATTTATTTTTTCACTCACTTCTGCTGTCTTAATTGAAAAAATGCAGATGTAAAAGGTTATTGTTAGTACAGATAAATTATTCTCTTTATGTGGAAAAGAAGTCAAGAAGGATGAAGACTTTGAAAGAGTCCTCCAAAGACACAGTGAGCTTCTGCAAAGGATTTAATTCACCCAAAAGGTTTACAAAACCACACCAACTACATCCCTCATAAGGCTTTGGTTCCTCTCATTCATTACCACACCACGAGAGGCACATGCCATTTTCCCCAGTTGTGCAAGTTACAACAAACATTAGGAAAAAGAAATCTTAGTAATTGTTCAACTTTAAACTGCGGCTAGGAACCCAACTGGAGTAATGTCCTACACCTAGATTTCAGATACTGGACCACTTAGACACCATGCCTCTGAGCCCACCTACTAGGAAGGCTCATCTGCTCCAAAGCGTTTCTCATACCAAAAGTTTGTACAAAACCAAACGAAATAAAACTAAATGAAAGCAGCAACTGTACAGCAGTCAGTGCAGCCCCGATGCTGCCTAAGCATGGTTTAGTTGCATTACTCTGTCTCCAATCCGATTTACAGAGCACAGATACTCTGTATCACCTTTCAGCAAGATGCTCATATTTCTTGATATAGTTTAATGGTTCATCTTTTACAAGCTGCACGAGGTCCACAACTGAAAGATACTTGAGTCATGCTCAGCTCAGATTATGTTTTTCTGAGGCTTTGTTCAGCCTATGTCTTGTTCAAAGCAATTAGCAGATTAAGAGACAATATATGACAGTGATTTTAACAGCAGGCAGTGCATCTCCTGACCGAACTATTAATGCTACACTTTAACTCTTGTTGACAACAAAAAGCTTAGCAGCACAGGGAAGAGATGAAGCTGCCTCATTTGCTTTTCTTAACTGCTGCTACTCAACACAATAACCTGCGCTCTCCGCTGGGCGGCTGCAGCGCGGTTGTGAGCGCTGGGATAAAAGACTGAAAGAAGGAAAAAAAATATGAAGCCTCCTTAGAATAAGGGGAGATTTTCTGATAACCCTCTAGTAATCATTCAAGAAGCAAGGACCTTAAGAAGTTCCTACATCACAACAAAACTTTCATTGGCCTGAGAAGCCAGGTACGAATCAGCACCGGTCACATGGTACCAAGAAGTGCAAGCAAATTGAAGAACCCTTTCTTTACTCTCTTGGGTATCGTAGAGATGCTTAATATTTTATTAGTGTGTTAAAATATGGCTGGAGAACTCCAAAGAACACAGAGATGGAATTATGCTTGGGGATGTAGAATTGTTAAGTAGATCAAAATGGCCTTATTTCATAAGTCTGCATGCAAGAGAATCAAGATAAAGGAGGAGAATATTGTGCATAGGTGGCACAGGCAAGGAGAAGCATCAGCCAGAGCACAGGTTACTTTACCTTGATGGGCTTGAATTTCGGGTAGGACCTTTTCTATGACTGCTAATGCTTTTCTATGGTAATCTGCTTGTGCTTCTAATAACTGAGAACAGAAGCCACATTTTAAAAACAAAAAGAGCATTAGCTTCTGATGAGCACATAATACAAGACTAGAAGGTTTAGCACACACAAACGTAATCTTTGAGAACGCAGTGCCTACGCACGCACATACGTGCTGCAATCAGTGTCATACTGAAAACATACTCACCATAACAAAACATTTAGCATATTCCCCTTCTTTGGACACGAAGTTGTACATGTCTGCTGCTAGCTGGTCCTTTGAAAACGAAAAGGATCACAGAATGTCAGTTATTGGAAGGGACCTTGAAAGATCATCTAGTCCAATCCCAATGCAAAATAGTACATTAAATTTACAGGGCCACTTCAACTCAATATTCAAAACCAGACGTACACATTTACTCTGCATACCATAAGTTTGAACTATTGGCTCAGGCAGTATAGGAAGCCAGTAATCCACTGTCCTGGTTTGAGGTAAAATGAACCGATTTTCTGTTCAGTAATTTTACTTTTTCAGCTGGACCTCTTCTAACTAACTAAAGTCTGAAATTAACAGCATATTCTTCAGAAGCTGTTCACTCTCACAGTGATGAGACCTGATCACACCAAGGAATGGTGTGCAGAGAGGCCCTGGCTCTCATTTACTCATCAATTATACTCATTGCTAGAACAACCAAGGGCAGGGAATTTTGTTATTTGCCCCGTTGGAGGGTGGGAAGCAGAAGAGTGAAGAGGCGTCACCCCTGTGGGAAGGAGCGGACAGGACAGGTGACCCCAAACTGTCCAACAGGGGTATTCCACCCAATCTGCATCATGCTCAGCATAAAAGCCGAGGGATCAAAGGGCCAACTCTCTTTTTGCAATGACTAATGTCCAAGGAGAACCCTGTCTGTTCCTCTGCCTCTGATCCCAATCCGAGCATTCCTGACTCCAGGTCTGGAATCCAGCTCCTGTTGGTCACCGAGTCCAGCCTGGGGCTTTTCCCAATGCCTGCTGGTGACGTGATCGTCATCCAGGGAGCTTGATACAGCTTTGTATATACTGAATACTTTTTTCCCCTTTTCTTTTTAATTTTTCTTTTTATTTATTACATTATTAATCTCTTTAATCCCTCCCTCTCCTCTTTTTTTTTTTTGGGGGTGTGTGTCTCACTTATCAAAACCCTATTGCTATGTACATTCTTCCAAGCAAAAATAATTCAAAATGCCTAACTTTGCTCTACATAGCAAAGCAGCTGCCCAATATGTGATTTACAGCCAATCCCTGCATACAAAGACGGGTACCGCTAGAAGGTTTTTGGTGCTCAGTTCAACGGCAGCATAATTTAGTATTTGACAATTGAGAAGTGAAATTGAATTAAATGCTCAGAGCTGTAAGAGTCAGAACCTTCCTTTTATGCCAGCAGCCTGAATGTCATGCAGGTGGCTCACACTGCCCAGCTACTCAGCAGCTTCAAGGACATAGACCCCCTGACCGTTTCAGTCAAGGCCAAGACACAGTTTCTTCTCAGAACTCTCTCAGACTTTAACAGAAAATAATGTAAAATATGCATCTTAAAAAAAAAAAAGTAAAAAATTCCTCATTAAATCAAAGCAATTCAGAGATTAGCCAGCATTATTATATCTTTAAGACACACAGTTTTTTAACAGCCACATAATTTGCACCTGCAGTAACTGACCGGTTCCAGGGGCTCCCATTGCTATTGTTGCTGATGGGAGGTATGTAAGCGATAGAGACTCATTTTTGTCATACCTTGCATTGTTCTACTTTATTTCCAGCTTCATCCATCTCTTCCTTAAGAGATTCTATTTTTGAAGGATGGACTTGAAAATTTGTTCCTGAAGTCTTGTGGGCTTGGTTGTATCTGTGGAAGAAAGGCTTCAGTTGTTTGGTGAAAAGTGGATTAAAAAAGAATCTGCATTTAAGGCTCCCTTGAAACTGGTTTCTTTTGACAGGAAGCAAACTAAGTAAGTTCTCTTGAAGAACCTCTGAAACAAGGAAAGCATTCAAAACACATCATTTATGCCATGCTGGCCTAACTCACAAACAGCTAAACAACTACAACAGTCTACAAGAAATCCCGCATTCTCTACAGTCCGACACGAGTCTATGATGTTAGAACTACCAATCCCAGAAAATGCTACATAAAATTATCACCAGCTTAAGAACGTTTAAAGGGATTTAACAGTAATATGAACAACCTAGGAACCTACCAATGAAATGGTTCAATATAACGGTGTAAAAGCTCTCAGCATGGTTAATATTAGATTTGTATTAGTTATTTAAGTTGACAACTTAAGTGAACTGGAAAGAAGATGAGTTTACAGCTTTTTTTCCAATTATGTACAGGCATCCAAGAGCTCTGAAATCTTGATTCTGTTTGAATCTACTAATCTTGAGTCCTTTTTTTGAATAACTTGTAAGTTTGTCTTTTTTTTAGCAAAGCATTAACACACACAGAGTAGAATTTCAGAAGCAAATACCAGTGTCAGATCAGACCCATGATCTCCCAACAAGAAGTTAACACAAAACAGAGAAGGACCTAGTAATTAGAGTTATTTCTTGCCTTCCTCTTGCAGAATCCCAGTCCAACACCAGCTTTGCAAGCTGCTTCCTCTGCTTCTGGATGTTCGGGATTTCCATCTACAATGAGAATTCAAGGCTTACATTTATTTTTAAATTATGTAATGTAATAAACTACATTTTGTAGATTTCATATCCACTTTCCACCACCAATGCATGACCCCTTAGGACAGTTTAATAATCAGCAATGAGATAAACCTGTTTCACACTGAGTTTATACATAAATCCAGATTTCTTTCTTCAGTCAGGCTGAAGTGACTTACCTCTGTTAATTGACACAGTGGATCTATGACTTCTTTTTCAATCTGTACTTCATGCTGAGAGAGCTCCATTGCCAGTTTATTCTCTGCATCACCACACGTATCTAGCATTTTCCTTTCAGAATTATAAAAAAGTTGTCATGTGAGTTACTATTGACTAAAGAGGAAAGATTCAAAACAAAACAATGGTGGCTCTTTGTCATCTGCTACCCTCCTGGAAAGCATTTCTCAATGGCATAAAACCAAGATGCTCTATGCCATCATGGACAAATCTTTGATAGGCAAGGAGTGCTATTAAATCTTTGTCTTCTAAAATTTCTCAGCCTCTACAACATTTTGGGAGGCTTTAAGTCATCTGGTCAGTCATTACACTGGCCCTAGGGGCAGAGAAGTTAGTACTTATTTTAAAGCCCATTCTTCCATCTCACTAGATACAGGAAAATCGCTCAATGGAGTATTTAATTTTCTTTTTAAGCCCCCTTTATTGTGAAAAAGGTCTTAACGCCAGAATGCTAAGCAATCACACATGCAGCAGTCTCAGGTTCCAAACCCATGATTTGACCTTTGTTTTAAATTTGCTCTAAGGAAAAAAATCTTATTCTCCAAGAATTTTATCCATGTTTATATCTCCTGCAACAGCTCACAAAAACACAGACAAAGGTTTTTAGGGTCATTCTACGCTGTCTCCATTAGAGCATCAGCAATGAGGAAACACATTTACTGCAGGAACTCAGCGTATCGACGTCCATTTGTTTCAGCCACTGTCCTGTAAGTTGCAAACATGCACTTTGGCAGGATAAGGAAATCAGCATTATTTCAAACCAGAAGCCACTAATGCAAATTGGCATTACTTTAAGTCATTACCACAACACTGCAGAATGAACTATTTAGGCTAAAATTTAAACTTTAAATGAAGATGATAATTTTTACTAATCCACAGGGAGACAAGCCATCGTCAAAGCTTTTAAGATAGCAGAGATCAGAATCCTCTGCAATGCAATTCAGAGCAAGCCTAAAACTCGCCCCTGGAATGACTCTGGAAGATATGATTGCTCACTTTTTCTCCCTTAGCATTACAGAAGGGACCTAGAAATATTAGTTTCATTAGACTGAAAACAACCTTGATGGAACTAAAGTCACTAATTAGAGCCCCGCAGGCAATAAAATGTCAGATTGCAATGTATAAAGCTGAGTACTTACCCCAACAGAGTTTCATCACTTAACTGGACAGATCCTTCTTGCATATTTTGGGCAAGAGCTGTGAGAGGAAGCTTTTTCTACGGAAGAGAAGGAACAGTGCTTAGCTTAGTGCTGTTTACCCTTTCCAGTTTTCCTAGTACATCCCCTCTAAGATTTTTCTCTTCTTCCATACACTTTCTCAGGAAATGTAGTGACAGGACAAGGGGTAACGGCTTTAAATTAGAAGAGGGGAGATTTAGATTGGATACTAGGGAGAAAATTTTTCCTGTGGGGGTGGTGAGACACTGGCCCATGTTGCCCAGAGAAGTTGTGGATGTCCCATCCCTGGAAGTGTTTAAGGCCAGGCTGGATGGGGCTTTGAGCAACCTGCTCTGGTGGGAGGTGTCCCTGCGCAGGTCAGGGGGGTTGGAACTTGATGATCTTTAAGCTCCCTTCCAACTCTAACCATTCTGTGATTCTATATGGTTTCTACTATACACATACGCAGCGCACTCTTCAAATTCAAGAAAATGCCAAGTCACAAAAAGTTTCAGCCTCAAGGCTCCTGTTCTTGGATACTTAAAAGCACTTTCTTCTCAGTCTTTGTTGGAATAGCTAGCCCAAAAATGTATCTCCACTACTGTCAAAAACAAGTAAACAGCTTTAACTTGAAATCTTAGCAACCAGCTTGTCATCTCTCTCTGCAGAGGTTTGTTCTGTGTGCCCCTGTTTTCAGGAGGTCTCAACTATTCAATAAAAGGAGAAAACCTGAATGTTATTTCTGGTTGTAACAGTTTAAGAAAACCTACGTATGGCTTTGCTAAAGAGAGGCAGAAATGAAATGCGTGCAGAAAAACATTTACAGTTAATTAGAGATGACAATGCACAAAGGTAATTCTAAATATAAGGAGCCTGATCAGAGTTGCAGAGTGTCTCCTCTTCTTAGTCAGGTCTTACGAACGCTATATGTACTCAGTACATTGCAGAAACAACCCAGTGTCCGGACACTGCTAAGATACTCCAAGGTCATGTTCCTATATCTGGATGGGAAATTACAGGTAGCATTTTACCAAACAACATCAATGTGTGAGATTATGGTTGGACTTGATGATCCCAAGGGTCTCTTCCAACCTAAATGATTCTATGATTAAATGATTCTATGATTTTACAGACTTTTTCTTCTCTTGGACAATCTGGGGCATAGCAGCCCATCAGTATTGAAAAGGCCAGACTGTATTCTGAGAAGTCTCAGAAGACAAGCCAAAGGGCTACTGTACTTACATGTCTCTTATCAGGATCTGTACCATGCTGGCCCTGAAAGCACGCAACTAATCGCTTCTGTGCAATGTGGCAAACAGATCTCACAGTGTCAAGACGCCTCTCGATCTATTCAGCAGGAGGGGGAGAGAGGAGGAAGAGAAAACAAAACAAAACCCATAAGTTATTTCACTGGTCTCAGCAGAAAACCTTCCTTCTGCACCACACTTAGTTCTGGCTTGCATATTTTTCAAGTTGTACAGCTTACAAGAAGTTCAAATGCTGACCCGAAGTGCCTGACAGCAAAAACACTTGGAAAGAGATTTAAATTGCTTTTTTCTCAGTGGCACAGCAATTCAGTCGGCACTGGCAATGCTCACAAAACTGAGAAGTGGAAGAGGGAGAAAAGCGTTGCCCCTGCTTTTTGTCACAGCAAAAGAGAACGAGGTTGATATTTGACATCTGAGATAAATGGCACATGTAGGTATTTAATTTAGGAAGAAAACTGTGGGGAAAACCTCATATTTTTTCACTGTGACCTTGTAAAGTAGAAGGCTAGAGATACCTGACCATTCCTTTCACACTGGGACAAACCTACATACAGCAACCTTTCCGCTGGGTTTCCTTCTCTGGTTGTTAAATACAAGGACAAAGTCCCTACACGCTCAGCAAAATAATATTTTCAGGGAGAAACTAATGGGATTCAAATGGGATGTGGACTAAAAAACCCAGAGGCGTCAATTCACAAACATGAGTCCTGTTTCCCACAGTGTATTTGAAACATGGTTTAATATATAGACTGTGAATACAACAAAGATATGCATTAATAAACTGTTCTTTTAAGGGATTTTAAGTAAGGAATTTGGACCGTTTTATTTCAAAGAACATCAGAAGAAAACAAAGCGATGAGCACTGGGACAGAACTGCTTATGGCACTGAGCTCTCTATGCACAGAAACCAAAAGAATGTGGTTTATCTGCATTTTGATGACTCACCAAGAATAAAAGGAGGCCTTTGGAATGGCTTCTATTTAAAAACCAATGAAAAAAATAAGTAGATTTCCTCTGTAGAAATAATCTGAAAAGACTCCAGTTTTTGATACAGCTCTAAAACCATTTCTATTACATTTTCAGGGTGACAATTTTCCCCAGATTTTCTATCAATTGTGAATATAGATAGGCTGAGAGAGTAGTAATTTTAGTGCTAAGTTATTATGCCCCGTGTTAGCTCCTGTTCAGGGCACAGTACCTGGGTTTAAAGCTGGAGATACACTGCTGGTTTTTCAAGAAGAGGCAGACTACTAGGTTCTAACGAACATGACATGCTACAAATTTTCATTTACAGTGTTATACATCCAGGTAAGAATGACGTGTTTCCCCCCAAACGGGTATATTTGGCACTACGATGATGGGATATGTATATACCTTCCAACTGTAACTGGTTAAGGGATAAAATCAGCTTGTAAAAACTACAGCTACTAAAAGGGACAGCAGATCCAGCAGAAGGGGAGCCCTCGGGAGCGTGTGTTGGGAGAAGCTGCAAGGAAGAATATTCCAGTGGAGGGAGGCACAGACAGACAGGGACTTGGTAAGGATGAGCACAGAATTAGAATCATAGAATTAGTTGGAAGGGACCTTTAAGATCCTGGAGTCCAACCATCAACCTAACCCTGACAAACCATCACTAAACCACGTCCCCGAGCACCGTGTCAACCTGTCTTTTGAATAACTCCAGGGATGGTGCCTCAACCACTTCCCTGGGCCACTCTACCACTCTAAGGCTTAATAACCCTTTCCGTGTAAAATGTTTTCCTAATATTCAACCTGAACATCCCCTGGCACAACTTGAGGCCATGTCGTTGGCCATTTCTCTGCTTGGGAGTAGAGACCAACTACCATCTCTCTACGACCTCCTTTCAGGTTGTTGTAGAGAGCGAGAAGGTCCCACCTCAGCCTCCTTTTCTCCAGGCTGAACACCCTCAGCCTCTCTAAGGACTTATTCTCCAGACCTTTCACCAGCTTTGTTGCCCTTTTCTGGACCCTCTCCAGCATCTCAATGTCTTTTTTGTGGCAAGGGGCCCAAAACTGGAAACAGTACTCGGGGTGGAGCCTCACCAGTGCTAAGTACAGGGTGACCTCTCTAAGTAGAGGGACTCTCGAGTCCCACTCACCACACTGTTCCTGATACAGGCCTGCTGTTGGAAAGCAAGTGCAGGACTGGGGTCCTCATTTCCTTTCAGAAGAGGGGAGCAGCATCCCTGCTAAGCTGTAGCCTGAAGGAGCACCCAAAGCTGGGCCCTGGGGCTGTGCTGCCCAGCAGCTGCCTTTGCAACTCCAAAGGAAAGGTGGAAAAGAACCAGCATAGGAAGGCTGATGAGTTGGAGGACCAGTCTAGGAAGTTTCACTGGTTACATGAAGTAGTGCAGGGACTAAAAGCTCTTGATGGCCACAAGATGAACCCAAGTTAACCTGCTCAAAAGTTTGTAAAATCTGTTATGGTACAGTAAGGTCCAAAGAAACCACCCAAGAAGGACATTGCCTTTTTTTTATACCATATGTATCAACAAGCTCAAAATCAAAACCTCTTCCAAAAATGTCCATATGAAGATACATGAACAAGAAGGTCCTATTTGTGATCTACTGGTACAGGTAAGATGATTCACTTCCATTGTGCTATGTTCAAGAGTAAATACCACCAACATATTCTAAACCATCTACTATTTCTGTAAGCATTTATTTTTGCAAGGTCACATCATTGAGACTTGAAATATCAAGCACAGAGTTTTTTCCCCACACTTGAGACATGGTGACATCCTGTAACCAAACCATCTTACAGATCACCAGCAGATTAAACCAGCTCTTGTCAGCTATGCATGTTAATGTTCCTTACGAAGGCTTTGGAACACATATATTCCAAATAGCCTCATTCCAGGCATTTGGAATGCCAAACTGAAAGGGCAGAAGACTGATAGGAAGAGCATGACCCCAAAACTTCTTGATAATATACTCTCCTCTCTGATCTGCTTTTTAGTTCTAAGATGTCAGGAAAGCCATGAAGGACATTCATCTCCATTAAGCTACCTTTGAACTGAAAACGTGACCTACAGGCCATGCTGTCTGTAGCCACAGGGCATCTTCAGCATACAAAACATCACACAATTGCTTTATTATATGCTACAAGGGCATGCCAGAAAGTGGGTCTATTGTAGAATCCTTTCCAGCGCTGAAGAAAGACACTCCTTGTCTTTAGACAGGAACACATTTAACAGAGATACTTGAAATGGAGTACTACACTTCAGAAAACTGGGGGGGGGGAAAGTTATGCCAATCCTATGTCAAAGCTTGAGCTAAATATAAAAAAAAGAACACTGTGGAACATGTTTCTACAGTGAACACTACCACGCTTGTAAGCTCTTTAGTTAGATAAGAGCCTCCCTCCCCTCCACAAGCCCCCAAGAGCAAACAAACAAGTGAGTAAATTCTTCCAGTTGGGTGTAGCCGGTCTGCTCTCAGCCTGGGAAAGCCTTGCTTGCAAAATTTTTTTGGCAACAAGCAAGGAGTACTTTTGGCTTTCGCTTCTTCTTACTATTCTGCAGCTAACCAAGAAAACAGATGGGGCCCTGCAGGCTATCAAGGTGTTCTGACATCCTTCATGCCATTTAATTGGATGCATCTCTTCAGAAATGAACAATAGCATTGTCAAACCGTTAAGGTATATGGTTCAAACACAGCAGACCCCTGCAAAGCAGGCTAAAATGTTCCAGGGTCAGCTCATTTCACCATTACTCAAGATGATTTCATGTATTTGTGCCAAATTCAAGTTTTAAGCCTGATACATTCTCATTTTTCTACTTTAATCTGAACAGCTGGAGCGATTTGAAGTAAGAGTACTTGCATCATTTGTTTGGCGTCAGTGTTTCATATACAGGTCCTGAACTGAAGCATACTAAGATGCTTTGTAATCACTTTGAAATAATCATTATACTTGACGTCCTGTGGAGCAGATAGCCCAACTTCCCCTATCAATTTATGTTCTGCTGCATTTCACAAGCTAACAGAGGAAGAAAACTATGGAGAACAAGTCTGTAATCAAAATTGTTCCATATAATTAGTCAACCTTGTTCATCTAACAGATGCAACTAAAATTTCACCATGAAAGTAAAGTTTGACAAGTCTGCAAACAAATCAAATGTCAGCATGACAAAATTTGAGACCAACCATCATACACTAAATAAGAAGCAGTTGTATACTTATTTGGAGCAATTCCAAACTTTTAGAAAAAATTGGCATTATCTATTAGCAAGCAGTTGGCATGTTTTTTGCCACCTCTCCTAAAGCCCAAGTTGACCTTTATAAGAGAAGCAGAAATTAAGACAGAAACCAGCTGTGCCTAATCATAGCTTTTTCCCAGCTCATCGTCCTCCAGCAGACAGACAGACTGACAAGTCATTAGCACTAATGGTTCATAAGCTTAACAAGCTAGTTCATATAACTACAAAAAACCAATGCTTCTGCCTTCACTTTATCAAGCCATATATGATTGGCTTCAGAAACACAAGTACCTGAGTTTTTCCATTCAAGTTGTATCATAGTTTTTTCATGTGCTGAGGTGTCAGCCAGAGACATCTTTGTTTTTGTCCTTGTCACGTACAGTATTTTTTTCCCCAGATTAGGTATTTCACAAAACTCAGATGGCTCAAACTTCACAAAGAGCATATTAAAATATATATATTAACTGTGTTACAGTACCTGCAACAGGTCTTCACTAAGTACCTCCGTTTTCTCAGCCCTAAGGGAGGAAAAAAGATCATTGTCAGACTAATTAGCACGGTCGGGGCAAAGATTTCTACAACGTTTTCAAGAAAACCCATTGAATTTCAAATTATAATCCCATTACAACCATTGCCGCAAATGCCACCACGTTCAGGATGTCGTACTGGCCAAGGAGTGACCAGGAATGGTTTGCCCAGCACAGGGTGCTTGGGAGAGCCTGACATTCCTGGAATTCCCAGCCCACAGCACGAACGCACTGCACCAAGCTCTAACGATATTTCAGACTCCACACAGTTTTTAAACACAAAACAAACTGGAATCCTGAGTAAATTCATTTAAATGCAAAGATATATTGAAGCAATTTGAATTTCACTCCACGTTGTTAATCAGGTAACATTAACACAATGCACTTGAATGTAAAGGAATACAAAACCACAAGAAAAGCAGAACAACCGACTTCATCTTTCTATATTTCAGCACAGCAGATCTTTATCCATCAGCAGTCAGTGGAACGGGTAGGCTGAACACCTTCCCCTTTCCTTAACATTCCGACCACACAACCTTCATCTGAAATCTCCCATTACCTCATTATGCTGAATTCCGTAATACTAAAAGAATAGAAAAGATTTATTACTTAAAAAGATCACTAGAAGTTAACAGTGTCCCCAGTAAGGTCTACATATATATATTTATTAATATTTGCACGTACTTCCAGACAAAACATTAACAGTTGTTCTAAACACATTCAAACCTCTACAGTTACAATCCCACACCTTCTTCCAATCCCAGTTTACACATAAACTTTGAATTGTTTAATGTCGACAGGGATTTGTTTGCTGTTGACTCCCTTGCTATAAACATGCCTTTCTCCCACCTTTGCTAGATGACTAAAGATAAACGCGGTTCGCCCGTCATCTCCTTTACTTGGCTGCTCGCTGTTACTACACGTTGGTCGTGACAGAGGACTTGGAGATGTTCCAGATCTTCCTGTTCAGAGAATTCCTCCCACTGCAGTTGGGGTTCCTCATCTACTACACTGACTACCTTCTGGTCCTAAAACGTGTTTAATAACCTAGTGCAAGACCAGTCACGCACAGAGAGTTAATTTTCTTGATCAGGCTTCATCAGGTGAATAAGCAAAATGTCTTGAGAAACACTATTCGTTCACTGTAAGGTGTTTGGGGTATTTTTTTTTTTTGGTTGGTTGGGTTTTTGAGGCATTTGACTTCAATTTAATGGCACTTTATCTGCTTGAACTACTTGTGAACCATAAGGTTTTTAATAATTAAATACCTGAATACAGGAATGCTCAAAACCCCAGCAAGACTAAGACAAAAGCCACTTAAACACTTTGATAGCAACAAACTGAAAGCACTGTCATCTTTATTTTTTTAGGAAAATGCATATGAGATTGATAAACTTTTCTACCACACAAATAGAAAGGTCGTGTCTGATCAAAATCACGTCCTTTTAGAGAACATTTATTTTTTAATTTAACTTTTTTTTTTTGGCAAAATCCCACCAGGAATTACATGAAAGAGCCAGAGCATAATACTCCAGTTATAGTAGCACATGCTTAAACAGATTTTAATCTAATTTTAAGGAGCAACTACTACACTCATCAGCTAATTGATGTGATAGAGTAATACAGAGGTACTAAATATTTCTAATAGGAACTAATTGGAACACAGTGCTGCACATGGTAACGGTTTTGCACCAAATTCTTGAGCAGCCAGAGATTTCTGCCCTTTACCAGACTGTAAGAGATGAGCCATCTCTCCTTCTAAAACCGAATTTGACACTGTACGCGCCTTTCAAGAAGGGGCTGCACTCACCATGGCTAACATGGCCTTTGGTTTCAAACTCCATTTTCTTCTGAGTTCTGTTTTCCACTGATGAACGGATGCCTTTCACTAGCACCTTTCCTGAAATTAAATTTTACCCACCTTTAAGAAATGGAGTACAGCACAGCCCATACAGCGCTACCCAACGGCCTGTTGTGTTAGCTTGGGACCTCCTCCAGGCGCATCTTAGCAAATGGCTCACCCTAAACACCAAGCCAGCCTAAGCGATGCATATAAAAAGGCACCAATTCAAACACCTGTGGGGTAAAATTCCATCCTGATCCAGGTGCCAGGATCAACAGATGGAGAATGAAGGAGCCAGCATGGAGAAGGGCTAAGCAGACCGTGATTACCTGCCCTAAGCTCACTAGACCATACAGCTCAAGGCGTCTTCAGACAGACTTCTCCCAATAACAGATGCAGCTGTTTATAAATGTAACGGCCTACTGGAAATTTTAAGAATAACTTTTAAGAATAACTACTCACAGAACTCAGTTCCAAACATGTCAAGACTTTCTAGTTAAGCAATCAGCATTTAACAAAAGTTTAGCAGGGCAGTTCACTAGGGCTCCAGTATCTGGGCTGCAGCCTTCATACACATCCAGGTCTCAGCCTCCTCCTCTTGCCTAGAAATCCGTTTAAGAAACGACGCAGCTGGTTTCCATATCTACATTACACAACAGAGCTTGCACTGACTCCCCTGTATCTTGCTCCAGTCCTTAATTTGGCTCAGCAAGAGAAAGTTACATTAGAGGAAGGTGTCAGCAGTTCATTCACCCTGGATGCTGACACACTGAACACACTGGCGTGACACGGAACAGACACTGTGGCAGCGGAGATCTGACATCCCAGAGGAGAACACACAGCCTTAACCTAACCAGCAGCTTTAGGAAATAAAACAGCCACCTCAGGTGGCATAATTCAAAACAACTTCTAAGAACACATAGAGCAACTGTAACTGGATACGTGCACATCATTTAAACCACCGAACTGCTGATAATCACACAAATAGCCAGTGACTACAGCGTTCACAGAATTTTTCCCACCCATGCAGCAATAATTAAAGCACTGTGAGACTGTCAATTCATTTTCAGCTGCTGAAAATCAAAAATGCATTTTATAGAAATCATCTTCAGAGGAAACAATGTTCCTTCTAATATTATTCCTTACCTGTCCTCAACAGAACCTTTCATTACACCACCATAAATCTATGGAATGCCTTTGAATGGCTTTAGCCATGTTAATTTAAAATCAACAAACAGTATAGAACTTCCATACAACCACAGATTTATCAAAAAGGTGATTTCTCCTTCCCCTCCTTTGTCCTAGGAAATTATATTAATTTGATGAAAAAGCAAAGATTGTTCAGTAATGCATTGGCAGAAGTTTGTTTCCACTTAAAATACAGTTACCAGCAGACTATATATCATTCTATGAAATACTAAACAATTTTTGTGTATTTATCTTGGCACACCTAACTGGTTTATCAAGGATTTAAAGACACAGCTTGAAAATCTGGATCTCCTCCTCTGGTGTTTTCCCCAGTCACCCATCGGTGGCAGCAGGACAGCGTCCCCAGGCCAGCACTGATTTAGAAAAGCCACTGATGGTGATGTCAGGTTCGGAAATGCAGAGGGAAAGACCTCACCCTTCCTGCAGGTCCACATTCCACCTTTAACAAGGAAGCCAAGAAAGAGCCACTAAATAATAATGGTTTTCGGTGACCACAGCCATGGAACAGAAATTGCAACCTTGCGATACAACACAGCTGATTCCTTACTGAGCAGTCACCTGGGAAGAGAGCACCAAACCATCAAAGGCATCTCCAGCTTCCTCTGAATAACAGGTACTACTAGTTTAAAGTTTACATCTACCTGCAGCTTCATGGGATGCTAATTCCTTATGCCAACTCATCAGAGAATTAGCAATTTTATAGAAAATAAGAGGATTCTTCTTCGATGCTAACTAGTTTTGCCCTTATCAGGCTTTGTTTGTATCTTAATTAGTCACAGGCATAAAGAAATGAAGAAATACTGCCTTCCAAAATCAAGAACTGATTAAGAATGGGAAGATTTTGTTGCAGAGCGTGGTCCCAAAGGCTTTCTCAAGTCCCACGGTGCTGGTAGTCACCCTAAATCCCTCCACAGCACATCCCAAGCCCAGCCCAGCCCAAACCAAGGTTACAGCAGCCACGGCTGTTTACATTCCCAGCGGCTAAACTCAATACAGTCCAAACAGTTAAGTCTCAGCTGCAAAATGAGGTCTCTCCAAGCCATTAGTAATGGAGAAAGCACGCCCCACTGTCCCAGCCCCTCCTGTGCTCCAGGGGGGGGGCCCAAATACACCAGTTTGCGACCCAGCTGTTTGTGCAGGATCTGTCCTCACGCTTCCAGATGGCACAGGGCAAGGAAACCTGGATCTACCCAGCCCAGAACCTCCCGACACCTTTGGCCTGAGACGGGATGGAGGAGCACGGCAAGAGCAGCAGCCGGGGGGAGGCCAGACGCCGCACACAGGGCTTGGCATCACTCCCCACCGCAGCAGCGCTGCACGGGCTGCTCCTCTGCCTAAATATAAAATAGCTGCTAGGCTGGCAGCAGGCCACTGGAAACAGGAATGAAGCTGGTCCCTGGGAAAAGAAGGTTTCTGAGAACTAAAGGTGAAGTTTCTGGTACACCAGAGGCAGGAGCAGGATACCTGTCACACCAGAACCTTTACTTGAGTTGGCCAGTACAAAGTCTTTCAGTGAAAACTGAGCAGTGCATTTGGAAAGACTGCTTCTGAAACCCAGACTGAACAACCATTTGTTGCAGCTATAATCACCTCCTTAACGACTAAAGAGGATCAAAAGCCACTGAATTCCTTAAAAATGGTACTTGCAAACTATTTCCCACGCTGAGTTAGAACAATTTGCCCACCATAAGCATCCAAAGTGCAGAGTTCCCTGAGCTCCAAAAGCAGCTGCTGGCTTCTTCAGTGTCCCTCTCCTGCCACTGCTACACTTGGTTCAGCTGTGTGTGTGTGAGTGTAAATCAGCTCAGGCAGCCAAGCTGACCAAAAATAAACTAGCAAAAAACTTTTCAGCCAAATCACCTCCCCAGATTCACTCACCCCACTTAGACAAATAACTTGTCTGGCACGGCTCTGCCGTGGGAGCAGGTGGCAAAGAGCAGGTTGGGCTTTAAGTACAGCTCAGGTGAATAACATACAAAGAAGGTGGCATTCACCAAAGACAGCCAAAAAAACACTTGAGAAGAGCTGGGTTGTCACTTTCTGATACTGTAACACTGAGAAACTAGAATTTTCAGCAATATGTCTGTTGCCAAATTTACTCTTGGAACAATTTTTCTTTTCCTTTTTTTATTTTATTTTAAAGATAGAAAATAGTGTCCTTCACAAGAAATACAAGGTGCCACATAAATGCTGGTGACATCTTCTATTTGGGGGTGACAAGGCCAGAAATAATTGCCTTAACTGACTCCATGCAAAAACCCAAGAGGTTTCAGAGTGGAAAGACTGTATTTTTTTTTTTATTGTAGACACATTTAATTACAATATACAATTACAAGCTTGCTGTGGCATTTTGAAAATGTATTGCATGTGCCCTCAACTGGCATCCTCTAAGTGTTTTATTTTATTTCTCTTTATTTCTTTCCTTCAGTGTAGCCTGAAACACAGCTCGGTGCTCAGGGCTCCGCTGCAGCTCTCCCTGCCTGGCTCCATCTTGGGCAGGGTGGACAGAGCAGCTCCAAGAGGTTTAAAATCG
The DNA here is from genome assembly GCA_013400555.1 of Jacana jacana. NCBI lineage: Eukaryota > Metazoa > Chordata > Aves > Charadriiformes > Jacanidae > Jacana > Jacana jacana. The sequence continues at coordinate 287,334 of VZTM01027842.1, read as the reverse complement.
GTCCCCTCACTCTTTCATTTTACAGCTCCTTCCTGCTTCCAGGCCAGAAGTCTTCTCTGTACATCTGGAAACAGCAGATGAGAATTCCTGAGATAAAAGTGTTTATCTTCCACCGGGAAAGAATTTACATTTCCGTGTATAAAATGAAGAGGCTCTAATTCAACCCAGCACGGGAGATTTAGAAAAAAAAATACCACTTCATCTAAACAGTATTTGGGATCTCACTGGCTTCACAGCAGGGTCCTGTTCACCACCAGGCCATCAGTCCTGACCTGGAGACTGATCTCCCAGGCTACAAACCCAGTGGAAATTTACACCCTGAAAGGCTAACAAGGAAGGAACAAGCACAATCCTGTCATGAAGAGCCATAAAAACTTGGACATTCACAACAGAACAAGTGACTCAGTTCAAATGTCAAAGTGGAAACAGAAACCTTGACTCACAGGGCTGCGGATGGGAGGTGGAGCTGGTGGGAGGTGATGCTACAGGAGGGCCCTTTGCTTCAAGACGAAACAAGTCCGCATTCCTGAATTCTGGAAAGATTTCAGCAGAAGCAAGGAGACATCCACCCGAAACATGAGACAAAATTAAAGCTAGCCCTGCCTGTCGTTTGATTTTCCTTAAATAAATCATTTGTTTGTTACCAGGAATAACCAGATTAGCTTTGCTGCCCGAGTTAACACTTCAGAGCACCTTTGCTGGGCTGGCAGCACATCCTGCCTGCTTTCCACATACAATAGGCAGGATTTGCTGCCAGGAAAAATGAAAGAATCAGCAGCTCTGTTCCAAAAAAAGGAACCCAAAACTAGATTACCATTTTCCTTCTAAAAGGTTTGCTTTTTTAACATTCACTGAGATAGACTTCATCAAAAATGTAACTTAAAGGCATTCCAGAACTACCAGCTTACATTTCCCCACTTGAAATTGGGCTTCATTCCAGGAACAGGCTTCCTTTTTTGCAGCGTTAACCCTGTATTTTATAATCCAAGTTTGCAGAACCTAATTATGAAACGCATCAAACAATTTTAAAGCCTATGAAAATTTCAACTGGGAGAAAGAGCTGAAACAACTGAACAAGACCAGAGACAGACTCAGTGATGCCCTTTCAATAAGGATGCAGGAGAAGCCCTAACATACAGATGAAGGGACTCCTGAGTGCTACTTGCCGTGCACTTAAAGTGACTGCTGCAGGCAGTATCCAAACATGAAATAAATCACTGTTTTATGGCAGTAAATTCCTTCATTTTTCCTTGGCTTTGACTTTAAGAAATCAAAGTGATGCAGAGGGGAAGCCTCTTGCTTCACAGCTCAGAATAACACGTGAAGGTATTTTTCTCTGCCCTTTCCTCTTCCTGGGCAGCCAGGTTCATGCGAAGGCTCCTTATCTGGATTAAAATTTAAACTACAGGTTGTAACATACACATTTTACTCTCCTCGTAGTCTATCTAGACTCTGCATTTGTGCAAGCTTTTCAGAAGCCAAGATCTTTCACACATTAACAGATCTTTCTATGCAGCTGGAAAGCAAAAATCCTACAATTGTGGCCTTCATAAATGCATATATTAAGGGTCACTTTTCAAAACCACTTTATTACGAAGGATTTATTTTGCTTTCTTTGGCAGCCCGTGGCATACTCAGCTTTCTGGATACACTGTAGGAGTTTGGTTTCACCTACACAGCATTTTGAAGACAAGCCAGAGCAGAAACATGTTTGGTAAACTACACTTCTCGCCACAGAAACCAAGTTCATTATTGCCACACAAGCCCCAGAATAATCCCTACCATAAACCCAACCCTCCCAGCGTTCATACTGGAAGTAATGTAAGGAATTGGGACCCGTGGTGTCGCTGGATTTCTTTCAAGAGAAACTAGCACGACCCAAGGGTAACCAGCAATATTCTCTAAGCTATTCTAACATTTTAAAACCACTTCATATTGACTGTCAAACGAGAGCCACCATTTTCAGTATCTACTTAGTATTTAGTGAACATTACCAGGTACAAACTCGAGTTTGCCTACTATCCTTTGTTTTTCACCCAAATTAACAATATAAACTTCTGCACAAGTACTGAAATAGCTTTCACAGTAATTTGGTGACCACTGATGCTCTAGGGGAAGTAGCAGGAATCAGAGCAAGACCAGCCCACTTCCTATGGAAGGTCCACATTGATGCTCAGGTTGCCAATTTTAACCCCTGCAGTTACTGCAGCTTCTGCACTTCTAATCCTTTAGAAGTGCTTTAAAAAAACACGGTGCATCAGATCTAAGGCACCAAAATATTTCATCAATTGACATCTTCACCTTCAGAAACCCAGGAGCTGCAAAACTACAACTGAGGTCTCAATAAGTGAATGAAGATTTCTGCTTGTCTTCCTTTCTCCATTGAGCTCCTCCATCAAACTTTGCCTGGTTGCTCAATCTAAAAGCTGCAACTTTGCCCTTAACCTCAGCCATCCGATGGGGAAGAACGAAGCCTACCTCCTCTAATTAAAGACAGACCAGGCTCTGGAAAGATAATCATCTTGGAAAGAAAGCAGAGCGTTCCTTTGCAGTCGCAGGGAAACCCATGACAGACTGTTCGCATTAGGGGATCTGAAATGCCTTCCCCATGTGAAATGAATCCAAGGCTTCTCTCCCAAGCAAGGCAGTAAATTTAGCTATTTAGAACAACAGCAGCTGAAGTCAAATCCTATTTTTAAGGGCTGCTCTCAGAGGTACAGCAAGGCCCTGCTCTGCCCTTCAGAACTCCAACCCCCTTCTTCTTTAAATAGAGGGTTTAAGTATTAGGTATTAGATGTTGAGAATGAAAGCAAATATGTTGCAGTATGAGAAAAAAATACTGTTAAGTCTGTGTAACAAATCTAGGTGGATAATTCTGAGCCACATCCACTACCAATTAGAGATTAAATCAATCTTTCTATACAGCAAAACCACAATTGCTGTTTAAATGTAGAATCAGATTTAGAGTAATTTTGCTAGATGGAAGAAACAATGTTTTAGCAAGCAGCCTTTGAGGAGTCTGGTAACTGTAACATTTTTATTTGCATCCAGAAACTTAAAAGCTAAGTGCTTCCAGGTGACCACTGTCCCAGCAAATCAAACACTTATTGCTAACCTACTATTTCATAATATGAGCAAAACAGTAGCTCTCCCTGTATTCTTTCCCACTTTCACAAAAACCAACCTCCACTCAGAGTGCGTCTTAGGCCGAGATAACAACATGTGGCTTCTTTTTAAAAAGCGCACTAGATCCGTGACAGCACTAATACCTTCAGAAGGAAATGCCAAGTTCTGCTGTAGGGGATTCAAACCCTAAATGTTTAAATCCAGTAAGGATGAAATCTAACTGTGGTCATGTTTTGGTTTTGTTTTGTTTTGTTGTTTTTTTTCCCAAAGCAGAAGCTCCTATGTAGGGGTGTCACAAATTACAGATTAAAAAACCTAAGGAATCTGAGACAGAACTAAGCTACACAAGAAATTTTCTAAAGCTGTCAAATCACAATGCGTTTTCTACACCTTGCTTTTCCCCCTTGATTTATTACCATATAAATCTCTCAGTCTAAGTGAACTCTTCTTAACGTTACTATAGAACTTGAACTTCCCAAATGTGTCAGTAATATAATTTATTAAAAAAATGTATATAAACATCTTTACACAATAACTTGGTGAAGAACTGTTTATATTTATTTACATGAAAAAGTTTCTTCTCACAAAAGGTCCTTCCCTCCTCCAAGCAAGCAACAACCATTTCCTTAGGTAGAATAATTTTGTCTAGAAATTAGCTGGGTACAATTTTGATAAGAGACAGCAGAACAGAAATCAACCTAAATAACGGTTGAATTTGTTATTCCTTTATCTCAGGTGCAATGTTACAATCTCTGCAAGCCAACAGAAATGCAGCTGCTGCCAAAGCCGGGATTTCCCCTGCCGCCTCCGTCTTCCAGCTGCGCTCACAGCCAGAGTCCCACCAGAGCACTAGGGCTGGTTGAAAATTAACCCGGCTAAAGCAGCAGGAATAAATCACCCTGCAGCCACCTCCCCTCCCCGGGCTAGATCTTCTTGTCCCTCCAGAGCAGCCTGCACTTGTGCCAGCTCGAGCCACCACCAAATCAAGCTCACAACGAGGAGCAAGCGATGGATTCCTCCCTCACACACTTCCCTACAACCTTTCTCCTTTCAAAGATCCTGCCCGAAGCAGTCCCTCTTCCCCGAATTTCAGGTACAGGTCCCTGGTTCTCAACTCCCTCCCCTGCACAGCAGCAGTCACAGGCAGTTCAGACTGGAATTACATTCAATAAAAATGATTGGTTTCCAGTTGTCTCGGTCCCCTCCCCTGTGCCTCGCCATGGCTGTTCCACACCCTGTCCCTGGGCAGGGGAGCTGGCACCAGGGCAGGGAAAGGAGAATTCTGTCCCTTTTAGCAACAGCAGCTACTTAAGATCATATTAAGCTGATCATAAAACTGGACCCTGGGGCCAACATTTCATTAACACGGAGGTGACATCAGCTGGCAGAGCTGCTGAAAAATGTTGTGTCCTCCCTCCTGCCACCCTTGGCTGCTCCCATTTCCCTTCCCTGGCACAAGCATCTTCACTAGTCACCAGCTCAAAGGGCTGATCCGGCTGAAAACTAAACTGGTTGGAAGAAAACCCATTCTTTGGTCAGTTTAACTTCTCGGCCAAGGTGACACCCCTGAGAGCAGGGAAGGGGTGGGACACGGAAGGATAGTTTGGGAATCGAGGCTTGGAAAAACAGGCCCTGCTGCAAAGCCCGATGCAGCTGAACCACCCGACCACAGAATTTGGGTAACAGCTGATGTTTCTGGCTGAGAGAATGGCTCATGAATTTCCTACACGTGGGTTTGGCAGATTTTAGTTTTAGTCGAGGGCTTTGCCAAACCACCTGCTGACATGAGAACTCCTTCACATTTAAAGAGAAGGGGAAAAAGAAAAGAAAAAAAAAACCCTCAAACAGACCCTGAACTTTCAAACAAGACCCCACTTTCCATTCCAGCCACAGAAGAGGTAGCTGCTCACGAGCTCCAAACATGTTTAAATGCTGTAATTTCTTTTACCAGAAGTCCTGCGCTGTCAACCACTGAAAAAGACTCCAAGAAGCAGAACTACCTTTTGTAAAGGCAAACCTTTTACAGCACAGATGTGTTTGAATAGGAACAATATGCACTACAGGAATGAGAAAAATACACTGAACTGCTAAAAAACAAATAATCCGGAACATATTTTGCTTATTTGTTTGGGTTTTTTGCGTTTGTGCTTCATTTCAGCTTATTACCTTGCATAATTGCCAAAACCCTCCCATCTAAAAGTGAACATTTCAGCAAAGGTAACGCTGTTCTTAATTTAATGTAGGGTCCAGACCGGTGTATTTTAAGTTCCGGAATTCAAAACACTGGCAAGAGAAAGCCTCTAAAAGGGAACCAAACTGAACCAACAGAAAAAGCAAAACAAGGAAACACAGAAAAGGCAGAACTGTGAAGTAGGAATAGAAACTAAGAAAGCAAAAAGGAGCTGGAAGCTTTGAAATAACATTTTTTAAAAAGTATAAAGGAATTCAGGGACTGGAGGTTATATAAAATTGACTAATAGGCCAGTGAGAAAACAGGGATTATTCTTCATGCCTACTGTTTCACAATGAAGCCTTTGCACTGATTTTCTGAGCAGTAGCCACGATTAACAATTAATGGCTGAACCCTTCATTATGTTTCACCAACAGGAAAGAGTTCCTGAGCAGAGTCTGACAATTAGCCTGCAATTGAGACGACTCATCCCAGTGCAGGGGTTTACAGCACTGGATATAGATGTCTGTTTTTGCGTTGCTTAGATACGGTGTATACAAGAGCACATGAATGTGTATAACGTGCAGAACCATGCTGTGACCACCCTGCCGGGCATTGCATACGATGCTTTTTGCTGTTCCAGCATAAAACCGAAAGTTAACTCTATCAACTGCATTTCTCAGAAGGAAATAGGAGCCTCAAACTAAGAGTCTAATCAGGGTTTATTAACCCGTTCTGCATTTCTTCAACACGAACTTGGACCTGCTCCTACAAAACCAGGATTACTTTATCCTGCTGTTCCATTCCTACAAAACCCACCAGATGAGAACACTTGATCTGTGTACCAAATCGGCTTACAGCAGGACAAGCCAGTTCAACGTCTGAGCGGAACAGAAGCTCTAACAGTTTAGCTCACGTTTTTCTGCATGGAAATGTTAGCCTTCTATCTCCCCCTTTGTTTTCTACACAAACCCCAACTTTCTGTCAGGTGAAGTAACCTTTCCTATTGATTGCTTGATAATTAGTTCAGAGAGGCCAAAAAAGGTTGGCAGTTGAATAAACTGCTGTACTTATCAAAGTCCTATCACAGCCATAACTTTCCAATCTGCATGCAAGGCAAATTCTCTGCTAAAAAATGGCCAACCTTTATAACTTAGTTTTCCTGTCACAGGCTAAAGTAGACTTTTGCAGCCTCACCTCTGTCACCAAGGACATGTGTGTGTGCATGCCCCAGGTGGCACGCTCCAGCAGCATCAACCCTTCTCAGCAATGTCCCATTTTTTCTGCGCAACGCTCAGCTGCACAAGTTACCAGTTTGCCTTTCATTAGTTTTCACGCTGGAAGTGTCACTGGGACATTAAGAAATACGCACTATAGCCAAGGAGTATATTTTATACAACCCAAATCTCAGTTCAGTTATTTCTGGCACAGGACAACTTGTAAGACTGAAGGAAAAAAACCTCCTCCTTTATCCATCCTTCTCATCTAAATCCCATTCAGACATTTTGCATTCTCTTTTTTTTTTTTTTTTGCAGATCTGGCTCTTTGATTCACTCCTCTGCAGTCACTCCAGGATGTTTCTGTCATTTTGCAATGCAATTAACTTCACAAGAAAACAATCTGTGTCAAGGAGGAAAAAAAAGAAAAAGCTCCACCTCAGTTAGGAGAAGAACTTGTGACCTCACCCAGCTGGCGTGTATTTATGAAAGCTTGTTTCCTGTTGAGACAGCAGGACTGGCCAAGCAGAAGATGCACGACCATTCTGACATGCTTTCATCTGCCATGGAATAGCGGTTACGAAGGCAAAGCTTTTAAGGCTGTTTGGTTCCTAAGGAATAAGTTTGAACCAAAGTGTCCTAGTTCAGTCAGCAAAGCAATGCTGTGGATAAAAAGGATACTATAAAGGTTCCCCATTTTTTTTTTCTTGTCTAGACATCAAGTGCTGCTCTAAGCACAAGAGCTTTGGTGAGGGCCAAATTTAGCTTTGCATTCAAGACCAATACCCATAACAAGCAAGCAGCCCAGAAAAAATGGGGTAATCAAGCAAAGCCATCTGTTAAAATCACTTGATATGTCACCTCCAACTGCTGTGAAGTTACTTGGTGCTGAATTCCAGGAGATCAGCCGTACCTTACCCAGCTTGATTTGCGTTATTAAACTGCCATGGGTTTCAGGTCAGAGCCGTGCCATGGCAAACGGGGGATGGGTAATTGCTGCCTCTGTAAGACCCAGCACATCAGGTTGGAGCTACTTCTTTTAAGTTTTCCTACCTTCCTTTCTGAAAGCTCTGTGTGCTATTAGAAAAATATTTCTAACGCACTAAGACATTTTCAATTAACCACAGCCAAAAAGATCATATGTATTTGGCATTTCATCATTTGCTAATACAATGACCTCTGAAGAGCCATTATGGTCACAGATCCATTATCATAACCTAAAAACACCATGTGAGTATCTAAGAAATACATTTGCTTTCATAAATTCCAAGTGTATCACGTTACAGCATCAGGTTGAAACAGCTTGTTAGATCCCTTCTAGCTATTTTAGCAGATTAAATCATAACTATTTTAGGGTTTTGACTCTGAGCATAACCTGATATTAAAATCATTTGCTCTAAAGAACCAGCATCAGTTCAAATTAAAATCAAGGCATCACAGCTTTGTCCACGAAGACAGTAATACCAAGATTATTTTGTTTACATAAATAAACATCAGTAGAGCTGGACTTCTCCAGAGTGCAGATTCAGAGCCGACAGTTCAGCTCAGCAGCTGTCACTAAAGCAGATTCATGTGTATTTTTACCTTCATTGCTCTGCTGTTATGTCAGATACCAAAACCTCCAGCTTGGATGTACTTATTCCCCCCGGACAGTGTAGCCTTTCCTGCTCTTCCAGCCTTCTCTGCTTCCCTGCAGTGCTTCTCCCCAGCAGCCTCACAGGTCCGGTCGGGGACAGTGACTTGGGCTCCATTTACGTGCTGTGCCACATTTGGCACAGGGGTTATTGCTGCCCTAGACCCTTCAAAGCCCTGCAAAACCACCTGAGAAATCTCTGCACAAAAAGATGACATTTCATCCATCTTTTTAAGGCAACACAAGACTGTGCTTTCCTGAGGCAGATGCTCCCGTTGCCCTTGCTGTGCAGTCCTGACTCCCAGCAAAACAGGAAGCTCGAGATGATCCAGCTACAACACATCCTACAGCATCTATTGCCAGTATTTTATCACTCCTCTGATCTGTCTCATCAAGCAGTGGTGAACAGAGCCAAAGGAGATGAGGGCATGTGTGCAAGAGGTCAATTAATATTTCCCAAATCCCCATGTTTGGAGCCTTTTAATTTCTTTTTCTGCAAGAAAAATCTCAAGTATTGCACACAGCGCCTGCTGAGTTGACACACAAGTCTGCCACTGAGTTAAATAATCCCTGTTTTCTTCTAACCAACAGGCTCTGGCTAGTTCTCTACTAGAAAGCACAACCATTTATCAAATTATCTTGAAGTCAATAAAGTTTAGCACAACTAAACCAAGTCATTTTTCACCACTGAATACCAGAAACTTTTACCTATGTTTGAAAGGCATTTTCTGCATCTATTAAGGGGAAGGAAAAAAATTTAAGCTTTACGTGCCCTGAAAGAACCTGCTGCTCAGGAAAATAAGGTAATATGTGCAGTAGCTCCTTCCTGTACAGGGCAGGCACAGAGAAACATGTTTCCGTCCCACAGTTTCACTTGTGAAAACAAATAGTTAAAGGTATCAAAATAGAGACTTTTGGAGAAGCAGGGGAGCAGAGGACAGCTTTAACATGTTCTTCAGCTCTTTGGTGAAGTGGAGCTTTGCATTAGCGATGATGGCACAGTCAATGGCCAGACCATCACGAGCCTGGTGCTATCGGACATCAGCCACACAGAAGCCACCTCTGGCTCAGGAAGCTCCCGAGACAGACACAGCTGGTGGCCGTGAGAAGATGCATGGGAACTACCATGGGACAGCTGAGCCTCACAGCCTTCCCACGTCATCTGCTTCTGGCCACTGGACGTTGGGCAAGACAGACACAGCCCAGACGAGGCGTTCCTAGGTTTTCATGTGGTCTGGAATCAGATCACAAGTGATGATGCTTTTTAAGCTGAGGGGCTGAGCCAACACTTACTCGTTGGATTTAAAACCTGTCACTGCCCTTGGAAAATGACTACTTCATGTTGCACTGTTATCTGAAGAGTTTAATACAGTGGTTTTCTGGAAAACCCCACACTGCAACCTAATAAAGACTTGGCATTTAAACACAGCAAACACCTTCTGCAAACACGGTTTCTTAAAAACTTAATTTCTTAACAGCTTCTAATCTTAAAGATTTTTAATGACCTAGACTTTAAACCAACATGAGATCATCTCAGTCCCTGAGGAATTACGAGGTACTGATAAACTGTGCAAAACTTGGAGGGAACACCTAAAAGCAGGCCAGAACACAGTCCTTTGTTTTCTGACCATCTGCTCACAGACAAAACCTGTCTTCTTACTGGGGGTTCCAGCACAGAAATACAGCTTTACCCAGGCAGCAGCAGGCACTCAGCCTTACAACACATCACCACTCGTCCACTGAGACACAACAGCTTAAGGAAGTCACTGAAGTCCCCATCTTAGCTAAATGCAGGTCATTTTTCCTTTGGCTCTGGCAATCCTCCTCGAAGGGTACATGGATCAATGGGATTAACAGACATGCTTACAACATTGAATCTAGACCACAGCTTGGACACAGTTTATATCCACAAGCTATTGCATTTGTCCCTGAGTTAATGGCTGTCACAAATACGCTGAGGAATGCCAACTCTTACCACAAGAAGCAGCCCCAAACCGAAAACATAATAGCTGCATGTTTTTTCTATAATTGGAAGTTTGTACTGTTAGAAAAATCAGATTCCTGAGCTGCACAACGCATTACATTGTGTCAGCTTTCCCCAAAGGGTACAGGAAATAGATAAATATGCAGATACTGAGAAACTTTGTTGATACTGCTGAGGCTGGGAAGCAGCTGCTAAAGGGGTAACTGTTGGTTCTTCCATTACTTGCATCTCAGATGGAAACATCACTTCCCAAAGTCCTGCACTTCTGCATGGCCCACAGAGAAGCCCAGAAGGGGCAATAAAAAGCCCATGCAGCTCTTTATGCCAACTCCAGTGTTTCAGCCAACATAAAGCTTCATGCCTCCTTGCTCTGCCCCTTCAACAGCCAAACTACTCACACACGCAGATAACGTGTTCCCTTGGTTAGGAGGGCACCAGGGCTCTGGCATTCGCACACGTTTTCTTTCAGTCAGTTGGTGACGAAGGCCGGAAGTCTGCACATGCTCAGGAAAACAGATCTTCCCTAATTCAATCTGCTCAAACCCTTTAAACCTGTCATTGAATTAATCTTCCCTCCAGAAAGATCTAAGTCAATTTCCTAATTAAAGAGACCTCAAACTTCATTGGGAGATAAACAGGAAATATTTAAGATAACTATTATAAACACTGAAATGAGATTTCTCTTTTTATTCTCCCGAGTAGTCGGACACAGACAAATGCCAACCTAAAAGACCAAGCACAAAGTAGATTCTCCCCCTGCATGTAAATATGAACATATTTACATGTAGTTTACCACTTTTTCAAATACTTTTACCAATGACAACAGTCACTCCAAGAAAATAATGCTTCTATTACTTAACCTTTTTTTTTTTTTTAAAGGATGTCAGGGCAAGCCAGGGTTGTACAGAATTATTATTTTTTTCCACACAAGAACTAGAAAAAGCTGAAGGAAACCCAGGGCATTTCTGTGACACTAACTGGCACTGTAGGGTTAACGTTACACTGGCTGAATGGAGGCAGCTCTTTACCCTACCAATCATTCACAGAATCGCAACAGTCCTTTTAACATAACTTGTTTTAATGTAGTAATTATGTTACAATGACAACAATTCCAACTTGGGACTTGCAGATTGCCAAGTGGCTTGAAGAAACACTAAATATAGCTTAGCGTAGAACTTTTTATGCAGGGCATGAGCTATTAAAGCATACATTTAAATACTCCTCTTGAGTCACTGTAACATCATCCATACGGGGCCTGGAAAAAAAATATTTGTATACAAGAAGTTGTATTTAAGCAGTGGAAAACTAGTGAATAAGCTATAGGTTATTAGCTTCTTGCATTAAAAAGATCTTTTTTTTTTCTTTTTTTTTTTTTTTTAAGAGGTTTGTGGTCTCTTCCAGATTTCTAATTAGTCAGATCTGCTCATCCTGGGTTTAAATTACTCTGACAGCCTAAGGGCAGATAGAGTATCTCTCTCTGTAAGCATATCCACTTCTATCAGTCTTGATCTTCACCAGACCTAAACTTTCCAGACCAGTTAGCTAGAACAATTTTTAATCTCTATGGTACTCTGCTGATTGCACCTAAAAGATGAAAAAAAGAAACTGATGGGAACAACATTAATAGTTGTGTTCCCAGAGGCAGGAAAGCCTAACTTGTGTAAAATTGTTAGACAGCCTAACAAGTGTCATTAATTACCCACCTGTTTTTCTGTAAGTAAACACATTATACAAACACCTCTGTGGACTCATTCCTCATATGAATTACTTAGCTATGTAGTTCAAATGCTTATTAGCGTATCATTTGAAAGCCTTTAATGACAATATCTCTGAACATTTATTTTCATCAGAGATGACAGTAACTATAAAGCAAAATACTTCCCGAGCTTCTAATCAAAATGTTTCCCTTTGTAATTTATAAAAGAGTATGAAAATTATAACACAGGCACTCATAGATACCTGAAGAACTCCCTTTGTTGACAACTTACATAATACCATCCTTTTCATTTCTGAGCCTAAAACACAGCTGATCTGCTAGAACCAGTACCTGGTTATGAAGCATCCCAAGGAAAGGTACAAACACACCAGGAAGGTCACACCTCACCTCTTCAAATTCGTGAAAATCAAGTACTAAAGCCTATTCTGTGACTTCCATTTCATCAGGCACTGTATGAAATGTGTGTGTGTGGAGTGGAGTAACTGTTCTCAGGGGATACAAGCCTTGGTCCTCAAAACATATGAGGGCTTAGAGGAACGAATACATAATTTCCATTAAAAGCAATCTCAGCACATAGCCTCTAAGGAATCACAGGCCACCTGAAAATCATGATGGTCAGAATGAAGGTTATGCTTTTCTTCTCCACTCCTTTATTTTTTAAGCCTCACTAGAAGTTTCAAGGTATTTCCAATTGTTTAGGCTGGAGTTTGGATGTAGCTCAAAATACAGTCAGATTTGAGGCGGTTATTTTGTGTGATTAGCTGTGCATTTGTCACTGTCAAGACACCAGTTTATTCTGATTCGTTAATTCAACTCATGTGGAACTAATGACTTCCTGATAAGCCATGCCTTGCTCCCCTACACACCCCAGCCTGGCTTCTTTTGAGTTCTCTCTGATTAGACACAAGATCTTTCACCATGACATAAGAACCATCACACACCAAGATCCATGGCTCCTTACTCTGCCTAAGGCTGCGCTGAGAAAGTTCTGATGCCACCTCCCAACATGAGCTTGTCTTAGTCTCCTGGCCCAGACTTGGCCAGTCTCTGTGAAGCAGAACTGCAGGGATGAGTGCTTAAACGCCAGTTCCCAATAAAAGGCAAAAATACATTGTTTCATTTCCCCTTTTCCTTCAGGTTTATGTAGACAAGTAATTGATATTTTACTTTATAGGTTCACTGGAGCTTGAGTTGTTCCCCTCAGCAGAAACACCTCCTTGTGCAGCTCCAACGCTTACAATAAAGCTGTCAATACACAGAGTACCCAGTGGCAGATCGAATACTGGGCATCCAACAATATCCACAAGATAATTGCTGCAAAATATTTCACACATCTATTAATTATTGTGGAATCCTGTTCTACTCAGCTAACCCCCTCTTTAATTAGTTTCCTACATAATTCTGTATAATAGTATCCATGAAGACTCACAGGCTTCCATAAATGCCATTCCTCTGCTTTAATGAAGCTCTTGCCCATCTTTTCCTATTTTTCATGCTAAGGAGTTACTTAGGAGATCCTGAGTCACATATTGGTGGTACAAGGCCAAGAATGCCAACCTTTGGAAGCCGGCTGTAAAGAGCATCACTAATGCACAACCAAGGCTTGCTGACCTCAGGATAACATGCCTGCTCTCCCCACCTCTCATCTATGGTAAAAAAAGTCCTGAAAGAGTTAAAAAAAAAAAAAAAAAAAAAAAAAAAAAAAAAGCAGTAGAAAATACCCCTAGAAGATACCCCTAATACAACACAGAAAAAGCAACAGCCAGCTGTGGAGCAGTAGATTACACTGAAGGGTAGATGTCCCGGGTACTGGGAGGAGACAGTCCACATCACATCCCTGAGTGCCCCAGGTGAGCCAGCAGGCATGGGGGGTCAACCCCTCAGCACAGATGCCCAAACTGGTCTAAATATTGCTTCTCTTGTGGGGGCAGCTTATCCACCAGCTATTCCCAACAGCAAACGGGGTCTTGAAATACCTAACACCACACCAAGGCATTTATATCACCAGAAGAGTCCTTTGGACATAGGATTTGTCTCCTTGTTCTGTCCAAATGTAAAAGGATACTAATAAATTACATCCACTCAATTTAAACCCATCTCAGAAAGAAGCAAACTGCCACAGCGCCAGAGGGGAAACACACTGAAGCTTTTTGCTTGGGTTTTTTTTTTTCTTTAATGTTACAAAACTGAAATGTTTCACTCCTGGTTCTGGTAGGCAGCACAAGGAACACCTCTGCTAACAGCAACTGAAAGATCCTACTGAATGCTGACTGCTGCATCTCCCATGAGTCCTGCAGAGTTTATCAAAACCACAGAAAGCAGCACTGCCTGAAATTTGAAAACCTCAGCCCTGGTATTTGCAAGTGAAACCAATCACAAATGTTTCACTAAGTGATTTCACTTTGGCAAACAAAATAAGACCCTGGTGACCATTTGAATGCTTGGCTAGTACATGAAGTGCAAGGATGCCAGTCATATTAAATATTCACCACTTAGTTTTAATAACATATTTGATACTTCTTGAAACAAAATGTTTTTCAATTTTTATTAAAACCATAAAGTATTACTCCTTAGACTGGTCTAATCATGCTTGGCTTCCTGATTCAGCATTGCAGGGCTGAGATATCCCTCTCATCTCCTCAACTGGAAAAGGAGAAATGCAGAAGCATTTTCAGAAATTATCCCCGACTCTATCAAATCCAAGTCTCCACTACAACAGGGGCTTTTATGGGCTCACAAAGGCAGTTACTATTTAAAATACTGTTTGTATCTAAGTGAAATTCTAATATAAATAACTTATTTCAACCTCTTTACAAACAACAGGGTATCTTGCAAGTCAAACAAAAGCATCACAATTAACAAAAAACAACAAAAAAAAGAAAGCAGTTTTCAGGAAAGTGTGAAAGTGTTTGATGGTGCAGATAAACACACAGCACAGAGAAATGCAAAATATCTTTGCTGAGTTTCCACTGTTGTAGATCCTAAACATATATTGCAAAAGCCAACACAAACCTCCTGAGTTTTGTTTCTTCCCCTCCCATCCCCAAATCATGTCCATAAACTAAGTTCCCTGAGTTTCATTAGATTTAACAGAGATTTATAATGATGAAAGTTCTTTCAATTACATAAGCATCTTTCCTTAAAGATTTTCTTTCTCTGTAAGACACAAATATTAGGGTCAGCAACAAAAAAAAGCTTAAGTACCACCTTGTGCTAACAAGACTACACAAACCAATCCCTATAAAGGTCAATTAGGTTCATTCAAAACACTTACAAACGTGAGGTTATAATTTATATTGAAAAAGGCAACAAGCACTGGTCAAAACTTTATGATTACCCTCACACTTCAGAGTCTTCCCATCTCTGTTCAAAGAAAAGTTTGTGTGTTCTTGGGTGAAGAATCCATACAACTAACTTTAGATACTTAATTATTAAAAAGACATTCTAGAAGCAATAAGGCAGAAGCAATAAAGATGTGCTTCCACTTACTGTGACTAGAACAGGAAAGGGAGTAACAGATTTTAAGTTTAACTTGAACTAGCTATTAAAATTAAGCTTGTAAAACCAAACGAGACAGCATAATTTAAAACAGCTTTTTAAAGAAAACCAATTCACAGGTACTTGTTTGTATTTTAATGAAGGTAGAAAACTTCACTGGTTCCGAGCAGGGCTGTGAGGCACGGGCAGACTACCTGGTGTGGAAGTGTGAGTAACCACCCCACCACACCCTGAGAACCTCCGTTGTGAAACAACCGATAGCCACGGCTTCCACCGGGCTTCAGCTGCCTTTAGTCAAAGGTCATTACGAACCTCCCAACCCATACACGACTGTAAACAATTCTCCAGATTTAATTCTGATTTTCCCCTTGAAGCAGAAAGCGGCCCGAGATGTTTATCCGACCCAGTACAACGCAGATTATTGAAATTCCACTCGGGATTTGAAGCTGTGGGCTCAACACACACAGAAAGGGAATGCCAATAATCACTCTGATGATACAAAAAAACCCAAAACCTCCACAAATTTATATGAAATGAAACTGAAAGGACACAAGACTTGCTTAGAAGCCACACTCTCTTCTACAGCAGAACAAACACCCCATTAAAAATCTACTACTTAGACTACTTAGCCATTACTAGCTGACACACTTGACCTATTTTATATGTACGTAGGGCTCAAAGAAAATAAACATTAAGCAAGTTTATTGGCAAGGAGGCCATGAAAATATAAACTCAGATAACACAGGAGCTTATACTTTTAGTATAAGCACATACTTTCAGGCCAGGTTTTCACTAAAAACAGAGAGAAGTTACTCTGGGGGGGCGAAATACAGAATTCTACTAGAAATGCAGTAAAGTTATATTTGCATTTTGAGCACAGGGAAGAGCTGCAGGCAGACACTCCTGTGGCCCTGCAGATTTGCTTCTACACAATTGGGTTAAAGACCTTCCAAGACTCTGAAACCTTGAAATCTGCGTCCATCATACCTATGAGACTTGTGACTTAATTCTAACAAAAATAGCAGAAGACAGCATTCTCTAGAGTCCTCTTAAACGTGAAAAAGGGTGAGAAATAGATTAAATAACTCAATATTAACACAGTAACAAAGGAAACGAAAGTCACAAGAGCCCAGACAGGAAACGCACGATGCAAATAACTCAGAGGGACCAAGGCCACCCTCTGAGGACCCCCCCTCCTTCACCTCCCCTGACCCCGGCACTGTCACTACCCCAGCCCCAAAGGAACCTTAGCTTTCCGTCCCCACAGCCCCAAACTCGCCACAAGCCCTAACCCCCAACCCGCACAGACACGGGTTCCCAGACCCGCGGGACAACCAGTCTCTGGCGCCCACCCACTGCACCCACCCGAACACCCCTCGGGGCTGACAGCGGGCACGGAGGGGTGAGAGGGAGGCCCCGGTGGCAGCGGACCCACACCCGCCCAGCCGCCCCGGGCCGTCGCCCCGCTCCGGGATCGAAAATCGAGAACCAGAATCTCCTCACTGCTTTGTTTTTTTTTTGTTTGTTTGGTTGGTTTTTTTTTTTAATTTCTGAGCGACAAAGGCCCCTGCTCCCCCTCCCGATCCTGCCACTTTCATTCTGAGCTGACACAAGTTTTTCTTCCCCCCCAAAAAAAACGCCCCGCTGCGGCACGGGAAGCCCCACCATGCCCGCTGCCTCCCCGCCCCGACGCACGGCCGAGATTACGGATGGCCTCTGCTCCGCTCCGCTCCGCTCCACTCCACTCCCCGGTTGCGACGGCGGGGAAAAGGGGAGCGGAGCCACCGCCCGAGCCCACGGTCCGGTCAGACCCACGGCCATCAGACCCCAGCCCCGCCGCCCACCTGCCAACAGTCTGGTTGGCCAGCTGTTTCATCCGGTTGAACTGCTTCTTCATGGCGGCGGCTGTTCCCCGGCCTCCCGCCGGGCACCCTCTGCTCTGCCGCCGCCCCGGCCCAGCCTCCCGCCTCCTCCCTGCTCACGGCGGCGCCACCGACCCCGCCCACACCGGAACCCGCCACCGTTTCCGGCCCTGCCCACCCCGTCACGTGCCCTCGAGGGAGAACCGCCGGGGCGACTGGATACCCGGATGTCCCGCCTCCCCTCCCTTTCCCCTCTCCTTCCCCTCCCCTTCCCCTTGGGCTCCGCTGTGCAGGGAACGCGGGGTAGCACAGCCTCGCGGTCGGCAGCTGGACCGAGCTGGGTGTGTAGGTCAATTCTCCTGGAGCGAGGGGCACTGGGATGCTCTTTCGCCCCATGCGATTATAACCGAGCGTTCCCCAAAACTACTATTCCCGGCTTCCCTTGCGGCACTGCCACCATTTCCTGGGCGGGGTGATGTCACCCGCCCTTTCTCATTGGGTTTCGTGGGAACGGACGAGGCTGAAGACCAATCGTCCCTGAGGACGCCTACTGCGGTGGGCGGCCCTGCGGAGACTAGCCAACGAGATACAGTAGAGGGTGGGGCCACAAGGGTGGTGGCGGCAGCGGCGGGCGGTCGAGCCTGGTGCGCTACATGGCGGCCGCCGCCCGCGAACCCCTCTCTGCCTCCGGCCTCGATGAGGCGGATGAGGCGGTGCGGGGGACGTGTGAGGATGCGTCCGTCTGCAAACGGTAGCGGCACCTGGCGTGGGGGGAGCGGCGGGCGCGCCCCGGGCGCCGCCGGCGTTTCGCTAGGGTGGGCCGCGGTGTTGGTGGCGAAACAGGGGCCGGCTCCCGGGAAGCCGGGCTGGAGCAGAGGAGAGAGAGCCCTATCTCTTCTCTAGTGGGGCTGGTGTTCTTCGTGTGCGGGCTGAGCCGTGTGTGGGAGAACAAACCTCAGAACAGGGTCAGAGGGCCGGTGGTTGCTCTGAAGGTGCTTTTCCCTTGGGCCCAACAATTCTGGTCCCCAGCTTTTCCACAAACTCTCCCCCTCCTGTTATCGAACACCCGCCCCATTTTCAACTCACGAATGTCTTTATAAAACGGGGAGAGTTAGAATTATACTTTCAGCGGGGGCTGAAGTTTCAGGGATGTTTGTTGTCTCAGGAAGAAACCATTTGATATTTTTCAGAATTCACCTCTTCTGGAGGGTGGGCACTGGGAGGGCGAAGAGTGGTTTTGCCCAGTTGTGCATGGACCTGAATTTGACTATCCTTACTGTTGGCTTTTTGTTCTAGCCTTTGTTATTGTTGTAGCAGGACATTATTGGGTGGTTTGGTTTTGAGAGTTTGTCTTTTCACGTTGGTTGTAAAACTAGGCAGTTCTATTAGAATACAATAGCACTCTTGTCTGTGTTAAAACGATACCTACAAGCTCTGAAACGGGTACAAACACCTCATGGTGTAATTTCTCATTTATAGAAATAAGGTGTGCTTTTTCTGAGGAACAAGGAGTTCCTCTGTTTACTGGGTCCTCAAGGAGGAAATATTTGAGGTTAGGGTCGTTTCTTCTAGAAGTTCATCAAATAGCACTGAAGCTGTTAAAAAGGTGCTTGTTTAATATGGCGAGAGCCAACATTTTTCACTAGACTTTCTATAACTTCTTAATTGAAATAATTCTGTGCATTCAGCAGGGTTTTTTAACCTTGTCTGCAAGTAAACACCTGGGGCAGAATGACATTTTCAGCCTGTGTATCTTTTAGAGTAGCCTTGTTTTGTAATTCTCTTAATTTTGTTCTCCTCTGCTGGACAGGTTTGCTGTAAGTGTTGGCTACTGGAAGGACCCATACATCCAGTATTTTGTGAGACAAGCCAAAGAAAGAAAAGCACCTGAAATCAATAGAGGCAAGTTGGCACGTGAATTTGAATGGTGGCATTGGGAATGTGTTCTTAACTCCCTCTTAGACATCTCTCTAGAAAACTTCTGGGTATTATGGTGCATAGGAAATACGTAAAAGAACAAGACCAGTTTTCTTCCCAGTAATAATTCCATACCATGGCTGTTTTTTAAATATTACTCTTTAAATTAAAAGTCTTACTCTTTGCTTCCTTTACTCTGAATCTCTGTGTCTTAGTGTGCAGTAGTCTCTGCAAAGCGGTTAGAAATGTTGATTTGCCTCAGGACAGCAGGGTATGTCTGCTCTGGTCTGTGCCAAAGTGTGCACACCAGCTAGAATTCTGCTCAGTTTGAGGTGAAGCTTGACAAAATCTTCTAAGTTTATCCAAGGAATCCTATTTTATCAATGAGTCAGATCTCATTAATGGTAAGAACAATCTCCAAACCCCTTAGGTATCTTTAAAAAAAAAGTGTTATTCTTCCTTGGAAAGACTAGTTTTAAACTACCTAAAAATCTTACTGAGTGTTAAACGAGTACTATATGAGAATAATATTTAAAAATAAACTTTTGTTGTTGTTAACAGGCTATTATGCTCGTGTTCATGGAGTCAGTTATCTGATTCAAGCTTTTCTAAAGAAGACAGAATGCAACTGTCAAATTGTTAATCTTGGTGCTGGCATGGATACCCTGTTCTGGAGATTAAAGGTAATGAGAGCTGAGAGTTAACGAACTTGGCTGAAGCCAAAGACACGTTGTGGATGTTTGAAGCACTTTTGTGTGGCAGCTTTTCTGTGTGCTGCATTCTGTAGCAGGCGTTGGAGTGGGGGTGCAGCAAGAACGGCTGTCCTGACTGCTCTGCCTCAGTTCTCAGTTTGCTTAGGATGAGTTCAGGTACCTTTAAACCTCAGTGCCCAGGAGGAGCTGCTATTTTCTCTGGCTTTTACCAGAAAGTGGGTGATATGAAGCTGACCTCCAGTGGGCTTTCAGGAACAGGGCTTGGACTTCACATTTTGCTTTAAGCATTAAGATTTCACTATTTTAATCTTGTATTAAAATGTGAATAAGTCAGCAAAGTACAGAATTGTAGAAGTTCTATTTACATGTTTCTTAATTATTTATTAAATGTGAGTTTATATATGTAAATATATTTGTATGCATGTGTGTCACTTAGAAAAGTTCAGGTTACTCGGTTATTATAGGATAGTACTGTTTTGAGTGAACACACCTCTTAAGTCATCTTGTCTTCCCATTAACATTTACTTTTGTAAATTTGGTTTCATGGGATCATAGAGGAGTTTAGGTTGGAGAAGACCTTTAAGATCACTGCACCCAGTTGTTAACCTGCTGCTGCCAAGTCCACTGTGAAAATAATAATTTTTTTTCTGAGATGTGAAGCTTTTTTCCTATTTGCATTGCTATGAATTGGTGTCAATACGTATTTTTACTGACTTTCCTGTAACTGTGATCTTACAGCTAAAGTGGCATCTGTAATTCCAATTCTTTCTGATTAATTGTACCACAGCTGCTCTTTTTAGGTTTGGTTTATTTTTCAAGTTGTGGGGCATTAAGTTATACTATTGTATATGCACTGTATATGCACTATATATAGTGCAAGTTAAGCCAAAACTGTTTAGGGCTTAAGATTGAATGTTTCTGTCATGTGTGTGTGAAACTTGAATGTCCCTAATTTTAGAGTCTTACTCCAATTCTCAGGATGAAAATCTTCTCCCTAGAAAATATTTTGAAGTGGATTTTCCAATGATAGTTGCAAGAAAAATACATAATATCAAGTAAGTGTAATGCTTCTGTTTAGCTGTGTGAAACTGAAGGTAATTCAGCCAAATGTCATGAATTGCAATTTTTTTATCACTCTTTGTGCACTAGGATTGAGAGTAAAGATTTCATTGTGCAGGCAAGTCATACACGTGACTGTGCAGCCACTATCCCAAATTGGAGAAGTCAGTATGTGGAAGCCTTGGGGAGGCAAGCAGACTTTAGTCTTAAATATATAAAATATAAAGAGCAAGGGAAGCCTCAGGGTGATTAGAGGCAATGATGTCTTCTTTTCTTACTATTGAAGACAGTAATAAATTCCCAGACTTGTGTGTTCAGTTAGAGAGGTAGAAAAGCTGGAATTACATGTGAATAGTCTGCTTGACCGAGTGCGCTAAGGCTTTTGGAAGGTACTCGAAGAGAGAGTCTGGATTTTCTTGAAAGATTACTTCAAAATTTAGGAGCCACTGGGTATGAAACTCAATTTAGCAATCTGGGTCTAACTTGCAAACGTTTTTATTTCCAGTAGAGGGCAGAGGTATTCTCTTGTCTGTTTTTAACACACACACGTGTGGAGAGATATAGATAGATATATATATGTTAGAGGAAAAAAAAAATTGTAAGAACACTGTTAAACAAGCTTAACTGCTCAGAAACGCTTCTTCCTTCTTCCCACAGATCAAAACCTCCCCTGTCAAAACCAATTATGGAATCCCATTCAGGGGACTCTCTTCTAATAGGTGAGTCATCTTAAAAATAAGTCAGCGATGTACTGCAGCACTTTTAAAACTTTTTCTGATCATTTTGTTCTGCTATGTGGGCAGGCTTTTAATGTTTGAAATGCTGTTTGGACAGAGAATTGGGAGGAAAAGGAGGCTTTTTTTTTTCTCTTACAGACTCCTGCCCATTTGTTCTGTGTCATGTTAAAAATGTCTTCTCTTGAAGTGGTTTTATTCTGCCAGAAAGTTGTGGGATTTTTTTTTTTCTCATATGTAGCTTGAGTTATGTTTTCTTTCATAGAAAGGGAAAATTGCTACTGGTAGTCATGTATACTGGACTAAAATAGCTATTGAGTGCTTCTCTCTCTCTTCTTTCTGTCTCATTAAAAGCACAGGTCTTTACATTTAGCCCAGTCTTCATGGAAGAAACGCAGCCTGCAAAGTCTCTTCTCAGGATCCAGTGCCATTTGTTACATTTTAGTATTAAGAGGACAATAGATTGAGGTGATGTTGTGTGACTGTACTGTCTTGATTTATAGCCTCGTTATGTTTGTGTCTGGACTGTAATTAGAAAGCAGGACTGTCATTTGAAAATGTCTTTACTTGCGGGAAATAACCTGAGTTCTGTTGAGTAATGTTTTCCTTGCCTCAGTAGCAGACACTGTGCTGTAGAGGCTGCTTTGGACCCTTTCAGAGGAACAGTAATTCTCTACAGCTATGATACCAACTCATTTGTGTTACCTAAAACAGAGCTAGCAGTGTTTTGTGTTCCCTTGTGTGGTTAAATGTATAGGTGCTTTAAATAAGCACAATTCCAGCTGAAGGTCTGGAGGGCTTGAAAGGGGCCTTGAAAGAGCGAGGAAGAGTATGAAGAGCAGGGAGATGTGCTTGTGCTACCAATGGCAGATGTGAGTGCTTCACCCCAAGACTCTTCTAGTGCTCTTGCTTGGATCAGATCACTGCCACACACTGACTTGACTGTGTGTATGTATGCATATTATGCACCTTTTGTTGCTGTCTATTGGATGGGCTTAATTTGCCAACCTTTTAGGTGTCATCTGAATGGCAGAATTCTGCATTGTGCATTCATGTCTCAAAAGATGAAAGCCCAGCACTCCATCTCAGAAAAAGGGCTCCTAAGTACCACTGTGTTCCAGGCAGGAGACCTTCGTGTTGCGTATCTCCTATATCCAATGAGTTGTGCTGCCTAAGCACCGGTAAAAAGGCATCAATACAAGGTCAGTCGGAAGGGTTTATTAGTACTTATGTTACTGAAGAGCTGTAGAAACATCTAGCATAGCAAAGTAAATGGTGTAGTGTAATCAAAAGCTGCTCATTAGCAAGTCACAGCAGTCAACAACAATTAAGGTGTCAGTGTTTGAATGTATTGAAGTCGTTTATTTCTCTTGTTTTAAGTGCTGTTTTAAATACTTTAGTCATTTTACTATAACCTGGCTGATGTAGACTGTACTGCACTGAGGTCTTTGGGTTGTAGCATAATGTCCAGATACTTGGAGATGGTGAAAGTCTATTGTGGAATCCCAGTTTGAACTGGTACTTGATAAAGACAGGTCAGTTTGAGTGAAGTTCTGGTGGAAACTCTTACTTAAGGACATAGTAATGGCACCACTTCATGTGGAATTGTCACCAGAAGCTGCTGTGGACTAAGTAGACGAGTCAAGCAGTCAGGTGAATAGAGATTTCTTACAGAGCTAAAGGAACTTGACAGTGTGTCTACCGTCTCATTTTAAAACTGTCGTACCTGAGAACTGGAAGGTGGTGGCTGTGACCCAAATGGGCTCCAGGAGAAACCCAGGCAACTACAAGCCAGTAGGACTGATGTCTCTACTGGACAAATTAGTAGAAACTCTAGCAGACAGACTTAGTGGAACAGAAGAATAATATAATGTGTTGAGAGAGTCAGTATGGTTTTTGTATAGGTAAGTTATGCCTGACAAACCCATTGGAGTTCTCTATAGGAGTTAACAAGTATATTGGAAAAGGACATCTAATTAATATAGTGCTTGAATTAAAAAAAAAGAAAATCTGTTTTGACAAGTGTCCCTTACCAGTTTGCCAAAGAAATTGCATGGTTGTTGTGGGGGAAAGAAATAGTTCTCATATGGATAAACAGCTGGGGATGGAGGGCAGGCGTATGTTGTTAATGTTTGATATGGAGGGAGATGATGATGTGTGCTTAAGTATATATTGTTATTCAACACTTAGAAATGATTGGGAAAATAGAGTGACTAGTAAGTGGCAGCTTGTTGGCAAATCCAAACTCTTCAGAGTGGTAAAGTGATGTACATGGGTAGGAAAAGTAGCTTGTGCCTCACATGTAAATGATAGGCTCCTGGCTGATTGTTGCTTCCTGGGTACAAAATCCAAGTATTGTAATATAGTGATATACTAAAAAACTGGCTCAGTAATGGTCCAGAAATCCAAATAAAATTTAAGCATTGTTAGAAAAAAAGATCGAAAACAACATTTTAATATTTATTTGTATACAGTTATTTGTTAGTATACATTTATTAGTATTAGTAGTATGTCTTTGCGCTCTCTTTGCCTTTTCCCTGTGTAGCTGGTCCCCTGTGAGAGGCAGGACACCTGACTAGGGCTCCATTGGGCTGACCCGATCCAGCTGTGAAACTCATGCAGTGTTCTGGGAACACCGCCTGGCCCAGGGGTTGTACTAGGGCATAATGAAGTGGCGGCGTTTCCAGGTAGGGAAACATTACTCATTTGTGTGGTTTTTGGAGTGGAGATATGAGCTAGGATTTTAGAATCTTGGGGTGGGAGGTTGTTCCATCTTCTCCCTCCCAAATCAATTCCATGGTGCTGTCTCATGTATACCAGGAATAATTTGCTTAGACGCTTTAGAATTTGATTTTTGAGTTGTTAGATCGATTGGCGTGGCATAGACTCCTGTTGTCTTAGTGCTTTTCTTCTCGCACTCAATGCTTTCATTTCATGAAGCCAGTGGTGATAGACCACTTCAGCAGCTTCAGGGCAGCATCTGCTTTCTCCTTGCCCTTTAGACAAAGCAATGACAGCATGGCTGGTAGATGTTTGTGGCCTCTGCCCTCGAATGTGGTGAGATGACAGTTGTCATTGAACAGCTTTGTCATTTCCTAGGGAACGTTGGGTCTCCGGAGGAAAGCAGTGAATTTGTGCTGGAATTTGACATTGCTGTGGCAATATCAGGTTAAATTGTTTTCAAAGTTCAGTGGCACTATCTGGTTTATGGTGCAGTTGCTGGTGTTGGGGAGGTTAGTACTCCACCTTTACTACCTCGCAAGTGCAAATTACACTTTGGTGAACTATTACCCTTTGGTGCCACTCGTGCTTTCTGGTCCTGTCTAGTCCAGCATTGGGGCTTGGTTGTGTTCACTTATTTTTCCCTACATTCCCAAACTTGCTTGTGACCTGACGCAGTCGTTGGGCGTGTTGCTGTCTTGGTGACTTGTGTCCCCTGTTGTTGGGGATGATCCTGTGCTCACGAGACAAACCGAATGTCTTTGTGTTGTGATACGTACCCTGTTCTGATGTTGTAGTTGACAAAGAACCTGAGCGAGACCACTGCAGTGTCCTGCCATTGATCTGGCGTTGTATGAGCTGGTTGTTGTTTGTAAAGCTGCCAAAAGACACCTTAGGATGAGAATCCTAATAAAATCCATTTAAGTCAATAGTATCCTGCCTGATATCTCTTGGAAAACCTCCAGGAAGTTTATTTCATTAATCTGGGAAGAGAGTAAGAAAAGAGAATGCTGAATTCTTGTAGCAGAGGAAACACTGTGCTTTGTGCCCCTGTGACTCTGTAACGCTGCTCCAGCACACAGAGGAGTGCCTGGCCACCATGAACCAGAGCTTTTTAGTGCTGGTGCAGTGTTTCTGTGGAGAAAAACATGATTGCGGTGAGGTCAAAAGGCAAATATAAGCAACTCCTGCTACCATTCAGTTACTGTCATCATACCTAAATTAAATCCATTTGTATTGTTACTTCTGTGCCAGAAGTGGTATGGCCAAACAAAATGTTCCACGTTGCTTTATGAACAGATAAGAGAGTGTGGACCTGGGCTGGGAGAGTCTGAGTTGGGTAGATGGCGTGGGCTGGAGTGGTAGGGGTCATTTTCTTTCTCTCCTTCCCTCTCCCCTCCCTTCTGTTTCTCTAATGAAATCTGAGTCTGCTATTTCTCAGACCTTTGTTTTGGTTAAATATGAGCTAAAATATGAGCCAGCAGTGTGCACAGGTGGCCAAGAAGGCCAATGGCATCCTGGCTTGTATAAGAAATAGTGTGACCAACAGAAGTAGGGAGGTGATTGTCCCCCTGTACAGCACTGGTGAGACCACACTGTGAGTGTTGTGTCCAGTTCTGGGCACCTCAACACAAGAAAACCTGGAGGTGCTGGAGCAAGTGCAGAGGAGGGCAATGAAACTGGTGAAAGGCCTGGAGAATAAATCTTATGAGAAGCGATTGAGGGAGCTGGGACTGTTTAGTTTGAGGAAGAGGAGGCTGAGGGGAGACCTCATCACTCTCTACAACTACTTGAAAGGACATTGTAGAGAGGTTGGTGCTGGTCTCTTCTCACAGGTAATTAGCGATAGAACAAGAGGGAATGGCTGCAAGCTGCAGCAGGGTGGGGTTAGGCTGGACATGAGGAAAGAATTCTTCCCAGAAAGAGTGGTCATACACTGGAATGGGCTGCCCAGGGAGGGGGTGGAGTCGTCATCCCTGAATGTGTTTGAGAGTAGATTGGATGTGGTATTGGGATCTGGTGTAGGGGAGAACTTTGTAGAGTTGGGCTGATGGTTGGACTCGATGATCCCAAGGGTCTCTTCCAACCTCAATTTTTCTATGATTCTACAAGAGAGAAGCTTTGTAGGTAACTGAATGCGTTGAGTGTGAGCATCACAAAGACAACAGTAAGGTAACTCTGTGCTGTAGAAAAGAACATAATGGCCAAACAACTCTGCTAAGAAACAGCATGAAATCCTGGCCTCTGGGTGGGAACTAGTGCTTGGAATGTGGGATTTGCAATGGATTAAGCCACCAGCCGTTGGTGGCTATGCCAGCATTAGGACAGCTGGCCTGAGTCGCAGAGAGATGGCCCTGTTTTATTTGAAAACTGCCAGGAGAGTGGAGCTTATAAACAAGACAACACAGAGTTAATCCTAGAAAGTAAACCCTCTTCAGATCAAGTACATTTTGGTTTCTGGGGGCAGTTTCTTCTCCAGCAGACGGTGCACGTGCCCAGTGTGATGATGTAACTGGGAAGCCTTTCCCGTGCTCGGGTTGTGTTTCTTTGGGCCTGGTTCCCATAGCAGTGATTTGGGTGTTAGTGCGGTGTGGGAGGTTGTCTCTGACCCTGCTGAAAGGGAAAGGGAGGCAGCAGCAGCAGGGATCTCTCTGATAAAGCTCTTGGCTGTGGAGAGATCACAGTGGGAGACACTTTTCAGAAGAGTGAGATTGCAGTGAGGGGGGAGGGAAAAAAAAGGCATTTGTTTTTTAAACACAAAAAAAAATTGATTGAGTTAAAAGAAACGTCTTGTTCATAAGAAGAAATCAATGGAGATGATGTTATTCTGCTGCTAAGCACAATCCTGCTTTTCCTTTTTCAGCTGTGGGTATTCTGAAATACCTTTGCACCAACGCTGCTCGGTCAGGCTGGCAGCGTATTTGCTAATTTTCACACTTAGAGCAACAAACCCTGCAATACAAGAAAGTAGAAATTGGTGCTAGACCATGAGCTAGCAGCATGTTATTTTGGGGGTATTTAGGGCCATATTTCGAGTTTTACCTCTGGGCTGAGCAGAATGACAATTCCAGCTGTATTCAGCTGCTATTGCTTTGCAGTAAGTGAGCATCTCTTATGCAAGTGTGGATATTTTACAAGAAAGTTTGGAAGAGGCTTTGCTTAAAGTCTTTTCTCTGGCTTTTGCCTCCCTTTTTGCATTTTGAAATTGACTTTTGTAAATTTCATCTTTTTCTTCAAAAGAAAAATATTGATCATAATGTTGAAACTTGAGTTATGGAAATCTTTCTGGAGGTGCTTTCAGATAAGTTTAAGACACACAATTTTTAGCAATTGTATCAGCTCGTGTATGATGTGTGTGCAGCTCTGCCTTGGTACTATTTGTGGTTGTGTTTGCCAACAACCATCAATGGAGAGTTGAGGGAAGTTGGCAGGAAAATGTGTGGAGGAGCAAGTACATTCTGTTTGAATGGACCAAAGGAGGAGAACCAGACAGCCAGATACTGGAAATGGGAGTAAAGCAGTTGCATTTGGAGTAAAAAGTTTTTGAAAAGAGGAAGACAATCCATTCCTCCTCAGCTTTCTTGGCCTTTTAAAAGTTTCTGCTGAAGGAGTCCTTTTTTAAGGCATTGCATTATAATGCTTGGATTAAGGCAAGTATTCTTGGCTTTAAGGTTTAAAAAATGTTTCCTCCGAGCCAAATCACCCTTAAATAAACTCTCCTAGTTTGGAGTTTAGGTTTTGGGTTGTTTTTTTTTTTTTTTCCAGGAGATAACTTGGAACACCTAGGCTATGGCTACATGCATGTTTATATTCACTTGTCCCCAACCCACATCTCCAAAACCAAATGTGCTGGGCTGCACCAAGGGACACTTCCCTTTGGCCACATTCCCTCTCCCACCATGTCAAAGCATAACAAAAATTCTCCTGGGGTTGTCCATGTGCATACAGGCTTATTAAAGACCATGTTACTCATTTCGATTGATGAAATTTGAACCATTTTGAAGGACAGTTTTCTAACCTGAAGTTTGAGTGGTTTTGCCCTCTCCTGCTCTTCAGTGGTAAAAATGCTCGAATCAACATGATGTGAACCAAGAGACATTTATTACCCTCTCTGAGGTTTTTGTACTTCTTCTGTTATTGGATCACTTGGAAAATTAAAAATCTTGTGTAGTTTATTTCTGGGTATGATTAACATACCAGTATGTCCCAGTCAATGCAGCTGGACAAGCAGCTTGCATTCATTTCATGCTGTGACATTCATTTCATTTCATGTGGTGACTGATGCTCACCGTGCTCTATCTCTGGACAGCAAACCAATCGCTGTATAAATACTCTCCTGTGTGTGGTGGGGTTTTTTGTGTGGCTTTTCTCGATGCCATTACCATGGCCTTGATATAATAACTTAAATAGAAGGGTGTGGGAAGTAGTAAAGCTATTACAGAACATGCACATGGAAAAAAGCCTTGACTCAAAATGTTGAATCATTTGCCACACAACTTTTTTTTTTTTTTCCTCTCCTTTCTTTTTTTCCCTGTAACTCTGCATGAACTGTTCTGGTTTCTGTATCCCTTCACAAATACTGCTGCAGAGGCAGCTATTGTCACTTGCTAGTGCTGTTTTCAAGCAGCTGGTCACTTGAAAACTGAATATTTCAGAAGGTTTGAAGCACTGCTTGGTTTAATAGATTGCCTTTTTTTTTTTTTTTTTTTTTTTTTTTTTTTTCCCCTGTCTCCTGAAGTGGAAAACCCCTTTCATCCAGTCTCTCCAGCCACTGGGCTTCTCTTTCCCTCTTCACCTGACTTTTGACGTTTGCTCCCATGGATGGTGGTGACTGACCATTACGTGACCACTCTAAACTCTCACTCTGGGTTGTTTGGGGTTTTTTTCCCTGTTTTTACTTATTTTCCTGCTCACTCTGTCACACTGGTATGGTAAGAGGGGAAAATGATGTGCTATTTTGAACTAATGCCTTCACTCCAGTAAAGCTGAAGTGTGGGAGAGCAATCTGATAGGTTCCTGTGGAACTTCACGTCGTTGAGTGGGTTTGATACTTCACTTGGGAAACTCTGTGGGGACTGGGCTCATCAGGTGGAATTGATTGAAAACTGGTTGTCAGGAATATTGATAGCAAGATGCTCCTGTTGCTGCTGGCTTCCTTACAGCTTTGCTAGTATGGCAGAGGGTCTTTTTGACCCAAATGTTAGTTCCTCCTTCATGTTGGAAAACATTTATGGGAGCTTGCTGCTTCTTGTGTCCCAGGGAGAACATTGTTTGTCATAATACCTTTTCTAATTTGATTCCCCACCTAAATACCATTGCTAGATCTTATGAAAAGGCTAAATGATAACCTCGTTTTTGGCTCCCCAAATCTGTGTCTGATATCCATGTATATTATATAGCTATATGTATTCTTAATTTATATAGCTATAACTATCGGTGATATTTGGAATATTGTTACTCTTAAACTCGTTTTTCAGAAGTTGATGGGTCTTTCTTTAATGTACTTCCTTATGTGCATACATTGGGTCATTTATAAGCAAAATAGAAAAAAAACTGCATTTAATCCTCACATTTTTTCCCCTCTCTGCATTCCTTGAAACCATGGTAACAGATGGGGTAACCTATCTGCATTGGAGTGAGTGCAGAGCAAAAGATTAGGTTTGTTGCAGAATCTGATGCTAATATATCACCACCTGTAAACCACAAGAGGGTATAAGGAAAATTACTGTTTTAAAAAGAAGAGCTTGCTGTTAATTGTTGGGTATAACAGAACAAACTTGGACTTAAAATTCATATGTTCCCATGTATTTTATTTAATTTATAATTTCAGCATCCCTCTTGTTTGTAACCATTAGTCTCTCAATTTTAATCTTGTAGATTCTCACAGCCTAGACTCCAGTCGATATTCCTTAATCGGAGCAGATCTCCGTTTCTCATCAGATCTGGAAGAAAAGCTAAAGAAACACAACTTGGATACGCAGTAAGGTTTTGTTTGGGGTTTTTTTTAATTATTTTTTTCTTTGCTGAGGGCTTGTGGAAGCATACTGGTGAGAGTAAAGTCAGGCTTGGGCGTACAGTATCTGCACCCAGTGCTCATTATGCTATTTCCATGGTTACCTTCTCCTGAGCCTTTGGAGCAGAAGGAATTGTTCAGACACCTCCTGCAGCCTCCCTGAGCCGAGCCACCCGGCTCTGCCCTGGCTGCTGGGTAGTTCCAAGGCTGTAGCAAGGTTGTTCCTTGCATTGCCCGTTCTGCAACCTGCTTTTTTGTCCTTCCTCAGAAGATCAAACATTACACAACTATTTGCTTCTTACTCTTAAAATGCTGGGGCAGTGGGGGAGAATTCTGGCTTTCTGGGAGTGTATTTATGTGGATTGTCTCTCTTTGGGGTATGTGATCCTTTTACATAAGTTAAAACTTTTGTTGCAGGACAGGCAGCCCTGAAATTCTTTCTTGCTTTCCTCTCCATCCCTTGGCCCAGAGAGGATGTGTTCCCACAGCAGCCATTTTCTGCCTCAGGGCTCACACAAATTTTCTTTCTCTCCTTCATGAATTGAACTCTGTTTTAGAGGTTTCCAAAAGACTTACCCTGTCCTTGAACTTGGTTGAAATTTAGTTAATAGAATCTTCAAGGGGAATCTCTAAGCTAGAGATGTATCAAAATGTCATAAATGGCTTTTTTTTAAGAGTTGGTTCACTTGCATTTAGTTTTAATGCTGACTGATGGGCAGTACCTAGATCAGTGAACATCTTTCACCCCTGCCGTAATGGCTGTATGAGTCAAGGTTTCTGGGAGCTTAGCTGATACAATGAAGGGTAATTCTGTCAATGTTAAATTATTTCAGAGTTTTATCTTTGTTATTATTTTCTATTGCCTCTACTTAAACCCCCTATTGTTCCCTAGGCCTTTTGGTAAAGTCATTACCGTGGAGTCCTTTGAGAACTTAACTCTGGGAGTTAATATCTGGGATTTTATTGTTCAAGTGTTAGGCTTCTGGAGGGGGCAGGATTTAAGTTTTTAGAGTGTTTGATGGACATACCTTTCAAATATAAGATATATAAATAGCGGCTATCTGGCTGGGTGGGAGAGAGCATATGGGTAAGCAGAATGCATCAAATTGCCATTTAAATCTTTACACTTCCATCTTTTGAAATCTTGCCTCGCTTGCCTACATCGCTGCTCCTTGTGAATTTCTCCTGCTTCTAGTGACTTTTCTTTTTCCTGTTCATTCTAGCAATTAAAACTTCATCATTCTATGGAAGATTACTCGTGTCTATTTTGGGGTTTTTGTGGATGGAGGGGGAGAGGCAACGTGCAAGCTATAGATTGCATTTTCTTAGATGATGATAATATGTGAAGTTCATTTTTTTACAGATATTGAACAAATTTGTCTAATTAAAATTCTTAGAACTTTTTAAAAAGAGAGAACTTTTTTTTTCCCCATTTGCATTTTGTTCCTAATTTTGCTGATCTCTCAAAGAGTGTGAATTGTGTATATGGGGTACAGTTCTTCAGCAAAATGAATTTCAGTATGTGCTTCAGTTCATGCTATAGCAGTTCAGAGAAGACTTGAAGAATAAACATTCTTCTGTGCTCCTACTCTGGCTGCCTTAGGGGAGGTTGTTCCCTAATTCCTCTGCTCTGTAACCAGGGGAGTCCCCTGTTGACTGCCAGAAAAACCCAGTTCTAGTCACCTTGATGAAGTGATTTTATTCAGTCTTAAATACCTAGTTCATAGGAAGGGTAGCTCTTTTAAGAGTTTTTGGGGGCATGAAATTACTTGCTAATAATACTTCATAGATTTTTCTTTTGCTAGAAATAGTTCTCTTGGTTGTTTTTTTGTGTGTTTTACAGTTTGCCAACTCTTCTGGTAGCAGAGTGTGTACTGGTTTACATGACACCACAGCAATCTGCAGATCTTTTGAAGTGGGCAGCAAGCACTTTTCCTGTGGCAATGTTTATAAATTATGAGCAGGTAAAACAAAAATGGCATTTTCAGACCTGCATTTTTGTCATAAAAAATGCTCTGAAAAATGGGGAGTTCTGCTTGTAAGATAAGAGAGGGCCATATCCTTTCCTGTTTCTGACAGGAACAGAGACAGTTTCTGCTGGGTTTCTTCAGTAATGTGTGTTATCCTCTGGATCTGTTAGCTCATTGTAAAGAGTATAATAGCTGTTCTGAAAGACAATTGCTGGACTGTATTGAACCAGAAGAACTGAGGCTTAATTCAAATGTGGAGAAAACAATAGAATATGGGTTTAGATAAGACAGAGGAAAAAGAAATGATGCTGAATGTTGGGTTATGGTATACATTACATAATTGCCTCTCTGTTCTCTGACAAAGTGGAGCAAAAATCATATCGGCATGAACTTAGCTTCTCTGTATGGAAGTAAAACACTGCCTCAGGGGAGCTAGGTGACTCCAGGAGTTAACACGATCTTCCAAGGTGTAAATCACTGCCAGAGGGTTGGACTGAGCTGCTGACAACTTAAAGCAGAGTCGTTTTGGTGCTCAGTGCAAAGTCCCTGTGTCTGCAAAAGCTTTGTCACTATTAAACTGGCCATCAGCTTGTGAATGTGAGGTAGCTGAGGAGGTTGTGGCAGGGAAATGACATCTGGTGTGAAACTTAAATGTTATCCTGTGAAACTTAAATGTTATCCTGTACATTTTATGACACAGACAATTTGAGAGTTTAACCAAGTTACTGCTTTTCACTGCGATTACATTCTTTTCGGAAGGGGGAACACTTTTGTCTCATTCTCTACCTGAGGTGAATATGACGGACAGGTTTGGCCAGATCATGATTGAGAACTTGCAGAGACGACAGTGTAACCTGGCTGGAGTGGAAGTCTGCAGATCCTTAGACTCTCAGGTAAAAGGACACAAAGCTCTGGGTGTGTTTCTTATTAAACTTAACCTGTCTGTGAGTTCTGCCTGTCTGTGTGCACTGTAAGGCTCAGAGCAGTGACCGGAGCTGGTTTGGGGTAGAGTAGGCTGCTACTTACAGAAACCCTTCCCTACCCATGTTACAGTGGTTTAGAATCATAGAATGGTTAGAATTGGAAGGGACCTTAAAGTTCATTGAGTTCCAGCCCCCCTGCAAGAACACCTCTCCACCAGAGCAGGTTGCTCAAAGCCCCATCCAGCCTGGCCTTGAACACTCCCAGGGATGGGGCACCCCACAGCTTCTTTGGGCAACCTGTTCCAGTGCCTCACCACTCTCAAAGGAAAGAATTTCTTTCTAATATCATTTAAATCTCCCCTCTTTCAATTCAAAACCATTACCCCTTGTCCTGTCGCTACACTCCCTGACAAAGAGTCCCTCTCCAGCTCTACTGTAGCTCCCTTCAGGTACTGGAAGGCTGCTAGATCTCCCTGGAGCCTTCTCTCCTCCGGGCTGAAAAAGCCCAACTCTCCCAGCCTGTCTTCATAGGAGAAGCTTTCTGAGCTGCCAGTGAGCACTGCCAGCTCATGTTGAGCTTCTCAAGCACTCCTAAGTCCTCCTCAAGGCTGCTCTCCAGCCATTCTCTGCCCAACTTGTATTTCTGCTTGGGATTGCCATGTGCAGGACCCTGCTCTTGGCTTGGTTGAACTTCATGAGATTTGCATGAGCCCACCTCTCAAGCCTGTCCAAGTTCCTCTGGATGGCATCCCTTCCCTCCAGTGTGTTGACCATGCCACACATGTTGAAACTTAAGGGTGCATTCTATCCTGCTGTTCACATCTCTGACAAAGATTTTCCTTTTATCAATGCCATGGTTGCTTGATACCGCTTAGTTTTGTACAAAACCTGCAGTAGATCAGAGCAGGGCTCTGTCTAGCCCCCTGTCCTCTTTGGGCAGAGGTTAGCAGATGCTTAGAAAAGGGTAGAAGTGCTCTTCAAAGAACAGGTCAAGCAGATGGCCTACAGAACCCTTAGGGGGAAAAACTGTTCTCTGGTATCTTTCCTGAGTCCTCTGAAAACTGCTGCTTGTTTATTTTACAGAAGGAGCGATTGCTGTTAAATGGCTGGGAAACGGCACATGCCATTGATATGATGAAAGTGTACAGCTTTTTGCCACAGGCTGATGTCAAAAGGTATTACTGATAGCTTGCTTGCAGCCAAAGTCGTCTTCAGACACCATTTCCAAGGTAGTTCACATCAGTGTGTGGCAGGGGGTCCCCTAGTATAAGACAGAGGAGGCTGCCTAGACATACAGAATGTATCTGAGTCTTAAGGATCCAGAGCCTTAAGGATGATGCCTGGAGCAACATTCATGATCCAGAGGGTTATTGCTGCCAGAAGTAGACTGGCAGTGGTGAGGATTTATTTGGGTGCCATGTAAAGCATCTCACGACGGAAATTTGCAGCCAAAAGATGCTACAGAAATGCTGTGCTGAGTTTTTACCACCCAAGATGTTTCTTGTGAACATTCAGCCTCCAGAACGCTGGACAAGTAGAGGGGAGTTCTGAAACACACTCAGAACAGGCGGCTGCTTTTTGTGTCTCCAAGGGAGATGCCATCCAGGTGTTTGTTCCAGTCTGGTAGGCCTAGGTAAGGTTACTTAGCCGTTTGCTTTTTCACTACAAGTGGGTGGAAAACAGCCAGTCCAGATCATAGAATCATTGAATGGTTTGGATTGGAAGGGACTTTAAGATCATCTAGTTTTAGCTCCCCAAGGGAGGATCTTCCTCCTTTCTTCTATGGCAGAGTATTTAGTTGATGAGCCATGGTGGGGCGGTAATTTAGTGCTGTGACCTATTGTACTAAACAAGCGAAGAAGGGAAGAGAGGAGAGGTGTGGGGTGACCATCTCTCAACTGCACCTTCCATTCGTATCATCTTCGTGAGCTACGCTGCCAGGTCAGTAGACAGAGCCTGGTACATAGAGGGTAAAACCAAGGGCTCTTACAACAGTCAGTAATCTACATGGATTTTGTTAATTTTTTTTTTTTTTTGCATTAAAGAAAAGCTGAAAAAGGGGAAACTCTTTTTAATGAGTAACTTCTTAAGTATATAATGTGAAGTGTGAATTGCTATGAGTCATCTGGTAACCATAGTTTGAATTAGCTGAACAAGTTACCTTGGTCAAAATAAGTGTTCACATATGGGGATTTCTCAAACCACGGAACTGAACAGGTGAGACTGGAAATCATAGCCTGTTTAAATAGGAACCACGGCTGTGGGATTGTGCCATATGGCACTTGGGGAGAGACATGGCTTGTACTTTTTTTTTTTCAGCGTTTTTGACTACCTAAGATCTGTTCAGCTCCTTCTACTTGTTCCAAATGCCAAGAAAGAGGTTATGTAAACTCTATCCTTCAGTATTAATGGGGAAAATAATGCTTTCTATTTGTAAAAGTCTTTACAAAAATGTTCTCCTGCAGCACTTGTGTATCTGTGAGTGTACTGAGGAACTTATACCCCTCTGCCTCTTTTGATCTGCAGTAGCAGCCCTTCCAAATATTTAGCATGGAAAATAAACACTGACATTCAGGAGAGCAATCTGCCAGGTTAAACCTTTTAAAGCAAGAGTAGCTTGGGAGAAGTTCTCCCCATTTGTTTGGTGGAAGATATTTGAAGATCTGACTTGCAGAATCCTAGGTAGAAATGATTTTAGGCAAAAAATCCTCAGGTCTTATATATACCATTTGGCTTGTGCTCTGTCATGAGCTCCTGTGGGAGAGTTGTTACACCTGCGGTTGCTACAGCTGCCCTGGTATGCCCATCGCTCTTGTGAGACGTGTTATGGACTTGTTGTGATTGGCTGGAGAAAATATTGTCTTCAGATGTTCACTGTAACCCTTTGCTAAAGATAAATCTCCTTCCAGCTCTGCTTCCTTCAGATGGTACTGCTGTGTCAACTTAAATCCAGCAAGACGAGACACATGCAGTAAAAGAGGCCAGAAGAGAAATACCAGTTTTTGTGAGAAGTTACACAGATCAGTCCTGGAACATGGAATTCTGAGGAAGAGAATTTGAAAGCATCTTGTGGGTCATTTGTTTCATACATTGACAAAAAAAGCTTGGAGTAGTGGTGGTATCTTCATTAGGGACAAACACCTGTATTAATTTACTAGAAAGGCAACTGCTTTATTTGCTGTAGTTTTCACTTCTATGGAGTGAAGAAACGCACATTAAAAACCGTATTGACTCCAGCTTGAATCGCAATTTTTATTCTATTCCTACAGGATAGAAGGACTTGAATTCCTAGATGAAAAGGAACTGTTTGAACAACTAATGCAGCACTACTGCATCTGCTGGGCTTCAAAGGACAGCAGCAATTTGGGTAATGTTCCTCAACACGTAGGAGGTCACCCATCACACTGAAATCTTATGTGGAGACACTGGGACTAAGATACACCTGACAGAATTATCCTTTCACAGGAGTGGTGTCCACTTCTTTGATGGGGCTGTGAACACCTCCCTGGTGGTGTCTTGTGACTCTTTCTCCTCAGCCTTTTGAGGGTTTCTATAGGCATCTGAATTTCCCAACAGGAAGCCTGTCCAGTACAAGGGATTTAGAATTTTTACACTGAAAGATGCCGTATGGGTTACTTTAAATAACTGCCTGCTTTACACTCTTATTGCTAATTGAAAGGTTTACAAATCCTATGCGTGTAAAGTGCCATATGGGCACACAGTATATGAAATCACGGTGTCCTGACAACATAAACATAAAAATAAATTTGTATTACTTAGCACAGTCTTCTGCACTGTCCCCATTTACATCCCTCTGAGATGTAAGTTTTGCATGCTGCTTTCTCCCGGGGGAAAAAATTCCCTCTGAACTTGACTTTTAAACATTCCTTTTCTTTTTAAAATCCTATCTCTCCTAGGCTGGAATTTCTTTGGAACAGATAGACTTGATTTATGCTTTGTGTAACATTACCTATGTTGCTGCTGCTTAAGAAATAATTAAATCAAAAGAATTGTGCTTTGGGTGAAGGATAGGTGTCTACAGCCAGTATTTGTCCAAATTAGACAACTCTGTTCCAGGCACAGTTTATCTCTTTGTCTGTCTGCAATTTCACGGACTTTAGTCTTTCCAGAGAATTTCTCTGGCTCCTAGTTCATGTTGTTCCTGCCATTCCTTTGCTCCTGACAAAGCAGTATTCAAGAACAAATTTTATTTGCTTTGCCTTAGCAGAGATGAACCTGCAGTTGTGCACATAAGTCAGCCAGACTGAGTGGCAAAGAGCCCAATACAGTCGGTAGAGCTGGATCTTCAACACCCTGGTGCTGCTGCTGAAACAGAGATGCAGAATTGGGGTTGTCTGCTGACCTCCATCCTAAAGCTTCAGCAGTTCTGAGCTGCAGAAACACATTTTCCATTTGATTTCTTATTCCTAAAAGTGATGAGTGTAATGCAGAACTTATTTCAAGAGGAGCTAAGGCCAAAAAAGTTCACTTGTTCATAATAGCCAGTATTCCTGGGATCTCCAGCAATATTCTTTGAGTATTTAGGGCAATTTTGGGCACTCAGGTTAAGTGTTGCAGCATATCTTAGAAGTAATAAAAGACAAATCCCAAAGGAAGTAATCAAATGTATAATGTTTGGATATGTGTTAATATAAAGCAGATTTTCTTTATCCAGAGTGAATTTGCTGCCCTCCTTAGTGGTGCTTTCCCCAGCTTCCTCTGTTTAATTTCATGGGCAGACCCTTAGATCAGCAGCAGCCTCTGTGTTGTTTCTGCTGCCTTGAATAACTTCAGTACTCCTTCAGATTGGCTTATTCAAATTGCTTGCAGCATCAATCAAAAAAGAGTTAAAGCGTAGATCAGCCTGTTCCTTAATTTCCTTTCCTGCCACTAAATCCCTTACATTAAAGTTTTAAAATAAAATAATTCGCAGAGCATCCTCCTTCCTATGTCTAACTGCCCTAATAGTAGTAGAGGTAGTATAAGAGTAAGTGTTTCTTTCTCACCCCCACCCCTTTTTCTTCTCAAACAGGTCTCGCAAACATCACGTTCTGATGTATTTCCTGGAGGGAAGCCACGGGTCCAGAAGCCACAGCGATGGCCTTCTGCTTGGGAGAAGATCACAGAAGCGATGGACTTTGCATGTGCCAACCTGAGTCCGTGCACCTGTGTCAGCGGTGCCGGTAGCGAAAGCGAGGGGTGCTGCTGGTGTTGACTGTCCTTGTGGGGTTTTCGTAGTTTTAATGAGTCTTTCGTGCCCACCGTGAGCAATTGTCACGAGGCAAGACTGGCCTCCTGTTCCCAGATATATGATGATGGACTTTCCTAAGATGTCACTAACTCCTGTTTAAAAGCTTGCCTTCCTGACTTTAAAGTGGAAAGTAAAGTGTTCTGGGATTACATGATTCTCCTCTTTTTGTCTTTTTGTGAATGTGTAAAATGTGTTTGTGACAGGAAGCTGGAAAATCCATGCTGGTGAGCAGCATTATTGGGTATCTCTGCACTGTGCACGACTGATCATGAAGGTTAAATTTTGTCAATTTTCATTCTGTTCAGGTTAAATTTTCTGAAGTGTCACCTTGTTAGCTTTTTCCTGGCTTTTACCATCGCTACAAGTCTGTCACTCTTCCAGGTATATTATTGTAGGGGACGTGTGAGAGAAGGGGGGATGTGATACTTGTTCAGTGGTGTACAAGAAACTGGATGTTGTTAAAGCAGAGTTTATTTAACTGGGAAGGGCTTAGCCTGGCAGTTCAGCGCTGGGATGGTAGAGGTAAGAAAGAAATTAATCTAAATTTGCACTGCTTCTGGTAGT
Source organism: Jacana jacana (assembly GCA_013400555.1). Classification (NCBI taxonomy): domain Eukaryota; kingdom Metazoa; phylum Chordata; class Aves; order Charadriiformes; family Jacanidae; genus Jacana; species Jacana jacana. The sequence continues at coordinate 248,262 of VZTM01027842.1, read as the reverse complement.
ATCTTTACACCAGTTCCTCATTCTTCTTTCTTTCCCCTTAAAAGAAACAAACAAGATCCCAACAGCAACAAAAGACCTTGCTCTATTGTTTGAAATTGAATCTTGAGACCTTCCTATGAGAAAAAAAATAAATGTTTAGTATTTATAATTTGACTTGTGTCTTACTCATTAGAAATGGCCTATTTATATCTGATTTAGTGACTATGTTTTTCCTCTCTCACCAAATGCCATGCTGAGAGTATTTTCTAAAGCAGCTGCAATAATAAGCAACCATGTTTGTACTGTATGTGACTGTGCTGTAAGTATAGCTTGCTTTGGGAATAGTTGACATGGGCTTGCACTGGAGACATAAGGAAAGAGATTTTTGAGGTACCAGAAAAAGTAACCAGTTCTTACAAGTGGCAATCATCATTTCAGAGCAAGAGAAGTGGTAAAGAGAAGTGGCCTTCCTTTCGCTGCCCCTCTCTGTCTCACATCACCGGTTTTAGTCACTGGAAGCGACAGGCCACCTCCTGTTAGGTTTGTGTCAAGCTGATTTCTTAAACAACAGGGTACAGAAATACAACGTTGGACTAATGCTCTGCTTGCTCTTTGCAAAGCGTTCGCATAAGCTCTCTGCCCCCGAGGGGAAGGGAAGGGGATGGACTGTGCAGTTATAAAAGGAGCTTACAACCTTTGCTTCCTAGATAACAGTATCAATGGTATGCTTGTGCCTGCACGTTTCACATTATTTTCCCAAGTCTAAATCCTGATAAGTCTTTTATATGGATGCTGCCATCTTAAAACTGTCTTTGACTTCCATCGGGGCTGCATCTTGGACTGTGCTGTGGACCATTAAGTTGCTTTTCTTACTTTTAATGAGCTTCTAACATATGAGGGCCTCCCACCTACAGATGCTCTGACTCACAGGAGCGCTTTGCTCCTGTGGGGTGTGTTTGCAAGATCAAAGATGTGATGTTCAGAAAGCTTAACTAGAGATTGAGCACTTCACCGGGTCGTTTCCATTTTGAAGAAACAGTGAGGCGCTCCTGAGATAGACAACAGTAAAGTTTAACTTCTTCCACCCTCAGAGTGGACTGTAGCACTGTGAGAATGTGGTTGAGCTAGGACCTGTTGTTCTACCAGCTGGTGCTGTGTTTGAGATTCCTTTCCTTCAGGGGCACTGAGGTAAAGGAGTCTGATGCTTTTATTTAATTGGTGGAATTGGCGTCGTTTGGGAGCAGGCTTATACCTGCTGTGTCCTCACAGCGTGCATCAACCCTGTTGGAGAGGTGTTTCCATCCTCTGGAAACAAGCCAGGTTAATCCTGCGTCCCCCTGGATGGCTGGCAGGGATCCCCCTGCACCCAGGCATGGCTGGTGATGGCTGCTGTGCCATTGCCCTCTTTGGATCTCGCCTTCCTCCCAGCCCCGTCGCACACCTGACTCTCCTTGAGTCTCTCCTCATCTCTCAAAACTCTTGTTCTAGCACATATAGAAGGTGGTTCCTGCTTTCTTCTGTACTCATACAGATGCAGTTTTCCTCCTTGTGGTTTATGGAGCCAGTACTCATTCATGGATGACTAACCTCTTGGTATCGCTGGCTCCTCAGGGCAGCTTTGACGAGATAACTGATTCTGCCTGCAGTGTTCTTTGATGTCCTGCTCCTTGATCTCTGTCCACAAACGGCTCTAATCTGACCTGCTGGCGTGAGCACGACCCGTGCTGGGTGCTGCACCAGCACCTGGGGAGAGACAGTCTGTCCTGAAAAACCTCTTGGTTTGAATTGCTGTGCAAGAAGTACCCAAAACGGCTGAGGCAAAGGTGGGGGAAAGGAGACCATATATAGTGTCACACGTAGGTGCATAGCTAAGCTTCACCAGGTTGCCTGGCAGTTAATATCTGTACCAGTAAGAATAAGGGATTAAAAAACCAACCACAAACCACCAGCAAACTGAAATCCCTGTAACACCCTCAGCACTGCAGGAGTCTTCTTGTGCAGTGACTAATGCTGGCTCTGTGGCGACAGGATCATCCTGTTGATCTCTCCTGAATAAAATGAATGAGTTTGCAGCAACATGAAAGCCCCATTTCCGCCATCAGTTTAATTTTGGCATGACACCCTTTGAGTGCGTGCTCCTCGAGCCTCTTGTAGCACGTCTTTAGGGGTGGGAGCCGAGCTGAGGTCTTACCTGCGCTGGAAAAATCAAATCTGATCCCTGTGAACTGGTGGATGTCTCGGGTGCGACCACCGAGCTGTTGCCTTTTTTCATGTAAAAGGGCTCTAAATGCAGCTTGCTCTAGGAGACGGTCCTGTGCTCAGTCACTCAGTCTTTTTTTGTTGTCATCTTTGTCATAGTTTAATCCTCTCGGTGGTTGGAAATGTCTCTGCTAGTGTGAGGCGGATATCGCTGGAGTTTCTGCCCCTCGATTTCTATTTCAGGCTCTTGTGTGATTTGTTCATCTGAGGGAAGCTCAAGAACGTGCCACGGGAGCCGAGCTGATGCCGCGGGATGAAAGGCACAATGGTGGCCCTGCCCCATTCTCCTCCAGATGAGTCTGGCTTTCCATCCAGCAGCAGTTTGGCATCAGCAAGGAGAAAGTAAATCGTTCCTGCGAGAACCCTTCTGGAGCCTGGGTGCCAGCAGCTGTGAAGAAAGCAGGTCACCTTGTGCTTCAGGGTTACAACAGGATCAAAGAATTTGTGGTACCTGAGGAGCTGGTGGGGGGAGGATGGGTGTGAGCAGTCTGGCTCTCATGACTACCCTGACGAAAATAAACCCTTCACCTCTCTTCAGGGATTATTTGGGTTTGGAGAGTGTCTGGTGCTGCTGAAACACTGCTACTTTGCTGGAAAAGGCTGAGAAGTGTTTTCCAGCCAGGAGAGGTGGCCTTTGCCTTCCGCTGCTGTTTGCTGTGATGTGCATGACTGCTCGTTAGCGGTGGCTCCCTTGAGCTGAGCGGGGGATCTCGGCCTTCTGCTCCAGGCCCAGCCTTATGCCAGGGTGGTTGATACTGACACTACAATGAAATTCATCCCTGCAAATGGTTTGTTTAAAGGAGAAGGGAAAAAAAAAACCCAAACCCATGCAGTCCTTTAAACTTGAGGGAACTGCAAGGTGAAAGTCAGCTGCATTGCCTCAACCAGACAGCTGTGGTGGAGAAGCCCAGTTGTCCCCTGTCATCTCCCCTGGTGCCTGAAGGGTTTTGCCTGTCCCTGCCTGCAGGGGTTGGTGGCTGCGGTGGAGTCCCTGCCTGTCATTCTTGGTGCTGGCTGGAGGCTGAGCCACCCCCAGCTGGTACCTGCCTCTAGATAAGGGCACTTTGCTGTCATCTTTGCCTCTGGAATGTCTGGTGTCAGCCCCAAATTTAGCTCTGGCCTCTGTGTCATAGCCGCACCCCTGTTGTTCTGTTGAAGATCACTTAAAAGTACTTAGACTAGTTTACTCTTTCCTACTGAACGTAGTTCCCGTGTCTGTAAATGTAGTAGCAGCAGATTTGCTGACATCAATAGGAAAAGTTCTCCTGCAAAGCATTCTCCAGCGGGGAGCTTGTCATGCTGTTCCTTGCTGTGTTGCTAATGGCTTGTGGAGCACCTGAAAAGTTGCATCTCCCTCCTCTCCTCCTGCTCTGTTTGGGCTGCAGGGTGGGTGGCCGGGCTGTCCCTCCTGTGTGCTGGGCACTTGCAAAGCAGGGGGTGACATGGGACCTCTGTGGAGGAGGACAGCCAGGCTAGCTGTCACCCCACGTGGGGCTTTGAAAGGAGACTGACCTGGGAGCTCTCGACTGTGTGAGGGGATGAAGGTCCTGCTGAAGGAGCTCTAGCAGGGAATGTGGTCTCAGGAAGGGGCAGACAGAGGAGTCCTGTTGGGTCGAAGTTGCTGTTCTTGAAGCAAGATGCTGTTAATCCTCTTTGCTTCTCATTGTGTCTGTGGTTTTGAAGCATTTGCCAGACGAGGATGCTGACTCCAGTTGCCATGGCAAACTGCAGCAGTCGGAGCACGTGGTCCTTGGCTGCCTTTGAGATGCCTGTCACAAATTGATCCCGACAGGTACAAGATAATCCTCATGTGTGCTCCATGCTGGCTCTTGGATGTTGATCCTACCTCTGTCCGTTCTTCAGCCCCAGTTCAGATGATTACACTTCGCTGTGCCCATGTTCCAACCATATTACTTGTGCCTGAGCTTTGCCTGCTTGCTCTTCAAAGATAGATAAAAGTAGTCCCCTTCTAGAAAATTAGATTTACTTCTTTACAGGGATTATCCAGCTCTGGGAACTGAATGAACAGCAGTTAGCTTAGCACATAGCATTCCAAGCCTCTCTGCAGAGTTACCAGTGCCTAGTTTCATCCTTGCAAGGTTTTTTTCAGGTCTCTGTGCTGCTGGGGCATAGGAGAACATGGTTATTGAGGACAGAAATGCTCTGTTGTAGTCGACCTCACAAGGTTGTTGTGGGGAGCCAAGTGTTAGGTAATAGCAGGGAAGATGCACACGTGTGTGCGCTGCATGGGACCAGGAGCATCTCTCCCTTTGGGATCTTGATGGATTTTAATATCAAATACCAGAACTAAGGTCTAAGCGTGGCTTCATCCTATGGGTTATTTTCCCTTCTCAAAAACCAGGCTACTCTGTACGTGCAGAACTGACCCAAATCTGTCCCTGTTTTCCAACAGACACCAGTAAGTCTGTGTTAAGAACTCTTGGAAATTTCCATCCTCGCTCAAGCGTTACGGTAGCAAAATGAGGTAGAACTATTATGCAATATAGGATCTATAAATGGGCAGAGGTCAGGTCACCCGTTAGTGCTACGAGCTGCAAATAATTCTGCAAGTTCTCATTCAGTAACAGTTGTGTAACCATTAAGACTATCAGTCTCCAAGATAAATACTGTAAAGATAAGGCAGTGTCCAACGAGTTTACCTTCTTTATTGCCTTTTAACAGAGCTGGCGATGACGGGGTCTTTCCCTGCACCAACACTGTTGTGCAGTGCCAAAATGCTTCGTTATAACTTTTATAGATGTCCAGTCAGGAGTCTGTCCTGTAAATTGTGTGGGCACTGATTCAACAGGGGCTCTACACACGCTCCAGTCCTGCACTTAAGCATTGTTAAATGTTAATGGCACTTTGAGCACGTCCTTAAGTGTCTAAGTGCTTCTTTTGAGGTCAGGTGGTTTGAGTTTGGGTGCGATGGTTGGTAGGGGAAAGAAATCGAAATTTTGCAGATCTGCAAGATGAAACAGGGAGAAACACAATAAAATCAGGGGGTGGGGAGGAGACAGGATGGGATAAAATGGGAGTGTTCTGACTTTTCTGTCCAGATAGTTGGACGTGGGAAATATTCTCTGCGGTTCCGAAAAAGGGTTTTTCAAAGCTGTTGCTTGTTCTGTACCATCATTTCCTGTACTAATTGACACAGTTGCTGCTGTCACTTATTTAACAAATTGGTGCAAGCACAAACAAGGACAAAAATAAGTGTCTGCTAATATGAGCAGATTTGTCTTTTCTTATCCCCACGCCTTTTCCCACAAGCGTAGTTTCTATCGAGCTTACTGAGCAAACCTTAGTGCCAAGTATTTAATCTTATTTGTGAGGGGTCCTAAGAGCAGGGTTGTTTTCTTTGCACATTAGTGGTGCCTCTAAACAAAAGACAGGTGCTGGAGCAGCCTCTTCTCACAGTGGCACAGGAGAAATGTTGGATGGAGAATGGAGACGTAGCTTAAATCAGGTCTGTAGTGATCAATTATTACGTGTTATGGCAAGCATACTCTGCTGAAGAGTTGTCAGTGCAGGAATGTCACAGGTCAGGGTAAAGATAAGAGAAATGCAACAACACCTCTGCTAAATCACAATGATAGATATAGATCATGTCTACTGCTCCTGTAAACCTTTGACTGCTTGGAAGAATCTAGGCAGCCCCAAAAGTGCTGAGGTGATGCTGTTCCCTTTGAGCCTTGGTGGACCCCATGGTGTGTGGAGCTCCTTGCTTTGCCCATGTTCATCTTGGTGTCATCGGTGGTGTGACTTTCTGATCATACTGAGCGTCCATACATCCCTTTGTCTTGCACACTTTTCTGGCACTTCTCAGTGTAGCACAGCTGAAAACTTCAAATAATTCCTGTGTGACTTGTTTGTATTTTGCCTGCCTGCCTGCCCTCCCACGCTGCTGGGTCCGGTTCTGCCCTTTTGTGATGATTTGGGGATAAGCCAAGCGATTGCTCAACCTCATTCGTCCATCAAGAGCTTCAAGTAGGATGTATGCACTGGAGAGTGCTTTAGGAGCCACAGATGACAGGTGCTGAAAAAAATCTCCGTTACCTTATTGTTTTGGGATGAAAGGGAAGAAACTGCCAACCCAACTCTTCAGATGGTGGCACGTCATCCGTGGCCCTGCAAAACAAAAGTTCGCTAAGCCTGGGCACCCTGGCTGGCCGCTGGGTGCTGAGCTCCTCCGAGGGGGGAAACCTGTTCACTCAAGACCCCACTTCTGCTTTGTTGTTTCAGTCCTGTGCTCAGTAATAATTAATTCCTTTGTTGCTAAACATGGAGCATTTCCTCCAGAAGGCTCGGGCAAACATCCCCGCTCTCTGAACAATAATGGTAAATGTTTAAAAGCCAAGGACATGAGGTTAATCTTCCCTTTTGGGTTGTGACCTTCCAGTGCTCCCAAGCCATCACTTCCCAAGGAGACATCTCAGCAGCCTTTATGGCCACGGTCCAGGCATGATGGCATCCCTGTCGGCAGTGTTCCTGCACCGTGTGTGTGGCAGCAGCATCTCATAGGGACCGTTTTGCTCCCTCTGCCCTGGCCAAGGGCTGGCTCCCAGGGCTTGCCCCTGCTGCTAGTGACTTGGGGCAGCTCAACCACCTCCTGGTGCCACCCGTGTGATGCCAGCATTGTTTGTACAGTGCTTTGAGAGCTGCTGGTGAGAGGCACCAGATGAAATCTCTGTATGTGTTACATTTATCTCTCATAATAAATACCCTGCAGAATAAATGAAATCTGGATGCCTTGTGCATAAGTTAAAATCCCTCCCATTGAAACCCTTGTCTGGTTGCGCTGGGAGGAGTGGTAACAGATGGATTCCGTTGGAATCCTGTTAGAAACTGGCTCCAGGTGACTGTGCTCTGCAAGCTGACGAGATTGAATTGGGTATTTTCCTGCTCCATATGTCCAAACAGGGGGTTCAAAAAGGAGGCCCAAGGACCAGCTAGCCCCACCCCTCATTCTCCATATTCTCATGATTTCAATAACCTGCTGCCAAGACCTTTTGTCTGTAGGAAACAGGCACTCAGGAGGGGAAATGAGTTGATGGAGGCTCCTTTAGAGATGCCTGAGCTGGGATTCTCTCGTAGCTCTGGCCTGACCCTCATCTGGCATGTGGCAACAGCCCTCCTTGGGACAGGCAAGTGGAAATTTCCTTCCCATCCCTGGTGTCTTGTGAAAACATCATAAAACATCTGTGGTGTTCTTTATCCTTGCTTACAAGAGGGGAAAAAAAAAATTATCTATAAACCCCACTCCTTAATTACCCACCACAAACACGAAAGGCGGCAGGCGATTGCTCAAGGAGGTGCAATGCCGCAGCGGGTGGGCTCAGCCCTGCTCAGATGGCAGGAACGTTCCCCCTGCTCCCTGCAAGCCACGCTGCAGAGACCCTCCTGCTGGCATTGCTAGGGTGATCTCTGCCATGCCCATGGCCACACGTGTGGTGTGGTGGTACCCAGTGTCCTCTGCCAGGCTGCAGCACTGCGGCTCCAATCTGGGTTTCCAGGCAGCGATGCCTTAGAGGGTGCAGTGGGGAGTTTTGGGGAGGTTTTGGGGTGAGTGTAGGATCAATGACAACTTCAAAAGCTGCCAGTGGATCCCTCGCCCCCTCTCCAGCAAACTTTTATTTTAAAGTGGTACAAGGTGGGCACAGAGCATCAGAGCTGGCTGATCCTTCTTTGGGAGCTCTGGGCAGGATGTGGACTGAGACTTAGAAGAGTTGACTGTGGTTGAGGCAGGCTTCCTTGGTGCCTTGAGGCAAATGGGTCACTTTACTTGCTCTCTGGGATCTGTAGGAAGAGGTTCAGCCATATGTCTGTCAGGGCTGATGCTGTCTTTAGGGATTTAAAGCCTCTTAAATGTTACTGTAGAAACACAAAGTAAACCCCATGTTCACCATGCATGAAGGTACCCGCATCTGGCAGGTTTTGGGGGAGGCACCTACCCTCCATGCCTAACCCAAGCCACTGCTCCAAGTCCCAGGCTGGCTCCGGGGGGGCTTTAGTTTGCCTTTCTCTGTGTCTGAGTGATGACTCTGGATGCCTTTTCCCAAGACACAGTATTCCCCCTTGCTCCTCGATCACTCCCTTCCACACACATTGAGGGGCTCTTGATTGCGTTGTGCCAGGAAGGGCTCTGATCTCTTGTGTTCTGCCTGGGCTTAAGCTTAGTTACAAAGAGCTAAGCTTTGGCCACGAGTGATTTTTCACAAGGGGTGTTTTTTCCCTCCCTGGAGCCATGTAAGCCAATTCCCAGGGTGCTGCTGGATCCGTGTGTGCCTCGGTGCCTGCAATGCCCTGGTCCTCTGGGCACGTGTGACATCTTGGCAGCACCGGCAGGTAAAAGCCTTGCAGGGAAGCAGGCCAGCTGGGCTTCTCACAGGTGCTGGCGATCTGGCTGTCTACACAAAAGGAATGGTGTCCTAAGTCTTGGCAGAAAACTCTAAAACAACAACAAAAACCTGCAGGGAAAAAAAATATACAAAGCCTTGACCCAAGGAATGGCGGTGATAAAGAGCTTTTATATACCTGGGGGCAGGCCTATCACCTTTTATTGCCCCCTTTTTTTTTTCAGCAATGCAAATCCAATCCATATTTTAGAGCCTCCCATCCACTACCTCTTCACACAGGTCAAGCAGAGCCTGCCAGCCTTTCAGCGGGACAAGAAGGGTCCTTGTCCCCACACTAGGGCTATTCAGATACATGAGCTTGCACCTCCAGTGTCTCAAGTCCTCTGGTCCACAGAATCTACTTGATCGTGCTCGTGGGACTGACTGCAACCAGGAATCTGCCTGCTTTGCTCCTGCCCAGCTCATGGCCGCTGCTGAGCACGGTCATTTCCCAGCAAAGGACACGATGGTGGATGTTGACATCAAGCCCAAGCCCTTGCCGCCTCACTGGTATGAGTGCTACATCCAGCCCTGCGTGGCTGAGCTGCTGGGCAGTGCGCTCTTCATCTTCATCGGCTGCCTCTCTGTGGTGGAGGATGTGGAGGGCACCGGGAGGCTGCAGCCCGCCCTGGCACACGGGCTGGCCCTGGGGCTCACCATCGCCATCCTGGGAGACATCAGGTAAGAGGGCTCCCCTGGCTGCCCCCTCTGCACCCCCTTTACTGGCAGCAGCACGATTCCTGCCCGGCACTGGTCCAGTTTCCATGTGTGGAACAGGAGGGGATGCTTGCATGTCCCCCTCTCCCGTCATTCTGCTTTTAGGGTCTTTCCTGTTCAAATCCTGGTGACTGCAGCGATGCTGTGAGTGAGCCACAGAGCAGGGCTGCTTAGGTTGTCCATAACGCTTTGGGTTTGGGGGAGTTTGCTTGGCTTTTTATTGCAATGTTTTATTTTTAGCCCCTTTTAGTAAAAACGCTTAGAGCTGAAACAAAAGCACTGCCTTGGAAAGCTGAGACGTTTCCCTTTGAAAGGATGCCAGAAGGAAGCATTTTGACCCAAGTATGCTATTCCCCTGGGTATTTTCAGGTGAAAAATTTGGATTCCCATTACAATTGTTTTCAGTTCCTCAAAAAACAACATTTAGACAAACATTTGTTGAAAATTGTGTTGTTTGACGCTAAGATATAGATTTATCCTGAAGGAAGAAGCAGAAACAGTCCCTGTGGAGTTTCATTCCCCTCCCTCCCCTCCAGCTGCCTCTGTGCAGCCCAGGGACAGGGTGACTCCAGTCTGTCCCCTGCAGTGCTCTGGGCTGGGGCACAAATCTCCCCCAGCTGGGGAGGGTGACTCAGTCAGTCTAGCATGTGAGTCCAGAGCAAAGTGGCTGATAATTTATCAGTGCCCGATTAGGAGGGCTAGTGCCACTGGGTGAAGTTTGTGCACTCAGAACTCTGTGACCCTGAGGCACGTATGCCAGTTGCCCTCAGCTCAGCAAAGCCATGGGCCAGGGGAGAAGCACGGGGCAGGGGGGCGAGTGTGATGCCATGGGGTCCCCTGTTAGCTCTGAAGCCAGGAGGAGCCATCTAAGGGTCCTGGGCAGGGAGATGTTTTAGCCTAAACTCAGGTTTTAGAGATTTGTGTCCAGAGGGGCTGGAGAGGAGACTGGCTCTGGAAGAGTCATAGAATCATCTAGGTTGGAAGGGACCTTTAAGATCCTGGAGTCCTAACTATCAACCTAACTCTCCTAAAAAAACATCATTAAACCACATCCCCAAACACCATGTCAACCTGTCTTCTGAATCCCTCCAGGGATGGTGCCTCAACCACTTCCCTGGGCAGCCCATTCCAATGTTTAATAACCCTTTCCATGTAAAAATTTTTATTAATATCCCATCTGAATCTCCCTTGGTGCAATTTGAGGCCATTTCCTGAAGCCCTCACTCTCTGGTGTGCCATCCATGCCATAGGCTGCTGGGTGCTCCACCCAGAGTTTATTTGCAGACAGTTCCTCCGTTATCTCCCACCCATCCCAGGGGTATTTGCAGCCAGAGCCCTGTCTGGCCTGAACAACACAACTTCTTGCTCTCGTATGATGGGTCTTTAATTACAGCTGAGGAATAAGATGTAATTATAGTTCCTAGACGCTCTGAGTCATCGGCTTCACCAGCAATTATTATTAGGGCTGATTGGTTATGAAACTTGTTCATTAACGCATGTCTCGTGGTAATCTGCTTTAATTAGAAAGTATCTTGAGTTTCTCTTACATGTGGTCTTCAAGATGATTGATTTAGGTCCCGTAATGAGGCGAGTGCTGGCTGCTGCCCTTCCCAGGGCTGCGGTGGTGGGCATCGTGGGGGTTGTGTGGAGAGACCCGTGTGCCTTTGCATCTGCATTGAGCAGAGGGAGATAAACCCTGAAACTCCCAGCAGAGCCAGCAGCGCTTCTGTGGGCAGGAGGTGGCCTCAGCCCTGCCTGACAATGCTTGTCCTGTTCCCTGCCTTCCTGGGATGTGTCCCCTGCACAGGGAGCAGCACTGGAGCAGTTAGTGGAGGAAATTCATGTTTCTATGGAAATTGGCGGTCAAGCTTTCCAGTCTCCGATTTGGGCTGTCTGTGAGACAATGCCAAGTGGTTCTTGGGGAAAGGCTGCTCCAGGGTCCCAGTCTCTGCTCAGGGAAGGACATTCTCCCTGATCTCCACCTACAGCTGCTCACAGGCAAGGTACCAGCTTCACTGTCACCTCTCCTCCTTTCCCCGAGCAGCAGTGATGGCTGCTACAGGGATGTAACAGGAAATAACTTTCCTCACTGAGTCTTTGACCCCAGGAGGAGTTGCTCCGAAGAGCACTGGTGGCTGGGCTGTGCTACTGCCACAAGCAAAGCTCTTGCTGGGGCGGGTGGCAGCATAACCCTTGTGTACCAGGACCTAAGGCCAGGCTGTGGTGCACTCCATGGCTCTCAGCACCCAGGAACACTGTGAGAGACCCCTTCTCTCCATATCTCCCTTGGTAGCACTGTGGTGGCTCCTGAAGCACTTGGGGGTCTCTGGACACCCACCGCCAAACCTTGTCCTTGAAACTGCACCAGGGCAGCTCCTGTCCCTGCCAGCACTGTAGAAGGGTTGGGTGTCTAGCCTGAAGATGATGCTGCTTTGAAGAAGTAACAGCAAAGAAAGGAAATGGCTGAATTCTGCTCTTCTGCTGAGCACAACAACCTCTCATGGGAAGGACTGAATAAGCATTTGTGGCTCCAGCTCATGGCAAGTGCAGCACTTGAGTTCTTCAGGAATCCCACCCTGAAGGTGAACCCCTCACTGATGCTCCTCTCTCCTTTGCAGCGGAGGCCACTTCAACCCTGCCGTGTCCCTGGGTGTGTGGCTGATCGGTGGGCTGAACATCGTTATGGTCATTCCTTACTGGCTTTCCCAGCTCTGCGGAGGGATCATAGGAGCTGGCTTGGCAAAGGTATGGACACCCGAGAATGCAGAGGCTCCCCCCCGCTGTGTCAGAGCTGCCTGGCCAGTCCCAACCTGCTACCCAGCCCCAGGGGTCTCCAGCAGCAGCAGCATGTGTGAGCAGGGCAAGGGGGGCTTGGTGCATCAGTTCTGCACGTAATTAAGAGTGCTGGTTTCTCACAAGGTGTTATGGCTCAGAGATTTGCTCTGTAGGGCTTGTCTGGCACTCTTGCCCATGAGTCTCCATTCCTCCTCCCAGGTCTTTCTGGGTCTGGTGCCAGGGCTTGGACATCTCGCTCCCTGCTGCAGGCTCCAGCCTGGCAGTACCATGCAGATGTGGGGGTTAATTTATGTCTGATGCTACCCATTCCCAGCACCCAGGCAGTCGTTTGGCCACTACAAACCCCCTCGTGGCCAAACCCCCTCGGTTGCTGGGTGAGGCTCATTCTGCTGGGAGAGCTGTTGCTAGCTCATTATCCCAGGAGATGCTAAGAGCCTCCGCTAATGAGTTTGTATTTGCCAGGCACTTAGGGCTGGCTTTCAGGAGGAAAGTGATGAGATTAGCTCCTCTTTAACCTGATGCTATGTCCGCCCACGCTGTCCTGACAGTGAGCACATATGCCTGTTAAAGCCCACAATATGGAGTGTGGACAGCACAAACAGGTCTCCCCCCTGTGCAGGCCGTGGCGATGACTGAACGGTACGTGAATGCCAGTGGAGGAGCCTTCAGCAGCATCACAACTGATGAGCAGATCCCCTCTGTCCTCGTGGGTGAGATTGTCATGACCACCTTCCTGGTCCTCACGGTCTGCATGGGCGCCATCAATGGGAAGACCAAGACCCCGCTGGCACCTTTCTGCATCGGTTTCACTGTCATGGTCAACATCCTGGCAGGGTGAGCTCACAAGTCCTCTCCCCATGTGTGTTCCCACCAGCCAGCCCATGCCATCCACTCCAGCAGGGCATCAGGATGGGACCACGGGCTGTGGGGTTGGAACCAGTGCTCAGAGGTCACTGCGGTGCTGGCTGAACAGAACCTGGTGGAGGAAACTCTAAGCACCATCTCCCCACATCAGGGCTCCCTGGCTGACAACGCTGCCGCTTCATCCAGCGCAGGGGAGGGGAGAGTGCCCATGCCTGGGATGGGGAGGGATGCAGTGGGATGAGATGGGATGTGCTCTCTAACAGCACAGGACCTGCTGGCCGGGGAATGAGCCCACGGGAGAGGCTCTAGCCCAGCGCGTGACACTGGAGCCCCAGCAGCCTCCGCAAGTACCTGCCACGGGGCTGATAAACCCGAGAGGCCGCACGGGCGGTGTTTGTCACCGGAAGCCCTGAGCAAACAGGAGAGGGTTTATCTGGAGCCGTTCCTGGCCACGCGTCCTCCCAGCTGCTGGAAACGCTGCCAAGCTCAGCCTCGGCACGGGCAGGCGTTTTCGGGCGAGCAGTCTGGGTCTTGTGCCACCGCGATCAGATAACGAGTGCGAGCAATTATGAATGTTAATAGGTTGTTTAGTTAAGGCAGTGCCCCCTCTAGCGGGATTCGGGACTCTTTATTTAAACACTGCACAAACCGCGTCTGCAAATATTTATCTGTTGCCACTTTCTTTAATCTGCAAATGCTATTGTCTCTCCTGCCCCGCTCCGCTACCTACGCGTGGCGCAGAGCTTTCCTTGTTTAAAAGCCCAGCTCCCAGCAAGCCCCAGAATAGACTCGGCACTGATGCTTCCACCCCATGCCAGGTTTTCCCCGATAGCTTGCAAAGGCAGGTGCCTGCTGGTGAGCAGCCGCCACAGGCCGTGGTGGCCAGGCTGGTCCCTGTGTGGCAGCAGAGCAAGGCTTGGGTCTTGGCTTCCTTACGCTGCCAGGGCAAATTGTCCCCGAGCACAGAGCAGCTGTGCTGGGATGGGGGCTGGGATGGTCCTAACCTGCCACCCACCCAGAGCAGGGCCAGACCCTTGGAAAGGGACCCTGCTGTCCCCCCTGCCCAGCACCCCCTCCCCGCCCATGTGTCATCCTACCCAGGCAATGAGGGGGAAGGGTACTGGTCTCGTGTCCCACAGGGCTGACTCCGCTGGTTTGTTCATCTTTCAGAGGTGGCGTGTCTGGAGCCTGCATGAATCCTGCCAGAGCCTTCGGGCCAGCTCTGGTAGCAAACTACTGGGACTATCACTGGGTTTACTGGGTAGGGCCCACTGTGGCTGCCCTCCTCGTCAGTGTGCTGGTGAGGTACGTGAAGCCCACAGTGGGAAGGAGAATGGAGCTGCGCAGGCTGAACCCCCCCTTTCTCACCCTGCTTCTTCCCATGGGGTCTGCCCTGTGTGCTGGCTGGCCATTTCCCTGCTCCCTAGGGTCAAAGCTGCAAGTAGCCACTTTCCAAGAGATGTCCAAGAGCAGGAGACTCCTTTCCCTTCTCCTTCTCACGAGGACAAGATGATAGCAAAAATCCAACCTATTTCCAAATCCATGGTTGCTCTATCCATGGATTCTTGTGGGGTGAATCCAGGGTTGTCACTGGGCTTCCGTTTCATGCTTGTCATGACAAAAACGCTGACCCTGAGTTTATCTCTCTCTTTTACCTCCCCAAAGGCTTTTCCTTGGCGACTGGAACATCCGCCTGTTCCTGAAGTGATGCTGGATACGTGTGTGCCATTGTCGCTGGCCTGCTGCTGGCAGACAATGTGACTCAGCACAGCTGGTGTGAGGCCCCCTGCTCCTGCTCCTCACCATCCTACCTCCTCCTCAGCATCTCCCAGCCAGCCCGTGCTCAGGACATGGTTCACTTTGCACTGCAGGGATGACGGAAAGCAGCCCAACTGAAATGAGCATCCCTATGCTGGTGGCAGGATCAGGCAGCACCGCTCCCACCCCGGTCCCCAGGGCTCTGCCAGCCCCTGCTGCAGCTGTGGACTCGCTCATCAGGAGCATCCTGTGGCCCACACCAGCATCTGTGCTGTCCCAGCCTCCTCCAGCATCTGCTGTGCATGGTGTCCATCCTACCAGGGCATCTGCTGTGCTGGAGAGCCCTGTGCCCTCTGGGGTGGGCACCACTATCCTGTGCTCAGGTGGTGTGGCTGTGGCTGGCAGCCCAGTGCTGGGCTGCTCTCCAGGAGAATCTCCATCTCCCCAGGGTGGACAGTGAGAGCTGTTGGTTCCCAAATGCCCTGTGAAGAACCGGCTGTAATCCTGCCAAAGTGGTGAGAAGCTGAGTCAAGCAGCTGGGCCTGGGGACTGTGTGGCATCGCTCGCCAGCACTGACACTAATCAGGTTCTATTTTCTTCATGGCGATATTGTTTCTGATGCCCAATACAGCTATTTCTCTGCCCTGGCACACACCTGCAGGGTGTCCCCAGTGGTGGTAGGTGCTGCGAGGTTCTGTACCCTGCCCCATGCCAGCTCCCACATTTGTCTCCCAGCTCAGCATCTATGCTCTCTCTCCTCCTGTGTCCAGCCCACAGAGAGCCCGTGTACCGGCATAGTAGGGTTCTCCTCCAGCTTGTGCTGTGGCTCCACTCCTGTCCCTTGCACAGGTCCAGGATGATGCCAATTGGTTCTTTACCTGTGGCCTGTCTCAAGGAGGCTGCCACATGGAGGACTGATGGGCGAAGGGAGCTTTGGTCACAGGCTGATTTCTGGGGTATCTCTCAGCATCAGGAGAGCATCTGCCGAGAGCTCGGGGTGGATCCATCTCTCCCCTGCCAGCCAGAGGATGCATGTTGGGGGCCAGGGAGCAAGGGGAGGGGGCTGCCCAGCCCAGATGAGGGGGCTGCATTGGCAGAGGGAGCTGCTGCCATAAGCAGGTGGAGTCGGCAGAAGGAGAGTGATGGAGCTGTGTGGGCAGGGGGAGAGGAGAGAGCGCAGCAGCTTTACGTCAGCCGCATATCCGTCCCCTATGGCAGCTCTGCCCTGACTCATCGTGCGGACTCCCCAGCCTCCCCCATGGAGGGGGGGGGATTCATAGGAACCCCATGCCCACTGCTCAGGGGGCTTGTTGGGTGGTAAACTGGTGCATGAGTGTCGTTGCAAACTACTCCCAGCCCCAGCATGGAACCCCTCAAGTTACCTGGGTTGAGTCACTCCTAATTTTGCAGATTTTTAACTAACTTGGGAAGTGCTTGTTTGCCTTTCCCAGCCCCTACAGGTGTGGCTTTGAGATGCCTGGAGGAGAACCCTGAGCAAAGCAGATGCTTCCTACCCATCCTCATGGGCTGCTCCAAGCAAAGGCAGAAAAGCTGTTGCTGTGGCAGGGAGAGGACAATCCTGGCTTTCTGATCTCCCCGTGGGGCTGGCAGAGCCCTGCACAATGTCACCTCTCTATTTTCAGCTTGCTTGTTTTTTTTTCCCCAGCCCAGGAGGTGACCCACACATTCATGCACACACGAACAAAGTTGTATTCTTTTTTAGAGATGCTGAAGTGAGGAAAAGCCAGAATTAAAGCATCCCTGCCTTGATGTGTGTGTTTGCCTGCAACCCTTCCCGCAGACGGCTCTCCTGGGGCTGGGCAGGGGGACAGGGTACCCTGGGGTGGGCAGCGCTGGCCCCAGGTGAGCCAGGATGCAGGCAGCTGCTCATTCAGGAAGGAAAGTGATGCAACCCACAGAAGAAGACAAATAGCATGAAGATGTCACTAGGACGGTTGTCATGGCAACGCCACCAAAAAATGCCAAACTAAACAAGGAGCAAAGTCACTGCTTCCTTCCTGGAGGGACCCTTGGGGCCACGGGAGCGGGTGCTAGTGGAGGCTCGGTGTCAGGGGGAGCCACCGTGGGGGCTCCAACCTTTCTTGGTCCCCATTCGGAGCACAGACCTCTGCAGGATGGGGGCTGCAGGCGGCTACCACACTCAGGCACGATGGGCACCCACCTTCCCCTTTTGAGAGGAAGCACGGCCCCGCGACGCTGCAGGAAACACGCTCATGGCTGCAGCTGCCTCTGCACCCCAGTTCCTTCCTGCACCCCAGCTCCAGGTCTCTTCTCCCAAAGGATGTGGGTGAGGGGACACAGTCCCACTGGGGAGGAGACACTGCTGACTGCTGCTCGAGGTCACCAGGCACAGGCAAAGGAAGCAGGAGGTGGCAGGGTGGCCCATGCACGGCCACATGTGCTTCCCTGTTTTGCTGTTGATGTGCTCAGCACATTAATTTTTAATTTGCCAGGGTGACTTTTAATAAAGCATCTGTAATACTGCCTTGTTTTTTCCTGAGTATTATTAAAGGACTTAATTTATGCTAATTAAATAGCAATTAACTTCCAAGCACTTAATGTGCTTTAAGGACATAAAATATATTTCATTCCCATTCAATTAAATTTGTGTCGGGCCTGGCCATGGGTCTGCACCATGTTTTTGTCGGCACATGGATCTGCTGCAGAGCCGGGACATTGCCTGGTGTCTCCCAGGTTCTTGGTGCCTGTTGGGACGGAGACGCTGCCTGGGAGCAGGGCAGGCATGAGACACTGATGCTGTGGGTGCCTGTCCCTAATGGGGTGGTAACGGCTGTGGCTTGGGGCTGGTGAGGACATGGACAATCAGTGCTGCTGCATGATGAAAATCTGGGGGAAGCCCAGGGCACCGCATGGTCCGTGAGAGTCACCCAGGGCTCAGCAAATGTTGCACACATCCTCTCCCAGGTGCTTTGGGGACACGTGGAAGAACACTCAGGGTATGCTCTGGGAACAGCATCAGAAGGACGTTCCTGTCTGTTCCTCCTTCTGCCTGAGCCCCTCCAGCCCTCACACTGCAGCTCTTTCACCGGATAAATGCCCTGGTTAAACATTGATGGGGGAAGAAAGCCACGCTGCTGCCTGCGTTGGGGCTCCCTGGTGCCAGCCAACCCCCAGGGAACAGCCCAGTGTTTGTCCATGGTGGGAGGCTCCTGACGAAGCCTTGAGTGCTGTGGCATGGCCACCCAGCTTGGCTGCTCACCCACAGCTTGTGTCTGGCAGCAGACCTCGGCTTGTGGACCGGATTTGAGCCAAGTCCTTCCCCAGCTTGCATGGCACCTTCCCCCCAACAGGCCACACAAGGAGTGTTTCACGCCTTGCCCTGTACCCTGGCCCATGGCCGATCCCCTGGTCCCTGATGGGGTGATTCTACCTGACCCTGGCTGGTGGCTGTGTGGGATGTGACCGCTGGCAGCAGTGTCACTCTGGAAATAGCTGATATGCAGCATGCAAATGTGCAAATTAATGAGTTGGTTCATTCAGTGGAGTGTCTCACCTTCCCCAGCTCTCAAACCTGCCCAGTTCCACTGCACTTCAGCTCCCTCCCACCCCGGGAACAGGGAATCCATGGCTGGTCGGGCAGCACACCATACTGGAACGGGGAGTTGAGGTGGCAACAAGGTGCAGCACAAGATGTCCCTGGTTCCAGCATGGTGCTTGGTGGGACCTTGCCCTTGAACAGGGCAGCACAGCTCATCCCTGAACTCACTGACAGGGGCCATGGCTAGTCTGTGGGAGTTCCCTGCCCCCTGCTGAGCCAGGGTAAGATGCAGCTTCATCCTCTCCCAGGAACACTCCATGGTGATGGTTGTGCATGACTGTAGCTGTAATTGCAGCCCTGCCTCAGCAGTCTGGTCCCTGCTGGGAATGATAGCTCATCCCTGCTGTCTGCAGGAGCTGGGGCAAGGGGCTGGCACCCCTGGGTAGATGAGGGATCAACCAGCTGGGAGGGAGCTCTGGGATCCCAAACACTGATGCTACAGGAAACCTGGCTCCATCACTGCAGGATGCCTGATGCCTGATGCACCCTTGAGCTTGTGTCCGGGGAGAAAGACAGGAAAAATAGGCTGAAGAAGGAATAACTGTGTGTTAGCAATAATCAGACAGCAGCGCTCCTAACAAGAAGAAATCACCCGGGCCCTGAGCCCAGCGAGGCGTTGAGTGGTGCTGGCCCTGTGGTGGTTATTTGCTGGGCAGGTGGAGCCTCACTGGGTGGTGTTTCCCTGCCTGTGCCACCGCACTGGGCTCACAAAAGGCTTTTTATCCATGGTCAGAACAATGCCTCACTGTTACCTTCCACCTACTCGCCAGCCACCCCTGACCTCGCAATCCAAGACAGCAGGAGCTTCCAGATTTCTGCCTGGCAAATTCTCCCCTCAGAAGGGTTAGGGGTGTCTGTGCTCCCCCAAAGCCTCCTCTTAAAATAGCAGCATCCCCAAGCAGAGGCAACATATCAAGATGCCAAGAGCGTAGCTCCGGCGAAGCATGATAGATGAATGCTTTTTGGAACATGCCCCATGAGAGCATCTGGGAATTCTCACTTTCCTCTGCTGCAAAGGTTTTATTTGCCAGTCTGCAGATGAAAAAATTGCAGCCTTAAAAATAAAAGGTGATTTAATCCTTTCAGTTCATTTTGCCCATCGGGTGGAACCACAGTGACAGGGTAGACACGGTCAGCTGCAAGTGGGGATGGCTGTGGGCAGCGCAATGCTCTGCCCTTTTCCAGCATGCACAGGTCGATGCTGAATCTGCTCCCATGGCACTGAGCTTGTCTGTGGCTCCCTGGCACCTCCCAGCACCTCCTGGTTCCCTCCTGCCTGCGGAAGCAAACTGGGGAATTCTGGCCCCAGACTATCTTAAAAAAAACTTAGAAACTCATGAATTCCACTAAAATCCAGACACAGGCAAGGCAGTGGCAGCATGAGCACAGGCTGGGGGTGGGTGGTGGGGGTGCAGACCTTCCATGAAAAAGCCAAGGGATGTGCAGCCCCCGGGATCCTCTGGTGCTCCTGGGTGTTGCAGGGAAGGGGATACCGAGTGGGGCAAGGGTCCCATGTGAGGGGCTGCATGGGAGCAGGGAGCAACGCAGCTCCAGCAGCCCTCACACCACCGTCAGCCCCCAGGGAGCAGGCTGCTGTGACCACTGGGCTTCCAAGGTGGCTAGTAATTTGGCTGGCACCTCTCTTCCAGCCTACACTGCACTCATCTCCCAGGTCTCTTCATGAGCTCTCAGAGCACTCTGCTTGCCACCTTGGACACCGGTGTCATGGTAAGCTCCCATGGGTGCTCGCTGCCAGGTCGGGTCTCCCTGGAGGTGAGTGTGGCGGTGGCTGCGTGGGCACCAGCATGGGGACACAGGGGACAGCGGAGGTGGATGATGACGTTCAGAGCCAATATCGCGCGTGAGTTGGCATCTGTATGTAGGAGACGGGGAGCGAGGCGATGGTAAAGGGAGTGGGAGTCTAAATGTATTCTGAGGAAGCTTTTAAAGCTGTGCCATTAGGAAGGTCCAGGCGGTGCAGACACAGGGACGGGCTTGTGCCCTCCTGTACTTAGGTGGTGCCCGTGGGGTTGAGGAACATGCTCAGAGGCCAAGAAGGATCCCTTGTCTCTGTGGCACCTCCCTTGCTGCCGTGACGCTCTGGAGCTCTGTGCCAGCCTCTGCTATATTTACTCTGCAGCCCTAGAACAAGGCAAAAATGCCAGAGCAGTCTCCCTGATGATTAGCATATATGCAAAGAGCACTAACGAGCATCACCACCACACGCAAAGCTCCGGGATTCTTTGGCAAACAACGGCAGCCATAGATCTGAGGGTGTTTCATGGGGGCAGATGGGAACATCCCAGCTCAGCTTTGGGGGCCTGACCAAGTGGTGTCAGACCTGACCTCCATGGCAGAGTGGGAGAGACCTTGGAGCAAGGCATGCAGAAGGAAAATGGGGGGAGATGCGCCCTCCGTTTCCCACCCCCTGCTTCAGCTCCCCATTTTATTGATCTTTAATTTCTTCTCGGCAGCACTGGCAACCCACTCAGGGTCCCTGGAGAAGAGCCAGTACAGAAATGTTCCTCCTGAGGGGAACCTGGGGGATGGGGTGATGTGGGGGCACAGGACCCCCAGAGCCCAATGTCCCCCCAGCTGGTGGGGGAGCTAAGCCCCTGGCAGCCAGGGCTGCATCTCCTCTCTGCACACCCAGTGACATTCAGACCTGGGTTTCCCCTGCACCAAAGTGTTTCTTTACCCAGCGTTACTGAAGCTAGAAGGATTTACATTTTAAAAGTTTTTTTAAATGGATTTGGACAGATGTTTATTTCCAAGGATTGGGGTGTTTTTTTCAGCTTTTCCAGTTTGAGTGTTTGTGGAGAGGAAATAATAAACAGAAACCACACAAAGCAAAGCCTCAGGTAACTAATTTGTGCTCAAGCAAATGTGATGAGAGTGGAAGTTCAGGTTCAGACATGTAACTCCTGACCTTCACTGTCAGGCTCGGTGTGTGAGCAGCCTGCAGTCCTGCTCTTGTGGCCATGGGGCATCTCTCCACCCCACAGCTTGACCCCGGCACAGGAGAGATGCTCTGCTCCCCAGACGCATGGCCACTGCTGCCCTCCACCCCTGCACCCAGCACTGGAGCCTGCATGAGCTTCTGGTCACCATGGAGACTCAGGAGGAGAATTCTGAACCACCTTAGAGAAATTTCTGTCCTCCCCCAAACTGTGCACAGGCTTTTCTCTTGCCTCGCTGCAGCTTCTTGATGCCTGGCCCCATACAGGGGCTGAAGAGCCCACTGCATGACCACACATGGGACCATGTGCCCCGTTCTTATCCCCATTCCTATCCTCCTCCCAGATCAGCCATGACAGAGGTCACTGGTGCTGACCCATGGGCTCTGCTGGGAGTGGGCAGCACTGCTGGCATGTGCTGGTCTTGAGACACCATCCCTTCACTGAGCTGCAAGCCTGTGCTCTGGAAATGGGCTACAACCACCTCCTGGCCCCATGTTGGGGCTGTGAGCTCAAGCAGAAGGGCAGTTCCTGGCTGGCTGATTACCCCTCCTCTGGGATGTTTCAGTCCCTTACCAGTACTTCTGTCTGGATGTCACATTTCTACCTTACAGATGGTGATGGGTCAGGGGCACCTACCATCCTGACATTGCAGAACCACCTTTGGGCAGGTACCTTCCTCCTCAGGCCAAGCAGAAAGCAGGCAGGAACCCCCTAAACCTGAAGTCAAAATTGGCAAAGGGATCACTGCTCCCGGGCACCCCCTGCCTTCTCCAGACCCCGTGTTATTCCATTGTCACCAAGACAGAGATTTGCCCATAGTGACCAATCCTCATACTGCTGGCAAGACCCCAGGGAGAAGCTTTTGCTTCAGAAACAAGAGTTTCTATCACCCTTTGCTGCTGCTGGTCTTCTTGGCTGTTGGAAGATATCAAACCTCTGTTTGTTTTTTAGCGGTGAGGAATCAGAGCAGCAGGACTCGCAGGCGTGGAGGTGCTTTGGCTGCGAATTGTTGGCTGTGCCAACACTGGAGCGAGAGGCACCAGGGAAAAGGAGCTTGCTGGAGAAGCAGGACAGACTGGAGCAAAGGCTCATCGGAAGGGGAATGCTAATCAGGTTCTGTGCTGGCAGCAGCCAGAATGCTGCACAATAAATAGCCATTTTAATTACCGCACAATATTTACAAGTTTGCTTCCTCATTTGGGAAATTAAAACAAATGCTCCATCAAAATGATCAACATTGTACAGAGAAGCACAGGGCTGATAAAGAAATACATTGGCTGCTAATGAAAGAGTAATTGGCACCTTGGTGCTGGTAGGGCTTCCTCCTCTTCCCTGCAACCATGGCTGAATGATGGCAAGGGGCATCCCCAGCCTTGATTGCACCCTGGTGAGGTGGTGTGATGATTTCTGAACTGGGGTTTCTGGATGAATGCCCAGCCCTGTGGTGGGAGGGGGCAGGACCAGGGGACTTTGGTAGCTTGGCCCTTGCAAAAAAAAGGACACAGGAAGGTTGGGCAGAGGATGCTGAGCTGCAAAATGCCTTTCACATGCACATGTTTCTCCTGGCTATGCCTGTCCTGCCTGCTGTTACCAGCCCCAGCTCTGCCTGCTTTGCTGCCCATCCCTTGATGTTATTTCCCAAGACACAGGTCCTGGAACCATGTGGTGATTTGGGGCTCAGCCCTGATTTAAGAAAAAAAATGAGACATGGAAAAAATGTCTCGAACTGTAGTCACAGGGTGGAGGGGACTGACCCCCCCAGTTTGGAGTTCTGAGCATTTGATGTGGTACTGTGTCAGTACTGGGGGAGGAGGCTGTCAACAGCTCCTCTGGGTGGGTCCTGAATCCAGGAGCCTCTCTCCACTGCAGGGTCACCCTGCAGACTCCCCCCACACCTGCACCCCTGGGTGCAGGGACAGTGCTGGATCCCTGCCAGGCCCAGTCACCATGCTCCACATATCGGTGAGCATCCCCTCTGGCCCGGTCGGGTGGGAACTCTCCCAGCGGGGTGGAAGTGGCCTCTGGGTACCAACCCCCAACGGGTGACCTTCCCCCTCCCCCTGTGCTTTCCTCACCTCCTTTTCTCTTTTCTTCCTTTTATTTTGTTTTCCCCTTTTTATTTCCATTTCCTTTTTTTTTTTTTTTCTTTTTCGCAGCGCTCCCGTTGCCATGGGAACGGTGACATTTCCCCGGTCGGTGCGGAGAAAACCCGCGGTTGCCCGGGGCTCCCCGGACACGACTGGGGGCTCCCACGAGTAGGGGGCTCCCCCTACGAGCAGCAGCGGGTCCGGGGGCAGCGGGCATCTCCCCGGCCGGCATCCCCCGGCCGCCCGGCACTGCTCTTCCCCTTCCCCGCACTAATTACAGCCCTTGTCAGCAGCTTTCACTGATTGATCATTAAAGACGAGAACAGCCAGGCTGCCCCGGCAGAGGCAAGGTGGCTGCCTGCGCAGGCAGCAGGGTCTGGGGAGCAGGCAGGGCACCCTGCTGACAGTGCTGGAATGCACCAGAACTGGGTCAGGCAGAAGGCTTCCAAGGACATTTGAACAAACAGTGGGATTTAATTATGTTCCGATATCTGCTGACAGTCCAGCAAGTCGTTTCAGGGCAGGAGATTCCACCTCGAATGAGAGAAAAATAACAGGATGGCCCTTAAGATGCCAAATGTTTATTTATAACCGAGACCACAGAACCCGATGGACATGGACCAGACTGAGCTGGGAGGGCTGAGGATTTCTCCTTCCACTTGTTCCAGGAGCGGGCAGCCCTAGAGGAGGGAGGATGGCTGGGAAAACCCAGGGGACATCTTGTGGGTTGTTCTCAGTGCTGCCCCAGGAGGTGCAGAAGCACCTGGATTTCCTGGAGAGGTTGGGAAGAGGAACATAGAGGGAGAGCTGGGGAAAGCAGCTGGCTCAGACACTGCTGGTGGAGCACAGACCTTCCTCCTCTGTCACTGCAAATGTGACCACCGTGAGTGATGGGGATTATTTTCACCTGAGCACACTTCTGCAGCCATGGGAGGGCAGAGAGTGGATTGGCCATGGCTTGATATCCCCCCACCCCCCGAAATAATTAAAAATCCACCTGAAGAGAGAAGCTTCTATGGTACTTTGTGTCCCAATGAACCTGTTACTCTTGGGTCTCTGTGGCCCTTACACCTACCCACAGGTAGGGGCTCCTCACACACAGAGGCGTTCATATCCACCATCCCTGGGTGCTGCAGAGCTCCTGGCTCCAAAAGGGGTAGAAAGGAGCTGCAGTCGGTAGGGAAAAGTCAGAAAACAACTTACTTCCAGATGGCAACTGGTACAATCTGGCTAACCAACACAGCTGAGCAAGCGTCAGGGAGGGATAAATAAACCTCCCAGCTCGTGGAGTAAAACAACCTGCTGTGATTTACTTGGCCAGTGCAGAGCCCCCTCCCCTTCCCTACTCTGGGGCTGGTGGTGTGGGTGACTGGAGCAGGACCCTGGGACGTGGGGGACACAGCAGGGCAGCCTGTCCCCCACATCCCTCCAACCTGCTGCCTTTGGGGTAAATGAAACCCAGCAGCAGCTTGGGCATTGCTGTCCAAAAGCCAAACGGAGTCATTTAGTTAGAAGGGAGTGAAAACCTCATGCAAATGTTTTCCATTCAAAAATTCTTTTGATTTCTAAATTAGTAAAGCAGCAAGTCTTTCTGGGGGGAAGATTTTTTTCCTTCAGCTTTTTTTTTTTAATATGAAACACTTTCAAATATTTCTGGAAATTCATCACAGGTAGGTTGTTCTTTGTTTTCAATTTTTTGTTATAATCACTTTTCTTCCCCAGCTTTGCCTGACTGTAAATGTTTGTGTTCTGAGTGCTACTGTGAGGTCTCACAGGGTTCCATGCTGCACGGAGCAGACCAGCTCATCTGCAGCTCTGGTGCTGGAGACCTGAAGCTGTCACAAACAAGAGCTCGCTTGCCTGCAATGGTGCTGCTGGAGAGGGGCAGCCAAGCCGCAGAGATGCGATGCCACAGCTGAAGATAGCAGCAACATTGGTGGTTAAGCTGTAGACAGGTTACCAGGATCGCAACACCCCAGAGGAAAGGTGAAATGTCCAGGCCGTGGCTATTGCAGCCCATCAGCAATGCTCCAGTAACATAAACCTGTGCATAAGGATATGGAGCCCAGCAGTTGCCAGTGGCCAGGGGACACGTCACCTGGCGTGGGAACTGCCAGGCTCCTCTGCCCTAGCAGGCGCAACACCTAGGGGAGGTGTTGGTGGCATCTGAGCAGTGGCATCTACAATCTTTGCTGGTAGCAGTGCTGAGTGGTGGAGGATGTGCATGGATTTTGGAGGGTGAGGCCAACAAGAGGGCAGGAACACCAGAGAGGAGGGTTCCACAAGCAGAGGAACAAGGAGGGAAGCCCACTTTTCTGGCTGCAAATCCTTAGCAAGCCTCTCCTGCACCTCTCCTCTGCCAGCTCTGCTGTGGCACCTGGGCACAATTCTGAGAGCTGCTGGGCTGGGGATGGTGGCCAGCAGGACACTGGGGGACAGCCATGCAGAACCCTGGCATGCCTGGTCCACAGCTCTTGCCTGTGCACTCGCCTTCAAGATGGAATAATCTCCAGTGGAAAATAACGCAAGATAAAAGTGGTGAGAAAAGGCAAACCCCACCCTGCACTGATGGGAGATCTGTGCTTTATTCCAGGCTTGTTTTTACTGAGAAATGACCAGAGATGGAGGCCCAGGAGCAGAGCTGCTGGGGGAAAAGGGACAGCGTATGAATGCATTGCTTCAGTGGTGCAAGCCAAAGGAGAACCATGCTCACTTGGAGACAACAAGCAGGAAAGAGCCATCTGATTCTGTGTGAAGCTTCTGTGTGAAGGGATTTCCGTGCTCAGGACATGCCAGCAGCGAAGCCAGGATAAGCTGGGGGTGGACAAAGGCCAAAGACATTGCAGGAATGTCGATTTGAGGATTTCCATCTCCCAGGATTTAAGGCACCCGGGTGACAGCATTTTTGAAGAAACAGGCTCTGGAGCATCCCCTGGTGCAGCCCTGACCTGCAGCAGCATGTGCTTAGTTTAGTTAGTGTTTAGTGTGGGGGTAGGGTTTCCTGGCTCCAAGACAGTGGCTGTAAGGGAAGAGGTTAATGGCTCAGCTGTGAGGAAAGCCCTCAGAGGCAAACCTTAATGAAGAAGTCATTGTGCGTTGGGATCAGCCCTGCCGCCTGTAACTGAGCTTCATTGTTATTTAAATGGAGCTCCTTACAGGGCTGGGTGAATAACTTAATGATCAGATGATTTTTCTGAGCGATGTGATGAGCAAGTATATAAAACCAGCCACCCCTGATGAGGAGGAGTGCTGCAGAGAAATCCGGTTAATGGGGGATGGCAGCTGCCATGGCACAGGCAGAATTACTTGGTGTCCCAGAGGATGCAGGTGCTGCAGACCCATCCCGAGAGCTGGGAGAGGATTGCAGGGGTCTGGTGGCACCAGCGATGCTGGTGGGTGGGCTGCAGCTCTGCTCCTGCTCTGCTCTGCTCTGCCTCCCGAGCTGGGCTTAGTCTCAGGACAAGACCAATCCTAGGAAAGGGAGAGGGATGAACAAGTACCTGGGCAGTAGTGTCTGAGTCCTAGGCGTGGGCCCAGCGACTGCATTAGTGCAGCTGGATGGGAGAGTGGCTGTGAGTCAGCTCAGCCCCAGCTTGTTCTTGTTGCTGTTCAGTTTGGGACTTGCTTTTATAATTCAGCAGAAAAAAATATTAATGCTGTCCTTCACTCTGAGTACTGGTGTGTGGCTGAACCTATACCTCTCCTTTGCACACCAGTGAGACCAGTGGAAATGGCAGTGCCACCACACTGAATTCACCTGTGTGCTAACCCGGCTTGGAAGGCAGCGAGAAATTGCCACCAGCTTGGATCAACAGCAAGAAGCAATGACCACTGCCTATCCTAGAGTCAGAGGACCAGAAAGCCACTTATTGATCAAATGATTTTGGAAAGAAGCAGCAAAAACCCCAAGATTTTACCAGTAACTTTGTTTAACCGAGTGTGCAGGAAGGCAGTTTGATGTGGGCCACTTCTGGCTACATGAAACAGAATTAATTTGTTCTCCCTGCAAGCCAGCAGACAGGAATATGAAATATTTAAATAGCCTAACCGCGTTTGTGATGTGCCGAACCACGCAAGTACCCAATGTGTGACTGCGCTTTCCGTGCATGCAGGTTTGGAGCACCCTGTTCCTGCAGCTTTTTGGCAGATTCGGTGCCTGTGCCCTTTGCTGGAGCAAGTGAAGGGTTTATCACTGCAGGGCAGTGAAAGACAGAGGCTCCTCATCTCATTTATTTGTCTGAAGCGTGCTTTGTCTTGAGGAGGAATGGAAGAAATGTTGGTGGGTGAAAATCAGCAATGTGTTTACATGAGCCTTGACCACCAGGCACTGCGAGTCTTCAGGCTGAGCCAGGAACCAGCTTACTCCTCAGGTGCTGCCCCTCACAGCCTGGCAGCTCCTCACCACAAACTGCACCCCCACACCATCCTCGTGTCCCCTCTTGCTCGTGAGTGCCTGTGAGCCCCGGGCAAAGGAGCACAGACTGGCTGGGAACCTGGGAATGGTGCATGAGCTCTCCTTCTGCAGGAAATTGTGTTGCCTGGTGTGATACGGAGATGCTGTCTTTCCCGCTCTGCCCTGGATGGATAAACTTGGGGTGGATGGAGCCCTGTTTAACTACTTTTTTTTTAACAGTCCCTTCACTTGCCAGTACCTTCCTCCCTGGGGTGGTTGTGTGGAGGGTCAGTGTGTTCTGGCTCTCTGCCAGTGCTCTGGGATAACATTTCTTTGCCCAGGGATTCTTCGTCACTGCCAGGGATACCCAGGCGTCTCTGCCCACTGTGTTTGAAACTTCCCCTGAGAGAGCAGAGGAGCTCTGCCGGGCCCTGGCCAGCTGGAGCCTCCCTCACTGCTGCAGGTGGTGGTTCTGAGACCTTCAGCCCTGTTTGATTCCCCTCCATCACATCCACACAGACCCAGAGCCGCCAGCCATTCGGTGTCTGCACTACTGGATCAAATCAAGGCTGCCAAAAAAGTCAGGTGCAGGTAAATGAAAATGTTTGCTTTTTGTGTGGGAGATTTGGAGCAGTGGCTCTTCCAGCCAAGCATCACCCTCCAGCCGTGTGTCTGTGGCTCTACCGATAACTGGCCGCTCATGAGGCTTTATGCAACGCTCAGGTCCTAACATTTGGGCTGCGTTGTTTTCACACAGCAGCTGGCTGCAAAGGATGATCTTCCTCTGGTGGGTGGGTAGCTAGGGCTCTCCTCACACAAATGCAGCTTCTTTCTTCCTTGCTCTGTCCTCTCTGCATGGAGGACGTGAAACATGCAAAAACTGTGAGAGCAGAAAGGGAAAAACCAGTGCAGCTGAAGGCAACCTGCTGTGGGAGCTCCCTGCCTGTCACCCGCTCTGTCCCCTGTGCCCTGTGGACCTGGAGCAGAACCCTCTTCCCTGGTGAGTGACCAGTGCGGCCAGCGCTGCCCAGGGCAGCAGCACGACTGGAATGCCCCAACTTGTGGCTCCAGCTGCAGCTCTGTCCTACCAGCCCTTTGCCCTGTGAGATACTAGCGTGGCTGTGCTGCACCCCCTGCCCTGCACTGTCAACTCCTGTGAGCAATTAAAAGCTCTTCCAAAGTTTGGTGGGACCAAGGCTTTCCTCCAAAGAAAGAAGAAAATGTGTGTGTGTGTAGGGATTTACCCTTTCCTGGCAGGAATATTTTGGGTGAAAGCTTTTAAAATTTTATATGTCCTCGGCCCAAAGGAACAGTCCTGGTACCTCAAGCGTGCACCCCAAAGCCCTGGGTGATCCCTCCCAGGACCCTACCAGCCTGCATCCTGCCTTCCTGTGAGTTCTACGTGTGTGTTCAGGTGCATCCTCAGAAAGCTACACAGCAGCTGTGGAGAACTGCGAGGAGTGGTGCAGGACCTAACAGCCAAAGCTAAGACCCACTGCTTGCAGAGTGATTGTTGCAGGGAGGACACAGCAGGTCCCTTCTCCAGGGTCCCCTGTCTCGGCCCTGCTGGTGTGCTGAGGGGGCAAGGCAGCATCCGCAAATGGAGGCGGACGTGGCTGAGCACTGCTGAGACACCTTTATATTTAATTAGAGTTTGACTCTTCCTCCACCTGTTTCCTGTGGCAGATTTAGGTCCCTAAGAAACAAATGCTGAAAAAATGAGAAAATCTGTTCTCCAGCTCCTTTGAATTCTTTCGAAAAAGCCAATGTGGGCACCAAGGGAGCAGCATCCTTACATCAATGCGAGGCTGGAGGATGCAGGCGGCACTTGCCAGGAGCTCGCCTGCTCTCCCACGCGAGCTGCTGCTCCAGGATGGCAGCTCCTGTGCACATCCCAGACGTGCCAGCAGCATGAGGGGCTCCCGCACATGTGGAGGCAGAGCTTGCTTAGGAAAAGGGGAGTATTTATCCTGCCTTTTGGGATGCTGCCTCTCTGGTGGACTTTGGGGCTGATTCCCCCCACCCTGGTGCATGGTGAGCCCCTGCGGGGCAATGTGGGCACGTTGCCGGGTGCCTTTGGCAAGACATCAGGCTGTGGGATTCCAGCAGGTTTCTGAGCTGAGCCCCTGCAGTTTGTTAGTTGTAGTTCGGGGTTTTTGCTGGAAAGGGCTTCTGTTGGTTGGGGTCTCCTGTGACCCCAAACCCCCAGGCTTATGCCAGGTGCTCTGCTTGCACGTTTCCTGGAATGAGCGGCAGCCCTGCCATGCACTCCGCGCCTTCCCTTCCACAAAGCAGCTTCTCAGTTGCCTGGTGGGAGGATGAGGTCCCTTCCTCAGGATGTGAATCATGTCTCTATGGGAGCCTGCTCCTGCACCCGTTGTCTGCGCATCTCCTGCGGCTGCGGGGCTGCTCTCCCACCCCCCAGCAGCAGAGGGGCGGAGAGGTGGGCACAGGGCCCACGGGGAAAGCGAGCCTGGATTTTACAGTGCTCCATGGAGGTACCGTGCAGCTGCAAGCAGGGAGAGGAGACCCCAGTTGTGCATAGCACCGGTTGGGTTTCAGTGCCCTGCTCTGATGGCAGGAGCCCATGGACGGGGAAATGTGATAGAAAACCTGCACTTTTATGGAAACAGGAATGAATTGGGCTGATTTCCCCTCTGCTCCATGCGTGGCACTCCCCTGAGAGCACTGGTTCAGGGTTGTTTGTGTGTTAGTCCTCATCACACCTGTGGGGACTTTACTTGCATTAATAAATATAACAGTTTCCTCAGAGGAAGGGGCTGCTAGGATGTTCAGCCTGAGGTTTCGGAGTGCTGAGGGGATCTGGATACCTGGCTCCCATGAAAATTAGCATGGGCTTGAAAAATCTGCCTTTGATATGATATGACTCTGGGCGTTGCTAAATAATGAAAGTGGTAAAACAAGGAAAAAAGAAAACAACCTCCTGAGAGCAAGAAGTGTACCTGGCTTTTGTACTTCTTGCCCCAGCAGAGTGAAAAAAAGCTTGTGCATGAATACTAACGTGATTATCAATACTTAGAAGGGGAAATTAAAGACGTATTCTCAGTGATTTCTATTGCTGCTGGGTTTCATATGCAGCAGGTACGCGGGCTGTGTTTGGAAAATGGGTACATACAGTAAAAGAACAACAAAGAAGAAACAGGCAGAGACCAGAGTTTGCAATTAAAATGAGAAGAATTCAGCCTAGCATGGCTGTACGTGAAGTGCAGCAAGCACTTGGGGTAATACGGCACTTTCCTTCACAAAAGTACACAGGAAAGGAATCAAAATGACCTGTTATTATTTTCATTATTACTCTCATTCCTTCCCATGCCAAAGGAGTTATTTCTATGTGCAAACTAGCAGTCAACGGGGCCTCGCTCCCAAGGCAGAAGACGCCCTGCAGCACAGGCTGGCACAATGATGGGGAGAAAAAGCACCCCCCTTGGCCCCCGCTTTCTCTGGCACGCCACAGGAGACTGCAGGAAGGTTCCCCTTCATTTCCTCATGACACAAGCGCAGCACGAGGAGGGATGCCTGCAGTTGGTTTCTACGCCTTAGTGTTAAAATCACACAGTGCTGGGTGTTAGTAACAAGCCCGCCTGTTTATGGAAAGATGACATCAGTGGGACAGGTCAGTTACGTTTTATTATTGTAATGAACTCTTTAAAGCTGCCTCATAATAACAGCTTCTGGGCCTATTTCTGGTAAGGCTCCTGGGCGTTTAATTCCATAGAGCTTGAGGGGCATTCTTCAGAGAAAGAGCTGGTGGGATGGAGGGCTGGATCGCAGCGGAGCAGGACCCGTCTCAGTCCACAGAAGGAAAATGATCACATGGATGCAGAGCCAGAATTAAATCCCACAAATGAGAATTTAGAAAGACCCATTGTTCACAGAAATGTTTTCATGATAATGTTTCAATCAAAGTTGTCTCCCATTTTGGTTTGAATTTTCATTGCCTCAGCTCTCAAACGGAACATTGGGCTGGCGTGGGGAGACCTAGCTGTAGAGGGAGGGACGCCAAGGAGGAAGCTGGTGGATCTGATTTTGTGTGTCCATGGACGCTAGTGGGTAGCAGGAAAGTTGAATGGCAAAGGTGGTTTGAAAACTCTGTGCTAGCCAGCTGAGGTGTTTTCAGAGAGTTGGGTAAAAGGTGGTCATTATTTGAACTGTAAGTTTAGAAAAAACCTCTGAACTGGTTGGGTTTGCATCCCTTGTCTGAGTCCTGTCCTGCTCCCGGGAGGGTGGTCCTGCCACAGTACTGCTCCCCTGAGCTATGGTCACCTCCAGCACCTGGCCAGGCACCAGGCTGTGCCCCTTCTCTGTGTCTGCTGGAGCTCCAGCCTGGGTCCTCTCTACGCTCACTCTGACTTGGGCAGAAAATCGGGGCAGAGCAAAATAATTCTGGCCTTAAAACTTGGGAAGCCTCGGACTCCTGAGGGAGTTTGGGAAAAGATGTCATTCCCACTGCCAGTCCTGCAGTGGGCACTTTCCGTTCAGCGCGATGCCCCCCCCGACGGACTCGAAGACAAGATTTACCTGTTTTTTCTTTTTTTTGCACTGTTATAATTACCATTATTATTACTTATTCACCCTCCTCCCTGCCTGCTCAGGCAGCAGTGCCAGTGGGGGAAGGCCATGTCCCCGCCGCGATGACAGCTCGGGGTCCCTCCCGCGTTCCCCCCTTGGCATGGGCCGGCGGCCGGGGTCCTCCCGCAGCATCGGCCGGGGCTGCAGGTGCGGTATGCAAATGAGGCGCGTGGGCGGAGCCTCTCCCGACACCGCCCCCGGAGGCTCGGCGGGGCGCTATGCAAATCAGCATGCAAAGCAGAGGGGCGGGGCTCCGGCCGAGCGGCGCGAGCGGGGGGGCAGGGCTTGCCATGCAGATGAGGGGGCGGGGGCGGAAGCTTTATGTAGATGAGGGGGCGGGACGGCTTCGGGTGTGTGTCGGTGCCTCCCGCCAGCTGCGGCCAGAGGTGCCGCGCGCAGCCGAGCTCCGGCCCCAGCTGCAGCGGACGGACCGNCCGGGCCGACCCGGTGGCTGGCAGTCCCCGCAGAGCATGGCCGAGCCGCCGGCGGCGCCGGGCCCCGAGGGTGAGGAGGGCCCGGTGCGCTTCGCCCGCAAAGGCGCCCTACGGCAGAAGAACGTCCACGAGGTGAAGAACCACAAGTTCACAGCCCGGTTCTTCAAGCAGCCTAC